>CM039666.1:23660728-24026104 GCA_022405105.1 Aristolochia contorta
TCTCAGGCTTAGCAAGAGCAATAGATATACGAGATGGAATCAAGTTAAAAGACAAGGATAATGCAAATTGATAATAAGAAGGAGAAAGAGAAAAAAATGAAACAAACTGAGTAATAGGATATTGGGTTCAAGAATGCTTACCCTTCCGAGGAGCACTAGGAAGGTGACTATCATAATCAGGAGGACTTGTAGATTCGGCGGATGGTTCGACTGGAGGTTGTTCACCTTAAGGGGATTGCTTCTGGCGCTGGAAGTGTACCTACAAAGGAGGTGGTACTGATGTGGACACTGGGGAACTTGACAAAGGAGGGGAATCATGCAAGTCACTGGCAACCGGGCCTGGAAACAGAAGAGGAGAAGAAGAATCAAGACGAGGAACCAAAAAATCCCCAAAGAAAGTGACATCTGCAGAGACATACATCTTACGATTAACTGGATTATAGTAGTAATCCGATACGATCCCCAAACATCAGAGTGAACTAAATCAAATAAACGATTACTTTGACTATAACTTAGGACATAAACAGATCTGCGATGTTTGCCCAAATGACAAAAAGAACACTGCAAATTTATATTTCTCGGAATAGAAGGAAATGATTAAAGACGTTTCTCCAATGAATGGTGTCGAAGAAAAAAATGAAGCAGGTTTGGAGATTTTGCTATTCTTAGCAGTGTTAGTGTGAGGAGTCTCCATCATATAAAGGCCAACACTCTCACGGCCCGAACCTATCTCCTCTTTGTTTGCAAATCTTGAAACTCACAGCAAGATGGAAAGACTATTATAGAACAAAATAAAGCTCGGGTCAACTGACTCACATATAAGAGATTAATGGGAAACTTTGGAACAAGTAAAACAGACTATAGGATAAGTGTAGAAGTGACAAAAATTGTACCCTCACAGAGAGCACTAGTGGTAATACCATAAGCTAAAGTGACAAACTTCAGAGAAGTGAGTGGACGAAAGGAAGTAAATAGAGAAGAATGACCTGACATGTGACAGGAGGCACTAGAATTAATAACCCACTGGGGAGAAGAAATCTGAAGGGAAAAAATACCTACAGTAGTGGTTGAGGTCATGATTGAGGAAGTATTTGGCACAGCTGGAGAAAGAGAAGAGCATCCTGGTTGACCACCACCAGATTGCTTGGTAAATCTGGATATAAGCTCTTCCATGGTTGCAACTTGATCTTGTACAACAGTCCCTGATACAGCTCTGCCAGCATAGTTAGCCGAAGCAAGTTTGCTAAATTTGTTCCAACACCTCTCAGATTCATGATTATTTCTTCCACAATGCATACATTTCCTACATCCTTTTTTTAGAAAAAAGAATTATTTCCATTACCTTTTCCTTTCCCATCATTGCGACCTTTGAAAAAACTTTTACCTGTATATGATGATATGACTTTGAGTGCAGCATTATTATTTGAAGAACTCAAAAAGAAGCTGAGATACCTGATAATTCTGAATTTCCTGCAAGAGATCTCTCATTTGAATGAAATATTGAGTTACAAAATTTTCACCTCTAGACATAGTGAAGAATTGTTTGTAAGGATTTTGAATTCGATAAAAAAATTTCCTCTATAGAAACATGTCTGCGAGAGTGTCCCACAGATCTTTAGCAATAAGACAGCTCATAACATGTCTAGCTATATCATCTTCTATACTGCCTGTAATCTAGGTCCAAACGTTCAAATCTTCAGCTCTCTATATCATAGTACGTAATTACTTCAGGGGGATTTTCATAGATATAACTCTCCTTCATCTTAGCACCCAAAGATGTTTTAGCAGAGGAAAGCCCACAACAGATATTTTCACCATTCAATTTGGACACAATAATCTGAAAACTATCTTTAGCTTGTATAGTAACAACATACTAAATAACATAATCACAAGTTTCACTAGTCGACATGATAACAATCAGATAGGCACACAACAGTAGCTCACGATAACAACAAGCAGCAAATCAAACACAGACGCATGTACAACAATCTAGTAAGAGAAAGGCAAACCATAAATACTGTAAAAATAGTCCTAGAAAGAAGGAAAAACATGATAAAAATTGTCAGTTTAACGACCAAGCCCTAAGGATTCAAAAGAAAATAGCAGAAAAGATACTGATGTCAGCCCTGAGGGTGATGATGTCAGCCCTAAGGATGATGACATTAACCCTAACTCGAAAACAACCCACCTGATTATTGAGAATCCTGCTTCAATGTGAAATATTTAGCAATTCAAATTAGAAAAAGTAGTGGTTAACATATTTGGAAAGTACTTAGCGACCAAGAAACAATTCGAGTTCAACTAGAACAGCTACTTTCCAAACAACCCAGCAAGAACGAATTACAAATGTAGCTTCTTCCACAGAAAAACCAATCTCAATTCAACTACGAGAGTCTCTTCAAATGCACAAGCAATCCAAATCAGAACGTAACTCCTTTTCTCAATCTAAGTCCAACAATGAACACAAAACCAAGTTCAACTAGGACACTACCTTTCCAAACGAAGAACAACAACTTCATGAATACAAACTATAAACTTGAGGATCTCTCCCACAATTTACACAGATGAAAAGGAAGAGGGACGAGGAAAATTTCCTAATTTGATCGAAAAATACAGTTTTACCCAAACCTTGCTCTTGTTTCTGTAGTTTATTCGCTTCTTCCATTGAAAAGAGATTTCATGACTTTTTCCTTCTTCTTTCTGCATTGACACCATGTGAATTTGGTTTTAGTTCATGTTAAAGATAAAAGAAAAGAACCATGGGAGAAGACACTAGTTTTGTTGTTCCACAGCCTTGGGTGCTTAATCCTAACCTCTGCGTACAGGACAATACTCATCTAACTTTAAAATATAGGATGTTACAAATTAAAATAATACCCTTCAAGTGGGTTTAATTAGAATTACATCATATTTCTACCAACTAAGTATAATATGAGAACTTATGAGATTTAGAAGGAGAAAACGAGAGGAATAATGAGAAGAAAGAGGTTGTGATGTCTGAATGACCCACAAGCCAAATTACATGTATGCCATTTATAGTTTATTGACCAAGAAAAGAATAATAAAAGGACTAACATGTATACTAACATTAAACTAGTAAAACAACTTTATACAGAAAATTAATAATACCCCTCGCTTGTAACACAACTAATAAGTGACAAACACTAACTCTAACACTCCCCCTCAAGCAAAGGAGTAGACGGTTCTGAACCAGAGTTATCTGATGTTCATTGAGTGCGAGCATCATGCAAAGCTGGAAAGAGAGTTTCACGAGGAGTCATTTCCTAGGAGAAACATATTGGCACTTGAAAGTTATTGTTTTCTATAACATATAGATAAAACCAATCAGGTCATTCCTTAAATAAAATATAAAATGTAATACATGTTCAATTATCATATAGATATTAAATTAATCTGATCACTGGTTGATTATATTATATAAGGTTACATTCTATCAAAAAGTAATCAGACTATCCAATGTTCCCATCAATTAACTTAACTTTTCTTTCCTTGGGCTTGCTCCATGATTTTCAGTCAACCCATAAGTTTAAAGCGAATTCAGGAAAACAAGGACCAGTAAAGATATAATTGTAAAAATAAAAAGGCAAATATGTAAATGACTAAATGTGTCATCAATCATTTCTTCTTTCTTTGAAAAAGAAAAAAGAATCAATCACTCAAAAAAGAATTAATTAGATTGAAAGAAAAAATCGAGCAGTCACTTGAACAAAGAAGTGAGAACTTGGTAGGCTTGTTTAAACATTGGACATAGAGAGGAGAGAAGCTCGATGTTCCCCTCTTTTGCTAATGTCGTTCATATTTAGGTTTTTCATAGGTCACCACCTTAATGAGACAAAACAATTGACAAATCCTGTCATCCCCCTCCCCCTCTTAACAACACCTCAATGGGTGCCATTCGTACACTTCAATAGTCTCTCTTGTTATGTAAATATGTTATTAACAAAAGAACCTTAAATAATGTCTCCTGTAAATTAAAATGTTAGTGTTAGAGTTTAGTCCTGCATACAAATACGAGTCGAAAACATGATGACTTATTAGTGGGAAACAAACTTCCTAACTTCAGCTAGTCACTTAGGGATAGACCTCGGACCCAAATTTACATGGTTTCAGAGCGGGTCTATATGTGACAACTCATCACTCGCAGAGGTCAAGAGATCTTTTTCTCCTAGACTCGTTGTATAAGTTTGATGGTTGGAATAAATTTCTGCTTCTGGGAGAGTAAGAAAAATCTTTTTTTCTATTTTTTCCTTGCCATGGATGTAAGTTATGGGTTGTACTAGTGTTTAAGTGCAAGATGCACTTTATTTTACCCAAAGAAACGGTTTTTCTGGTGCTGCCGAGCCATTAGCTCGTGCTACTGCTGCCATAGAGGCCATTTGTTGTGTTGTCGCTAGCTAAAGACTCATTTGTCCCTTTCTTCTGCCATTGTCGGAAGGCTAATGGTCTAAACTGATGCACGAGTATTAGATGCACATCTTTGTGCGCTAAAAAAGGTTTTTGACTACTACTGAAATGCTGGAACCGTATTGTTGTTGTTTCTTATATCACTTCCATACTACTGCACTGAAAGACTCCTTTTTTACTGTCTTGGGACTCGTGCTACACCTATTTAGCCTTCTACAAAAAGGGTTTTTTACTGTTGCTCAATCACTGAATTCTTACTGCTGATGTCATCTTTGTATTGCTACATGGAAATAATTTTTTCACCTTGAGAATCGTGTCAAACTCTTTTAAGCCCCTACAACCTGCAAAAAGATATAAATTGAGGAGACTTCCAAGAAAAGGTTTTCATTAGATAAAGGTGTGTTCATTCTAGATTTCTATTGTGGTCAATCATGTTGACGTCATCATTGCTAGGACTGACGTCAACTAATTTTCTTCTGTGAATTTCATAACTCTGGAGATAGATTTGGCAGTCTAATTGTTACTGCAGAAAGGGTGAGTGTTAGTACTGTAGTTCAAGTGTTTTACACACTTGGTGTTGCTCTAGAGAGGAGTTTTTTATGCTGTTGTTGGGTGTGTAGCGCTATGTATCTGCTGTTGTTAAGTGGTTTTTTTTTTTTTTTTATCTCGTTTGATTGTGGTGACGTTTTCTGTGTTTTTCTCTTTTTGTGCTGACTTCATCAGCTAGAGATCTTACATCAGCAAGTTTTAATTTCTGCTACATGGTAATTTGGTGATTCTGAAGTATGGTATTGCTAGATATTATTTGCTGCTGAATTTGTGAGTTATTCTTTGGTGGTTTGCTATCATGTTTACTAGTGAGATTGTCAATTTTAGTGCCTCTATCAATGTTACCATTTTTTTGAAGGATATGATTTAGATTACTGCATCTAAATTGAATGGTTAAAATTATTTATCGTGGGCTTCCTCGGTAAAAGTATTTGGGGGCAAAAGTGAAATATTTTGGCCACTTATAGTACTTCTTGGGCATAAAATTTGTCCTAAGGTGGGATCATTGGTTTTGTCACTGAGAATGTATGTTATAGGATATGCTTCTTGAGAGGAAAAAATACATTAAAGTTGACTACTACTTTATTCGAGATGCGATTTTCGAAGGTAAGGTAGTCAATCTATATGTTAACTTTAAGGACCAACTAGCTGATCTGTATTCTAAAGTGTTTGGAAGATAGGAATTTGAGTATCTTCTCTCCAAGCTGAGCCGTCATTATATCTACCCTCCAGCTTGTAGGGAAGTGTTATTAGTCAAGGGTATTTTAATAATTTTTAAAGTCAGGTGTATTTTAATAAGTATGTTGTATTAAGTTCGTCTTAATGAAGTAATTGTTAGGCTTAATATTTCTTTATCAGTTTCAGTGTTTGCACAGGTGTTAGTGCTTATTTTTATAGTTCTTGCTCAAAAAGCCACTACGTGGCGGATATGTAATTTTGTGCTTCCACTCCTTATATAAAAAAATTAGCGAGTGATTGTATATGGACCTCCACCCATATTGTACATGTGTAGGAGACCAAATAAGGCCCACACATGAGGGGGAGCTTTAGAGTTTAGTCCCACATACAAATACGAGTAGAATAGATCATGGCTTATTAGTGGTAAATATGCTTCCTAGCTTCGGCTGGGATAGACCTCTAACCCAGCTTTCCAGTTAAAATGTATTAAGTGATGCACAACGTTCATGAGATTTAAATTTGTTTTCAATAAATTTTAAATCTCTTAATGTTAACAGTTTTGGAATAAATCAGTCATTCAACTACCCTTTAGAAGCAACATCAACTTTTACCAGAAAAGGTTTTAATTTCTTTAAAATTCTTCCATATACTATTTCTAATAAAAACCATTCAATATAAATTCCTTGTTGTTTACCTGTTAGAAGCAAGCACACAAACTTAAGTAGAAACTTGATGATTTACGTTAGTAACATGAAACTTCGAGAAGGTTGAGATTCAATGGTCCTAAAAGGAAAATAACAACCAAAATAGTGGCATGGTTGGTTGGTCTAGCCCTGTCGAACCAAGTTCAACTATTGAACGAATCAAAATAGGTTGTCATACAAGATATGTTTATCTTTATATAAACATACTATATCAAATCTCTGGGCTAGTGATCTTGATAGGTACTTGTAAATAAATAAATACTTTGTAAGAGTCCTGAAAGTTTAATAAGTAAAATAAATCAGTATTGTCATTCAAGCTTAAAGTTTAACCAAACCAAAGGCAACAAGTATTTCAATTTCTAAAATATTTTATTATCTTTTTTAAAACTAGAAAAGAGTCTGATTTTACTAAAACGTTTGACCACGATGTAGAGAGTCACATATGTTGTAGAGAGTCACATATGTTGTAGAGAGTCATATTCTTTGTAGAGGGTCGTATAAATTGTAGAGGGTCACTGACACACTCTTAAAAGACGAGTGTTTGGAAAATGGCATATGTTTCCGTCAGAGCGGTTCGGTCCGGGTTGAGTGGGTTCGGGTCAGCTGCGTATGTGTCTTTATATTCTGTCTTTTTACTGTTTGGTTTTCTTACCCTTATTAAAGGAAAAAAAGGGTCAAGGTCCATTTCTTTATTTTGCAGATATCAATGGGAGACGTAGTTTTTATTTTTGGAATAGAAACGTACTCAGTCGAAGAGTATCGATGTGCATTCTTTCTTCCAACATCTTGTTTGTGTGATAACTTAGTTCCTTCACGTATTCTCTGTAATGGGCTTTTGGAAGTACTACAACCCATCTTCTTCTAGTGCACTTCTCAAAAGATTGGTGTAGAACATTTAGGAGCGACGGCGCCCAGGCTTCGCACGAACCAACCTGCCGAAATTCGCTCTTAAGTCACTGGATATCTCCATTGCCATAGCTAATTCGATAAGTTCTTAAATTCCATTTATGTTTTAATTTCATATACAAGTTATTGATATTATGAGAAGTTTTATCTCTTATAAATATTGTTCTGCTTGTTATGAAATTTTTGATTGATTCCATCTGAGTTTAGGTTTAAATACCAATAAAGAGTTGATTGCATTATGTTGTCAATGATTCAGAATAATATTTAGATGTCATTCCTCTTTGAGTCCACGTTTTTGGATGCCTCCAATTTCTAATCCTTTTCTCTGTCCTTGATTTTTCCTTTTTCCTAATACTACTAAAAGTTGAGCACATAAAGGCTGTGAAATTCTTCACAAAGAAGATTACAAAGTGAGGCAGACATTGTTTTAAAGATCCAAACTCTTGGTAACTATTTGTTTAAACTGACTAAACATAACCAACATGACTTAATCAAAGAATTTGAAGTACTGTACCTACTCCACTGGTGACAAGGAGTCAAAACACTCTTAAGGAAAAAAAACTTTTTTCTCGAAAAAAACTCATTCCATCCTAATGGTTACTGAAGAGGATAAACTTTCCATTACTGTTCCTTTTGTTTTCCCCAAAATTAAGGATATGCAACTGAAGGAAATGGGTGAGAAATAAGTGGTGTAATGAGCTTAGTTGTGATACTAATCCTGGAAGAAAACGGCATTACGTGAAACAAAAAGTTCTTCTATTTTTAGATCAAACACTGCATCCATTTTTGCAAAAACATATAGCCAAGAAATATGCAACACAGAGCATGATGAGTATATTTTTCTCTTGGTTTGGAAGGCAATGGGCATAAAAGAACACAAAATTTAAAACAAACCTGGGTAAGTGGTTTATGAGAAAGGCTGAAGACATGACACACTTTTCCCAAAATTTAATATGTGCGAAGTCTTTGCGCTCTACTCACCCATTTTGTTGGGGTGATTAGGTACACGAGGTTTGTGTAGAATTTCAATTTGTGTGTCTTATTGAATAATCCCACAACGGGGGCATATGTACAATTTGGATTTCTTGTCTTATAAGAGACAATCTTACGCAATATACACATTCTATACTTAGAAAATACATACAAAAATACATACAGGTTTCTATACTCCCCCTCAAGTTGGTGCATAGATGTCTATCTTATCCAACTTGTCAACTGAGCTGTCAAACTCTTTCTGAGATACTCCTTTAGTTAGAAAATCAGCTAATTGCTCCTCTGAGGTTATGAACAGAAAACAAATAATTTTCCTGTCAAGAGTCTCTTTAATAAAGTGACGATCAATCTCCACGTGCTTTGTTTGATCATATTGAACTGGATTATGTGCAATATGAATGGCAGCTATATTATCATAGTGTAAATCCGTAGGCTTCTGAAGCTTGAAAACCAATTCATTCAAGACATTACGGATCCATAACATTTCACAAACTCCATGTGCCATACCTCGAAATTCAGCTTCTACACTTGATCTAGCAACAACTTTCTGTTTCTTACTATGTCAAGTTACAAGGTTCCCACCAATAAAGGTGATGTACCCTGATGAATAACGTCTTTCAGTTTTATCACCAACTCAATCAGCATCTGTATATCCAACAACTTCTAAAATATCATTCTTTTTAGACAATAATCCTATACCAGGCGCCATCTTCAGATACTTCAAGATATGAAAGATTGCATACATATGCTCTTCACTAAGACAATGCATAAACTGACTAACAATATAAGCAATATCAGGACTAGTATGAGAAAGATAAATTAACCTTCCTACAAGACGTTGATACCTCCCTTTATCAGTAGGACCTTGATCAGAAAGAATAACAAGTCCATGATTCATCTCAATGGGTGTCTCTATTGGTTTGCAGTCCTACATCTTTGTTTCAGCGAGTAAATCAAGAGCATACGTCCTTTGTGAAAGTGAAATCCTTTTCTTCGAACTTGTAACTTCAATACCCAGAAAAAATTTCAGTTGGCCGAGATCCTTATTTCAAATTCCTTTGACAGATATTTTTGCAAATCATTTATTTGTTTCGGATCATCCCCTGTAACGATCCTGTCATCAACATATACAATTAGAGTTGTAATCTTACCATTCTCGTGTTTGATAAACAAGGTATGGTCATAATTTCTTTGTTTGTTCCCAAAATTCTCATGGACTTCGAAAATCTTCGAAACCAAGCTCTTGGAGACTGTTTCAAGCCAAATCTTCTAAAACCGTGTCTCTTGGGTTATTCTTCACACTTGGAGGCATATCCATGTACACTTGTTCCTCCAAGTTTTTGTTGAGAAAGACACTCTTCACATGAAGCTGGTGCAAGGGCCTATCTTTTTTTGCTGCAAGTGAAATTGAAATTCGAAAGTATTGATCTTCACCAAAGGTGTGAAAGTCTAATCATAATCAATTCCATGGCGCTGTGTATATCCCTTGGCAACTAATCTTGCCTCGTATCTAATCAATTGTTCCATCTATATTCAGCTTCACATTAAACACCCAATGACATCCTACAGTCTTCTTTCCGACAGGCTTGTCTACTACCTCCCATGTGACATTTCTCTGTAGAGCTTCCAATTCTTCATTCATTGTTGTTGTCCATTTTGGATCCTTCAGTGTGTCATGTATGTTAGTAGGAATAGATATAGTAGATATTTGTTTAATAACAAGTGCATATGACTCAAAAAGCCTATAGTTAGACATAAAGTTAGCTATAGGATATTTAGCTTGGGCTTTGATATCTGGTTCATATTATTTTCTAGGAATTCCCTTAGTAACCCTTTGTGATTTTCTAGGTACAACACTTTCTAACACAGAACACTCATAATTAAAGGTACCTGAGATGGATCATTCTGAGCGAGATCTTCAGTTGCTGATGTAGAAGGGGGAATGTCGTGTGTGTGAATTGTTTCAGATACATCTTGATCATTTGTCTCTGCTGCTACAAGAACTTCAAATTGTTCCTCCAAGTGTTCCAGTTCATCAAAGACATCACAATCAGCAATAAAACGATAATTCTTTCCTTCACTACTGCTCTCTCCTGAAGAGAAGAATGGGACATCAAGAGGTATATGATTTGTGCCAGTGAGCGGATCATAACACCTGTACCCCTTTTGAAACTCTTAATAACCTACAAAAATACATTTCTTCGTACAAGGATCAAGTTTGATCCTTTGTGGTTTTGGTATTTGGACATAAGTTGTGCACCCAAACACTCGAGGCTGCAAATTAGGCATAGATGGGATGGAAAAAAGTGTATGAAGCTTGTGATGAGGATTCTGGAACGTAATTACCCGTGAGGGAGTGCGGTTGATTATATATGCTTCTGATTTCACTACTTCACCCCAATAGGACCGAGGTACATTCATGTTAAACAAGGAAGCACAAACAACTTCCAACAACTACCTATTCTTTCGTTCTGCTAAACCATTCTGTTGAGTACCAGAATTTGAGGTATGATGACAAATTCCATTTGACCTGCAAAAATCAGACATATGGATATTTACAAACTCTCCACCTTTGTCAGATTGAAAGACTGATGGATTGTTGGTACTGAGTTGCCACCACTTTTTAAAAATAAGTAAACACTCCAGGTACATCACTTTTATTTTTCAGTAATAACACCCAGGTCATGCAAGTACAATCATCAATAAATGTGATTTAATGCTGAGCTCCAAAAACTGAAGGAATTTTGGCAGGACCCCAAACATCTGAGTGAAGTTTCATAAAAAGGAACATGACATCTATTAATACTTGGTGATTATGAAATACGATGGCTCTTGGCCAGTTCCAAAAATTTCGTAATGAAATTCTTAATCACTAACAACTGAAAAGAAACGAGGTTGCAACTTCTTAAGATAACTAAAAGATAGATGCCCTAAACAACGATGCCATAACCATACACTACTAAAAAAACAACATTCACCGGTGGTTATATACCGCCGGTAGAGGCCATTTCACCGCCAGCGAAACCTACACCGCCGGTTACATTAAGGCCGGTGATGACTACATCGGTGGAATTTCCACCGACGGTTTCAACCGCTGGTAGAGAAAATCCTTCACCAGCGGAAATTCTCACCGGCTGTTTAATAAACGCCGGTGCAATAAGCCTATTCCGGCTGTTCCGGTGGTCTATAACCGCCTGTGGAGAATGCATTTCGATCAATGTTCCAACGGTCTATCACCGCCCGTGGAGACTGCAACTAGCAAAATATACTAGCGGTTAATAATCGCTGGTAAAAAAGTTTTTTTAAAAAACTTAAATATTTTTCGAAATTTTTTTTTGTAATCGACCTAATAACACAAATATAAAAATAATATATTTTCACATATATCAACTACTAAAATTATGAAACTGAAAATTCATTACATATAAAGAAAATAAGTTGTAAATACATAATTCAAAAGTTTGAATGCATTACTGTTCAATAAAATTAAACAGACACTAGATAATTCATGTAAATCAACCATATATATCAAAAAATGGTTGATCTGAGCTGACTGCACAAAAAAAGTCAATCTAAATTGAGTGCACAAAAAATAGTTAATTTAAATTGACTGCAAAATAGGACCCAAAATAATCTTTATTGGCTGCCACCTTAGCGTTCCCCTTCAGCATGGACTCTCTTACGCTCTTAATAACACAATTCAAAACAACAATTAGCTCTTACGCCAAGTTCTCTCTGCTATGTCGACCCTCACTCCAACACCAAGTTCTCTACGCTCCCAAATTACTTCATCATCAGAGGTGTGAGCCTCTTCGGTTCCCAACCCTGGATCTTGAGCTTGTAACACTGCCTCATCCGCTCTTACATGATCATGAACGTCAATTAATGGGACATTATAAGTGTCCCTTGGTTTCCACAGACAGACCACACTCCAATCAGGTGTGGTCGGATCCACCAAATAGAACACTTGTTGTGCTTGAGATGGAAAAATGAAAGTTTCATCTTTGAAACTAGTGTACCTGTACATCCAGCTCCTGTCATTGAGATAGTCCATCTTTGCGGCACACCACAAATACAGACTATAAAAAAAGGGATGATGAGTAAGATCCTATTCCACACCCTAGAGAAGGTTTCTACTATTCTCTTGTCTTCCTCTCCCTCTCCCTTCCTCTCTCAAACAGACTAGTGATCTGGGGAACAAGAGACAGATAGAGAGAGAGAGAGAGAGAAGGGAGCAGAGAGAAAGAGAGAGGGCAGGGAGCAAATATAGCAGTGATCATACTACATAACAAACTAAACTAAAGCTTACCAATAATAACATAAGGTAAAAACTCAAATTACATCTAAAATTAAAAACACAACCACACAAACTAAAATAAGATGGAGATTTTCACTCACTCAATGATTTGCAATGACTTTAAAACAGTCCACCCGAGACTTTACCTTGAAGTTGGAAGACATGATCATAATTAGAATAACCAATTGGTAATTGATTAAACAACAGGTACCTAAAGTATAATTTATTCCTTCCTATATAAAGACCATCTTAACAACCATCTAACAGATAATAAATTAAACAACAGGTACCTAAAGTCTCATTACATTCACATGCTCTTCATTCACTCCATAGTACGGAAACAACATTAGCAAACCATATGTAACTTAACAAACCTCACGACAGAATACTAAATAGGTTCAGTTACATATGGCAAACACAAACGAATAAGGCAAAAAAAAAAAAAAAAAAAGAGAAAGCATAAACATACGAGGCAAACATGCTAACAAAGATAAATAGCATTACATGGTCCCAGCTCCACACGAGACAGACAAGATATTAGACAAGTAAATTAGTAACAAAAAGTAAAAAGAAAGACTAATAAGAAAAAAAAACTCATACCATAAAGAAATGAATGATAGGAATTGAAATAGTCCCAGTTCTTCTTGTTATTGCTGTTTTCATGACAGAAATTTTCGTGATCATAGAAACACCAATGAAAGCATTGGAGAGAGAGAAAAAGAGAGATTGAGAGGTCCAAAGAGAGAAACCGATGGACAGAGAAAAAACAGAGAGAAAGTGATGGAGTGAGAAAAAACAGAGAGATTGGGAGGTCCAGAAGAGAATAAAAGCGAAAGAGAGAAAAAATGGAGAGAGATTGAGAGGTTGACAGAGAAATTATGAAGGGGGTGAAAAAGTGCCCAAAATCCAGAAAACCAAAAATATGTAAAATTAAGAAAACCCAAAATCTGTTAGGGCTAATAGGAAAAGCCTAATCTGGAACATGTATTTCGGTTTTTAGTAGACGAAAATAAATAGTTTATTGGCAACAAACCTGTAAAAAAATCAAATTTTTGGGGCCAATCCGGTTGAACGTTCGGTCGTCGGAAATCCCTCTGCTCCAAGATTTATGGGGCCTTCGTTCATCGGAAATGGTGATTGTGAGAAGCAAAGTTTCGATTTGGTAAGGAAACCAATTGATTCCGCGGGAAGCAAACAAAGAAGTGAAGAGGAACCTCGTGTGGGATGGGATGCTACAGGGGAACCTCTCGTGTGGGAATGGATGCTGCATGAGGAGGCTCGATATCGTGCGGGAATGGCTTCGGGCGGAGGAAGCGGGAACTGACACTGAAGAGGAAAGATTCGTACAGGAAGGGAAGTTGAAGATCGAGAACAGAAGAAACCCCTAACTCGGGTGTTTCATCTGTTCCAATTTCACCGGTACAGAAATCTGTACCGGCGATTTGTAAGTACCGGGCCGGTACAGTTTTATGTACCGAAGAAATTTTAGTAGCATGCCAGGGGTTTTTAATATTACGCGGTTAGAAAATCTATACCGGCTGTTTTTTAAAAATAAACCCCCGGTGAAGGGGTTTTTTAGTAGTGATATGACCTCCTTCGCACTATCAACCCTTGTGACCTGATTAGCTTGCCCCAAAAAATTCTTGCATTTTCCTCCAATCTCTGTCAGATTCAAGTACAATTTCCCCCTTCTAACACCATAACCAAGAATATGCCGAGTCAGAATGTCTTAAAACACACCGAAAGATGAATAAAATGTCACAGTACATGCAAGTGTTAGAATAATTCGAGAGATAGAGAAAAGTTATAAGCTAGTGATGGAACAACTAAGACAGACTCAAGAGTGAGGGTATCAGATAACACAATAAAACCTTCGCCGCTAACCAGAGTTGGAGTACCAACAGCAGTAGTGACAACATTTTGAGAGGAATCTCTAAGACTTTCCACCAGGTTATGGTCATTTGTCATATGAACAGATGCACCTGAATCAATTATCCATGTACTATTCGAAAAAACTTTATCATGCGTACTTGATTGTGCTACATTAGCAGAAGCATTGTCTCGGTGTTCATTCCTAGCAGCAACAACGGCAGCCTTGCTTATATTCTTTCATGGCTTCTTTGTGAAATCCCACCAATCAGGATAACCAATCACTTCATAACATCTCTCCTTGCTATGACCTAATTGTACACAAACATTACTATTCTTATTAGCATATGGATTTGAATTACCTGTAGGACGACGAACACCAGAAAAAATTGTATTGCTCTAAACAACCAAAACAGAGGATTCGATAGATACAGGTCTCCCCATAGCCTGTTTCTCAACTTGAACCTTGCGGATGTAAGCATAGCTCTGTTCTAAAGAAAATTTAGGTTCCTTGCATAGGATATTTCCACGCAAAATTATTCTGAGAGGTTTGTGGACTACAACGCAAAATTATTCTAAGAGGTCATCCTTTGATCAATCTCCTAGAACATGGCTACCAATTCGTCGTAGGTGGTAGGAATTGGTTGACCATTATGCTTTGCTTCAAAACACTTATTATTCAATTCAAAGATTGGAGTTTTGCTTCCCAAATATTTTTTGCAGTAGGCAGCCGAATATATCAGTTCATAAGATAGTCTCCAAGGAGTCAATAAGCCAACTTTTTACCTTTTCATTGTCAGTGGCCCAAGCTTCATCCCTTGGAGAATTCATATGGGTTTAGCCATTGCGCCAGTCAAATAATCAATCTTCCCTCGTGCTCCAACACACATCCGCATGAGAGGAGCCCATATAGTGTAATTGGATTAATCCAATGAAATAGTTTTTAGAAATGCAGAATTGTTTTGCTAGTTGTAGTGGTGATGAATTACCTGTGAGGCTGATTGATCTTCTGGCACAATTAGATTTTCGAGATTCAACTGACTGTCATTAATTACAGATCCGGCCATTGTAGTACGCAGCAGTTTTACGGTGTTCTTCGAGCGGTCAGGTGTTTCCAGCCACAGAAATAGTCAGCTACAGTGCAAAACATCTCACACAATAAAGTTTAAAAAACGCCGTCAAGGTGTTGCGGTAGATTCTGTTCTTTGATCTCTGCCTTTGGGGACAGAAAAACAAAGCCTTACAGAGTACGGACGCGGAAGATGGATGAGCAAAAAGGGTAACCCGAGTTCAAAAGTCGGTGGAACCTCCAAAAAGAGAGCTGCAAGGAAATCTTGAGGTTCGACTGTAACCCGAGTTCAAATCTTGGTGCTGTGAGGCTGATTGATCTTCTGGCACAATTAGATTTTCGAGATTCAACTGACTGTCATTAATTACAGATCCGGCCATTGTAGTACGCAGCAGTTTTACGGTGTTCTTCGAGCGGTCAGGTGTTTCCAGCCACAGAAATAGTCAGCTACAAGTGCAAAACATCTCACACAATAAAGTTTAAAAAACACCATCAAGGTGTTGCGGCAGATTCTGTTCTTTGATCTCTGCCTTTGGGGACAGAAAAACAAAGCCTTACAGAGTACGGACGCGGAAGATGGATGAGCAAAAGGGTAAACCGAGTACAAAAGTCGGTGGAACCTCCAAAATGAGAGCTGCGAGGAAATCTTGAGGTTCAACTGTAACCCCAGTTCAAATCTTGGTGGAACCTCCAAAGCTAGAGCTTCAACGAGCAAATCTTGAGTTTCGACTGTAACCCAAGTTCAAATCTCGGTGGAATCTCCAAATCGAAAGCTTCAGCAAGTAAATCTTGAGGTTCGACTCTTCCGCGGTGGTGGACGAACGGCAACGAGACGATACAAGTTGGCCGGTCGGCCGCAGTGACGGATGGACAGTGGCAACGGATGGGCGACAAAAAACAATAGTTCAAATCTGTCCAAATCTGAATTGACGAACTCAAAATAATTCAACTCACCAAGAAATGAAAAGAAAATCAGTGTTTCCGACTGATTTCCTTGCCTAACGATGACTCAATCGACGACAATCGAGATCGGAAGAGCAGATTAGGGCAAAAACCTTATTTGGTTTTCTGGAAGGCGATGAGTCACGATGTGTTGACTCAGTTTTTCAGGTTCGAGTGAGTCTGAGTGAGGCCGAGTGAGGCCGAGTCACAGGTGAAACAGTCCGAGTCACAGGTGAAACAGCCCGAGTTTCCGTCTATGAACTGAGTCAATGTCGAGTCTGTTCTGTATACAGTTCGGGTTTCATGTCTTACAAGAGACAATCTTACTCAATAGACACATTCTACACTTAGAAAATACATAAGAAAATATATACATTTTTCTATAGTTTGATGTTAGATACCTTGTTGAAAAAACAAAGCTTGCACTGTTGTGCTAGAAAAATCATAAAAAATGAGCTCCAGAAAGTAGGGGTACGATAAAGACCGTAAATCTCACAATGAACAACTTTAAAAAACAAGGAACTAGTTTTATGAAATGAACAACAAGTCTGTTCGCTCAAACACGAATGTCACAACTAGAGAAATTATTAGTAATGGAAACAATACTAGGAAAAAAGAAAGGGCCTGGCTAGATAGGTGGTGCCCCAATCACCCTTGCAGTAAACGTAATCTGGTAAACGAACAACCTGATGTGCTTTATAAGTAGGTCCATGCCTAAGAGGTAAAATCCATCTATGAAATTACCCACTACAGTGAAAGTTTTTCCTTTTTTTTTTTACTCCTTGTCCTGAAGAAAACAATTATTTGGGAAGTGATTGAGCAGTGAAAAGTTTTGGTCAATTGATCAACTGAAATCAGGAAAACGGAGTTTACAAGACTTCGTGGAGAGTATTCCTGTGCATAACGATCAGCTTGCAAAAACATTTTTTTTTGATCAATTCATCAGCTTGCCAAAAGAAAAACAAATCGTCCCCAAAAAATCTCTCTTCTAGGAGCAGGACGTGTCGATGGATTTCCCCAATTCTCTTGACTTGTGAAAAACAAAAGTCTGAACTTTGCAACATTCTATAGGCTTTCATTATTCGCTCCGTTCTATGGGCTTTCATTATTCTCTCTTTTCTCCCATTAGTCCATCCACAAGTGCCTGGGTCTGATTTGTCCCCAAAAATCGGGGAGACATTCTAAATCGCCTCCCAGTGTAAATTCATCGACCCATTGAGAATTCCGTGTCTCGCTTCCAGGGGTGGAACTCTCAAATATTTTGAATTCTCTCTGCAGAAAAAACGGCTCGATGCATTACGGCAGCTCATCTTTCTCTCTTCACTCCTCTAGAGAATAGCTCAACGCATTAAGGTAGCCCGTCCTTTCTCTCTTTGCTCCTGTGTCTTTCTTCCCTTCTTCTTTTCTCTTATCATCACTCTCTTTGCTTGTTAGTTTCTCTCTTTTTCTCTTCGCTCTTCTCTGTCTCTCTTCGCTCTTCTCTGTCTCTCTTCGCTATTCTTTCTCTCTCTCACTTTTATCTTTCTCTCTCTCTCTTTGCTCCTGGAGGAGAGCTTCAAGGACCACAACACCTCACTCCTGTAATTGACCCATCTCTCTCTCTCTCTCTCTCTCTCTCTCTCTCTCTCTCTCTCTCTCTCTCTCAATCTCTCTTTCGGTTTCCCCAAATCGATTTCGTGGTAGTAACGAGTTTTTTTTTTCTAGTTTGGAATTTGAATCCCGGTCCCAGAAACAATAACTGGCAGGAAGGTTGAACCTGCAGCAGGTAGAAGTATGGTTTCAGAATCGTCGAGCAAGGTAGGATTAAGATATTGCTGGGTTTGGTAGATCGAATTCAATTAAAAAAAGAGTAATCCTAGCTGCACCTATACACAGTACCTATCCCACGTACATGCTAATCTAAGCCCTTAAAAATATCGAAAATATTTTTTATTTATAAAATCCTATATTCTAAAAGATAAACCCTAGGCATCAATGGTTTAGATTAACATGTATGTGGGATAGGTAATGTGCATAGGTGCAGTTAGCATTTTCCTTAAAAAAAGTAGTACTTAGGTTCAATTCGTTGTTGCTTCGATCAATTTTTATTTTTAGAGGTTTTGTAAAGCATAAGTTTGATAATAAAAAAAACAATGTGTTATATAAATTGCGTTCTAACTTGTAATTTGGCAGGCCCGATCCCCATGGAAGAAATGGAAGCACAAAGACCCGAATGGGCAGATACAGAAGATGCTGAGCCACCACAACCGTGCGTGAAGCGGAAAGTTAAATCATCTTCGTTTCTGCCTGATAAGCCATGGACGATAAAAATCAGAGATGGGCAGATGATATCTGAACGATAGGGTTCATTGTCCTTTCTCTTGGGGACGGTTGTTCGGGCAGACCATTACTTACCGTTGCATCTCCAGTGGCGTGACTATCCATCCGATGAGCTGCAAACCTGGTTTAACGTTATCAAAGTAAGTCGTGTTTGTAAATGTTTTATTTTCAGCCTTAGGACATTTGAACTGCGTCAATTTTTGTTTTGCAGGAAGAGTATAACTTTGTGGATGAGGAGGGTGCTGCAGTCACAGAGCAAGTTGCCATGGAGGAAATCAAGCTAGTGCTTCAGAAAATCATCAGAGACAACAGACCCGCATATAAGAAAGAGCACTATGATGGGAAGACTGCAGAACAACTTAAGACTTGTTCCATACATGGTATGAGCCAAGAGGACTGGGTTCTCCTCATTATGTATTGGGACAATGTTAAGAGTCTGCGTATCGATGAGCAGAATAGGCGTAATCGATAGAAGTTGAAGACAACACATACCCTTGAGTCGAAGTCTCTTCCCGGATTCTTTGAAAAACAGGTACTTATATGTTTTAGTAGTGGGAACTAAACTGACTTTTCATTTTCAGCCTAGATTACTTACAATAGACATTAATTACAGCGTACGGCCGATCCTGATGGCTACACCTTCCTGATGGCATACCTCAAAGCTCACCAGAGGAAGGATGGGACTTATCCAGATTAAATAACAGCTGAACACTGTGTAAGTTATCAAGTGCTTTATGATCTGTGTTGAATGGTATTCCTTGATTATTATTTAAATTTATTATTTTCTTGTACAGGAAGCGGTTCGTCGACAAGCCCTCGAAAGTAATGTCGCTACCTCCAAGGGTCCCAGAGACGTGACACCCGTATTGGATACAGTGTTTGGGAGCCACAAAGGTGGTTATGAGAGAGGTGTTGGAATAGGTGCTCGACTGCGTAGAGGTGCTCTTCAAGCTCTCGTAGTTATGTGGCCCTGTCTGAACAATTGGAGAGGGAGAGACAAGATAAGAAGGCATTGTCCTAGAAGGTTGACAGTCACAACAAGGTAAGTATTGTTTTCAGTCTTCTGAATTAGTTTAAATTGATGAGCATAAATGTATGTCTCTAATGTTGATGTATTAACCTTCTGCAAGATCTTCGAAGATATTGTAAGCGACCCATCGCGTCATTGAAGATATTGTAATTGTGCATTATGTTTATGTATTCTTTTACATTGTAACTGTTAAATGTAAACTTTTACATTGTGTATATAAACTTTACATTGTAATTTAATTGTGCATTATTTATATATTAAATGGTGTGAAATATCATTGTCATTAAAGTTTATATACATTGTATTTGATCCGGTGTGAATAAACAGGAAAAAGAAAAATAAAATAAAGATAATAACAATAAAAAAAGCTTCCCCAGACGGGTTGATTCTTGTTGACGAACAAGGGCCACGAAAACTTCAAATATCTGAGAATTGACCGATCTTTGTTATGAATGCAGCTAATTGAGATGATATCTCTGTACATTCAGCCAATAATTGATTAGTTATTTAAAGCATTAAATATCTGATCAGATATGTTATACCCACATGGAAAGAACTCTAAGAATGAAAATAGAAACTGATCTTTCTGCTCTTTTATTGGTGAGCAGATTGAAGAGTGGAATATAAATGAACATGGAACGCTTAATTATGCTGGCAATTGAAGACCAGTTTCGTGTACAACGTCAAGGAGAGTCAAATCCTTGATGTTCTGGTACCGTTATGCTGTCGGAGGTGTGTCTGAGTAACAAGAATTCTGGTTTCTTCAGTAATATTTCTCTGGGTTTGAAGAAAAGTTCTGTTTTTCATAGAAAATATATTTTTGAGAATTAATCAGTGCTTTTAGATGGAAACGTATATATTCCAGTAAAAAAAACAGTGACCCTTTGTTAAAACTTATTCATTCTTATTTTTAGGAATAATACTAATTTACTAAATAAAAATGAGTTTTTTTTCCATACGAGAATTGGCATATTTTATGATATAATTCGGATTCCACTTTCAGGGACTTCAATGTCTAAAGACAATGAATTTCCACTAAACAATTAATCAGAGGATGAGTCAGATTAGGTCGAAGAGTCTGAAAAGGGGAAACAGGCTCTTGATTCCTAGTTGGATAACGGATAAGTAGGTACCTAAGGTAGTTAGTAAGGAAAGGAGAAAAGAAGACGATACGTGAGACAGAATTAGAACAAACGTGCAGATGTCTACAAGACTTCCAAAACCGAATCCGAAGTTCGTGGATGGTTGACGAATTAGATCATGTGAAAAAAAATCAGCAAACTGAAAGTCATGTAAAAATCAGTTACAACAACTTATGTATTTAATTCTTGAAAAGAACTAATGAAAGGTTATAAAAAAGATTATTCAAAATATCTGTCTTCATGTTCTTCTTCTCCTTCATCTGCTAGAACTGCAGCAAACAAATTCAACACTCTGACTGGGACCATTTCTGAGAAGTGGCCGGGTTAGATGAAAGATCCTACTGTCACGATAGAGAAGAACCCTGTTTGGATGCTGCCGCAGACTCGAAATAGGAGAAGAGAGCTGCTGTGAAGGATGACGAGGCAGAATCAGAATCACTGGTTGTTGTGAAGGAAGAGAAGACGGCCGACAAAGAGAGGCTGGAGGAGAACTCAGCGTGTACAGGGGAGAGAGTGGAGGAGTGCTTGGGGAGTACTGGGGAGAGAGTGGAGGAGTGCTTGGGGAGTACTGGGGAGATAGTGGAATAGATCTCGGCGAGTACTGGGGAGAGAGAGGAGAAGAGTTCGGCAAGTACTGGGGAGAGGGTGGAGGAGAGCTCGGTGAGTATGGGTGAGAGGGTAACAGAGAGCTTGGGGAGAGGTTGGAGGAGAGCTCGGCGAGTATGGGAAGAGGAAGCAGGTGAAGACATGTTTGGAAATATTAAAAACAAAGAATCCAAAGAGTGAAAGAGCTCTCTCTCATCTCTCTCTCTCTCTCTCTTCTCTTCTCTTTCTCTTCTCTCTCTTTTCTCTCTCTCTCCTCTCTCTCCCCTCTCTCTCTCTCTCTCTCTCTCTCTCTCTCTTCTCTCTCTCTCTTCTCTCCTCGTTCTATCTTTCTGCTCTCTCCTCTCTCTCTCTTATCTTTCTCTTCTCTCCTCGTTCTTGCTCTCTGCTCTCTGCTCTCTCCTCTCTCTCTCTCTCTCTCTCTCTCTCTCTCTCTCGTCTCTCTCTCTCTCTCTCTCTCTCTCTCTCTCTCTCTCTCTTCTCTCTCTCTCTCTCTCTCTCTCTCTCTCTCTCTCTCTCTCTCTCTCTCTCTCTCTCTCTCTCTCTCTCTCTCTCTTCTCTCTTCTCCGTAATCTAAATTTTTTTATTTTTTCAAACATTCTGCCGACGCACCCCCACGTCGGGGAATCCATTCGCCGATGCACCCCAATCCGTCGGGGATGCATTGGGAATCCATCAACGCTGTGCAATCCGTTGTTGGACGATCAACTCCGCCGAAGGCTCCCGGCGTCGGCCAAGAAGATTCGTTAGCGCAACGGGTTTTTTTGTCGCGCGACGGGTTTTTTGTCAGCCAACCACTCCGCCGACGGACGTTCCGACGACGTTGCCTTACCCGTCGTCGGAATGTCCGCCGGTGGACTGAGGTTTTTTAGCTGAGGTGGTTGCAATGGTACTTTTCAACTAGGAAGCAGTATATTAATCTCATGCGGGATTGTACCGATCTTTTTGTTATTTCTTCTTCCTGGTCGTTTCAGGATGATGGAAAGATCAAAATTATATTTGGCTATGAACGTATGAGATTGCGTCGCTTTGAATAAAGCAATGCCTCTAAAGCTATGATAGCAAATTCAACTTTAGCTTGTGCGTGTTGGTATCTGTTTTGGTTGTTTGATCCCGGATTTACAGAAGAAAAAAAACTTCATTGCTGAAAAAGAGGATTGCAAGAGGTGCAGTCTGTAATTCTAATTGAAATTTAATTTAGTAAGTGCAGCATGACCACGATGATTCTGTTGTCTCCATGAATATCTATATGGCAGCACATACCAGCCGAAATCTAGCCTCCAATTAAAAGGCCATTGCAAGGTGATGGAAATCCCTTTTGTGCTTAGCCGTCAATATACTTCTAAACCCAGCATCAATGTGGAGATCCCTTGGCAATTAAACTGTTGTGAGATACATGGCAGAGAGAACAAATATCGATTTGTTGCAAAGACCCACCAACACGAGTAGCCCCAACAGATATCAGAATAGAGTAAAAGACCACAGTTTTGCGACTCTACAACATCTTATCGATCAGCTACACGAATCCTGAAACATAACAGAACCCTCTTGACTACGACACTGATCACAAAAGGAAAGCTTGATTCATGCATTGTCAATCTGGAGTACATTAGGCATCAACAATAGCAGAGAGAAAAAGCAGAAGACAACAGAAACACTTATTTTTAGCCAAGAAAAAACATCTCTGTGGTGCAGTATAGAGAGTCGATTTATGGTGCTTCTTCTAGCTGCCCAACACATCGTAGTAGAGGACCCAATAGGGAAAACAACCTTAATGGTGCGGAAAAAATAACTTCGGACCCTTTCAGTCCGAGGAAGAAGCTCTCTTATGTCTACAATTAACCCTACTAATACCCCATAATGCTAATTAACCCTAATATATCCTTAACATTAACACAGTCCACCCTAATGGTGACTGAAGAGGAAAAACTCTACATTACTATTTTTTTTTTCTCAACCTTATGCAGAAGAAGGAAATGGGTGAGAAACAACTGGTGTAATGGCCTTAATTGTCATAGCTGTGTAATGAAACTAATCCTGATAGAAAATGACATCACATGAAACAAAAAGTCGTTTTGTTCCTACATAAAACTCTTTGCATATCCTGAAATTTCCCACTGCATATAATGAGCCTCTTTGAAGCCATGTCCTGAAGAAAGAAACCATATGAGAAGTGATTCAAAAGTGTAACGTTTTGGTCAATCGATCAACTAGACTCAGATAGCAAAAAAAAAAAAAAAAAAAAAACAGAAAAGAAGGAATATATAAGAAATCAAGGAGAGTGATATTGGAGTTAAGCTTGATAGAGCCCAAATTGAATCTTGCAAAAATAGCAGATTAATTTGGAAGTTGAACTGATATTGAATGACCTAAAGGAATACAAACGAGTACAACATGAGCTAGACCAGTCATATGGGAGGAAGTGCCTCTCTATGGCCTAAGAAATAGTGGAGGAAGATACAAGACCTTTGAATTAATATGGATTATAAATAGGAGAAGAAGACCCACCAAGGAGATTAAGAAGTAAATGTTGGAGGACGCCAATGAAGCAAAAGATAGAAATTACTCTCTGCCATGTTTGAGAAGAAGACCCGGCACCAGAGAGTAAGCCTCAATTGATCACCTTGTTGTTAATTTTTGCCATGTTTTCTGCAGTAAATGTTGGAGGATGCCAATGAATCAAATGATAGAAATTAATCTAAATCAAAATGAACCATCAAGTCAGATTATAAAGATTCTATAGAGTTTGGACAACTTACTTGATTTTGATGACATAGATTGCCAATTGTTGTGGAATTACTGCAACAATCTGATCAGGAATACGCGTGTGGTTCGTGGTCTTCCTCGACCAAATCTCCTTATTCTTCAAAGGGACAAAATGTCTCTTCCAGATGGGGAGAAGGGAGCACGTGTACGATTTGGTGTATTGGGGACCATAACCTAGAGTCTTTATATAGTGGTCAATCAGGATTCCCATAATCCCCTGATGGGCCAATATACACTACTCATTGGGTCCATATCAATTTAGTAGTCTATGGGTTTGCCAAATTACCACTTAATATAAGCCCATTAATTAAATAGTTAATACAATTGCATATGTGCGATGTTCATAATAGGAACATAGATTTTTCTAACAGAAAATACTATTAATAGCATGCTTAAGGAAATTTCTACTTTATAGAAATATTTTCTACTATGCTCTCATAATACAATGAAGGATTCTGCATGAAATGAGTGGAGGAAGAAGAAGATTGTGCTTGATTGTTTATGGGAATTTTTGTAAACGTGTAATTTCTGATTGATTAAATTCATTGTACAACTTAGTACATATAGTTACACGAGTGCTAGAGTTACATGCAGTTAAGATAATTGTTGGAGAAGCAGATTCCGATTCTCCTTGAAATCATAGAAACCTGCATTTTGGAAACTCTTTCTGATTGTAATCTTTGTATTTTAGTCAAGTTCTACTTTTGGTTGTAATTATCTCTGTATTTTATTAGTAAGCTACCTAATATGACTAGAACTCTAGCTCTTCTATAAGTATATGTAGACATTGTATGTTCAGTAAAGAATAATCAGAGATGACACATTTACATGATATCACGCCATGCCAACCCTAGGCTACAAACGCTAGGTCGTCTTACTCTTAACCCCCATGCAGTCTCTTCCTTCGATCCTCCTTTTTCCAATTCATGGCAATCGATTCTAATCATTCTTCCACCAAACCGTCGGCTTAAAAAATACATACTCAAGTTTATTCTCCTCCCAGTCAACCTTCGATCTAGGCAGCACTCTATGCCGGTATCTCCTTTGGCGCACTGCAATAGATGCAACCTATTCTTATTATTCAATAGTTCATCCACAGCTCTAATTCTGATGAACTCGAACCCAATCCTCTCTATACCTAATATTATGTGTTCGATCAGGCGATTCAAATTTGGATCATCGCTACTTTGTCTGAAGCAGCTCTTGGTCACACCATCGGTTTGACCACTACCAGGGGAATGTGGCTGAAGCTCAAGTCAGTTTGTGCATCGAAGTCTCGAGCAAGACTGAACCATATCCGGTTTCAACAGCAAACACTGATGAAGGAGTTGCTCTCTATGTTTTCATACGTTGACACAATCGACCGTATTGTGGATGATGTTGCTGCGTCAGGACAACCACTAGACAACCAAACTGTGACTCACTACATCCATGGTCTTGGGACAGATTTCGAGTCATTCACCCAGACTGTCACATGCGGAGATGAACTGATAACTTTCAGTAACCTTTAGAATCTCTTGCTCACACAAGAACATCACTTCCAAATGCTGGAGTAGACAAACAATCTTGAAATTACTGCTCGTCTACAAACCAATATGACATTTGGAGGCGGCCACGGCCACTCCTCCGGGAAAGTCTGCAGATGATCCAACCATGACTATGCACCCAATCTTGGTCTTGTCAAGGTCATGGCCTGACTGACGGAGCCTACAATAACAATCGCCCAGTTTGTTAGATTTTCTTGAAATTCGGACACACTGTCATCCAATGCCACAATCATTTCAACATTGCTTACCAACCGATGGTCTCTCCTCAAGCGTATTCCGCACAAATAGACGCATCTCACAATTTGGCTTGGTACACGAATTCCGGAGCCTCACACTATATGACCTCCGATGCTTCACACATCACTGACAATGTCCCTTTCCTCAGGTCTGACCTAGTTCTATTTGGGAATGGATCATGTCTGCCCATACCCGTTGTTGGTAATGTTAAACTCAACCATCTGTGTCCCATTGAGACATTTTATGCATTCTTTCTTCTCAAAAAATTCTCTTGTCTGTTTCTCATTTGACCTTCTATCTCAACTGTATTGCTACCTTTGATTCTATTGGTTTTTCTGTAAAGGAAGTCAACACTGGCAGAACGTTGCTTAAAGGAAGGAATTAAATTGAATTGAACTTCACTAACCATGCTGATTCTCCTTGTTGTTTGTAGTCTATTGTGTCGCCTTTTTCTTTTCACCATCAAAGATTAGGTCATCCGGGTAGTCAAGTACTTTGCTAAGTATTTCCTTCTTTAAATATTGAAATTTTGAATAAACGTCAGTTTTGCAATGCATGTCATGTCTCTAAATCTACTCGTCTACCCTTCTCTATGACATCGTCTCGAGTTCCTGCCCCACTGCACATGATTTCAGCCGACGTGGGGTTACCATGCTTGATTACGTCATATAATGGATTCAAGTATTACATTTTTTTCATTGAACACTACAATCATCTAAGTGGGATTTATTTCCTTTATACGAAATCAGAATTGTTCTTCTGTTTTGTAAATTTCAAAAATCTGGTTGGAAATTTACTTTCTTCTAAAGTAAAGTACTTTTAATCGGATTAGGCACTGAATTCTCAATAGTTGTTTTAAACAATCTTTTGTCTCTTCCGCCATTCATTATATGATTTTATGTTCTTGTACCCCTCAGCAAAATGGTATGGCTTAACCCAAGTATAGACACATTGTTGAGATGGGTTTAACTTTGCCTGGACAAGCCTTTTTGCCAAGACTGCATTGGGGCTTTGCCTTTTCTTTATCAAAATAATTATACTATAAATTGGCTTCCCACGCCTCTGTTGTTGTCCAAAAGTCCTTATAAATGCCTCTCAAACCACGAGCCCGACTACTCTTTAATGCGTATTTTTGGTTGTCTTTGATATTTATATTTGCGTCTTTCCATTACAAATAAGCTTGAGGACAGGTCCACTGGTTATGTTTTCATTGGTTATCATCCAAATTTTAAAGAGCAAAAGTGTCTTGACTTTAAAACAGGCCGAGTTTATATAAGTCGAAGGTGGTCTTCGACGAGATGTCCTTTCCGCTATCCAAGGCACCCTTGCTTCCTTAACCTGGTTCAGGGTCTCCGCCAGCCCGTCTAGTACATCTTTTGCCCCTTACACTACGAAGCCATGCAATTTCTCTGCCATGTGTATCTTCTGTTGTTGGGACGAATTCATACCATGTTTTAGATATAATATTTGGCCGCTTTAGTGGCAATTTAATCCCATTTAACCACAATTTTGTGATTTATGCAGGAATTACATGGAAGATGCGAAGAGGGAAATGATGCAAAAAAACTCAAGGATATGGAGCAAAAGACGTTCATCATCAAATTTTCAAGAGGACAGCAGAAGCTGGCGCCACACAACGTGAATTTGGAGCAATTGCACCAGAGCAGCATGTCACTAGGAAGCTACAGAGCCCAGCTCCATACAAAAGGTGCAGCACCACATGGTGTTGAGAGGCTCCTGCCTCAAATCCAGAGTCACGGAGCGCACAATGCCCAAATAAGATTTTTTATTTATTGAAAATAGAGGATTAAGCAATGAAATTAGCTCATTCCACCAAGATCAAAGTGAAAATTTAGTCATATTTCTGAAGCTAATTCACTCTCTCTTCAATCTCCCATGTGACTCGAGAAATGATTGGGAGAATTGTTCACCTTGCTTCAAGGCTTTCCATGGTGTTCATGAGCTTCTCCAACCTTTCCAAAAAGAATTCTCATTCTGGAAGCTAAGGTTTGCTCATAATTTGTGAGGATCAACATGTCTAGATTAACTCTATCTGAGTCCCTCCTACTTTTATTGAAATTGGTTCCTCAAATTGATTTTCCATCTAAGTCTCCCTAGAATTCGAAGGTTCGTGTTAAATTTAGTCATTCACTACACTCTTCCAACGCTTTTTCGCAAACTCCTCAGCTTGCTGCTTCCCTTCTCCAGAAATTAGCATAGATGACTCAGCGCATGAACTGCTCTATTTCCTATTGGGTTGATCGTTTTCCATGGATCCACCACAAAACATAGCCACACTAAAGACCCTTGACATGAGATTTGATTGGAGAATTACGGATTGAATGACAACTATGACTGTCTCCAACCTTCTCCAATTCATTTACATTTTCTTCACTGCTCATTTCAAAGCTCTTTGGTTGTGCTGATTTTACTTCATCAAGGTGGATATCACTCTTGAGGTTCCTTAGGGGTAGAGAGACCATATTCAGAATCTGATATATTCTGCTCACAACTTTGGTCCTTGTTGTTATCCATAGGTCGGCTAATGGTTCTACACTACTAATCTATACTGAAATGTTTAAGCAGATCACTCATGTGAAACTTTACTCTTTTGAGAGTTTGCAGGTTCTTTAACATTAAAACCTCAAGAGTCTCTCCTATTGAAAGATTTCTAGTGATACTTGAGAGAATTTTGGTGATGTTGGATTTGTTCAAGATGGAGAGACCAATTTATAGGTGCATCCCAATTCTTCTCACTTTCTTCAAGAAGTTCTTCATTCCTCAGTGTTGGTTCCACTGAATTGGCCACCTGAAAATAAGGGGATCTATTCCTTTCTTTCTTTTGTCTGCGTTCATCTTGTTCTCCAAGTAGTTGTAGTAGAATTTGTAACTTTGACTCAACATGAGATTCAAGACTCAGATCCCTTTTCACTAAATTTTCCCATGAGAATACACTCCTCTCTCTAGGTCAATCCTGTTGGAATTATGGTTTCAAATATTGAATTTGTCATTGGAAGTTCAGTTCAGGGAATAATAGGCAGCACATCACCATGTAGAGGTAGATTTAATGGGTACATTGACTCTGGGGATGCTTTGGGAATAAAGATTTGTATCTCTCCCAAGGGTCTTTAGTCCCACGTTGAAGAGAGTCATTAGTGTCATACCCATTGGTATAAATCCTCAAGGTCTTACAAGTGACGCGACGACAATGAACACCTGGTCTGGCTGAAAGGAGATACACTTATCACTTGTAAAAATAAGTACGAAAAGGTTTTATTGTGCAATTCGACTTGATTAATATAAAAAGATGAAAGGTACACTCTTGTAATTTCTTATATTTTCAATTGCATGACATATGTATAGATTTCATGCCTGGGTTATTTTATGGAAATATTATATATATTTTTCATGATGGTGTATGTGTTTTATTAGACCTGAAGTCTGACAAATGCAAGTGATTTTCCCTCTGTTCGTATCATGAAGATAGATTTTCAGTTTTTCGCATTTTTTCCATATGTTTCAGATATTTTATCTGATTTTAGCTATTTATTTCGATATAAATATGCTATCATTTTAAATGTGTTTCCTGCTGCCGCAAGCGGGCTAATCCGTAATGCGAACGGGATAAACCCTACTGTACACAGGATAAACCCTATTGGACACGGGCTTGCTGCAGCGCGTGGGTTTGGTGTGCTTGGTCGTGCATACGGTTGGGGTTGCTTACGCTCAGGCCTGCATTCACGCGGGCTGCTTTGAACTTTTCTATCATAAACTCGCCGGTGGCCACAAGGATTTGTGTGGTCCGGGTTTGTAATAATCCAGAAGCAAGAACCTGTCCAAGTTTTGCATATATATAATGGGCCAGAATGTGTTTTTAAGTGTTTTTTGACCCAAAAGTTTATTTTAATTTAATTTCCATGTTATTTGGAATTAATTTGGCTATTTGAGATGCAAAAATATGGATATGAAGATTTGTAGGTTGATAATATAATTCATATCTATTTGATTTGGTTTTCTTTTTGATTATTTATTTTTCTTATTTTATTTATTGTAATGTTTTATTAACTATTTTATTGCGTCACTTTGATTGTATTTAAATTAAATTTGTGTGTGTTTATTTGTGAATAATTTTGGTTTATATGTTATACTAATTTTATTATTTGATTGGCAAAATCCCTAAAGGATAATGCAAGTGTATAATTAAATTTGTATATTAGAAATTAATTCATATGAAGCCCCGAAGGGTAAATATGAATTAATTTTTACATGTTTGTTTGTGATGTTATTGTTTGTTTGTTATGGGTTGAATGATTCGCCAAGTGACTCTCATGAGTCCCCAAAGGTAAGGGAGAATACTAGATGATTGTATTATTATGTATGTTCTCCCTAATAGTAAAATATTTCCTGAATGACAGGAACATTAAGTAGTGGGTATAATTTTACTGAGTTCCTAAAGAAAAACGTACTTGATGGAACAAATTATGTAAGCTGTCACTACCAGTCTAATTGACTCTACGGGATTAGGTATGATAAAATTATCAAAGTGGATACTCCTCCACAGATACATTCCCCTGAGAACTACCCCCAACAATATGAAATAGTATAAGAAGGACCTTAGGAAATTCAAAGGAATGAGATGATGAAAATGAAATTTCTAGGTCACATAGTCTTGGAGCACTTAGTGAAAATCTCTTAATGACTTATTTTTATGTCCCCACTAAAAAACGATATTTGACCAGCTTGAGGCTAAGTATGGAAAGAAGTCTTCAAATCATATCAATAATTTATGACAAAAGTTTAGTCGTGCCAAGTGCGAGGAAAACTCTAGTGTGAGAAAGCATGTAAATGGCATGCTTGCTATGGTAGATGAGTTGCAGTATCATGGTAGACCACTAGATGAAGAAACTAAAGTGGCCACCATTATGAACTCTTTACCAAAATCTTTCTAATGCTGTGAAGATTTTTATTTTCTTTCCAAGATGAATTGGACAATCTCTGAATTGGAATGATATTTATAACCAGTCTAAGAGAGTTAATTCAGGTATTGAGTTGGATAAACCGTCACCCATTGCTAAATGTAGTTTTGCAGCCGAAGAAGAAGTATTTTACGAAGAAGTGAAAGAATTTTCAATTTCAATACTTTAAGGACAAGAAGTTCAATCAACAAAGAGTTGAAGTACATGCAAAACAATGTGTACGTTTTTTCTGTAATATGCCAGGGCATGTACAAAAGAGTGGTGATATGCATACAACCAAATTTTATTGTGAAGGTTTACTGAGTGACTTGGTGTCCTTGTTGGCAGACCATGTAAGAGATAAAATAGGAACTATCTTCGCATTAAATAGGTAAGCCTAAACCCTAGACCTTATTTGAACTGTCAACTAGGCTGACAAGAGCACAACCACACCAGGATGTAAAAACTCACAGTAAAATATGGCAGTACTAAAATCATTTTTCCATTAAGAAATATTGTAGAGCTTTGAAAACTATGCAAGAGGGACAACAGGAGAAAACCGGTAAGTCCTTATGTCTTGAAACTTGTACTATTTATATCAAGCCTTTTAGTTAGTGGGCTGATTATGGTGCAATTGTTCATATATCAAATGAGTTGCACGACTTCAAGGAGCTAAGAAAAATTGAGGAAAGTCCAATTTATTTACATGGGAAATGTTGAAATAGCTATTGTGGATGGTGTAGGAATATACTGGCTTAAAGCTTGCTAATAATAAATTTTTTGATTTAGAAGATTGTCTTTATGCTACTTGTATGAGAAGAGTATATTGTCGATATCTTGTCTTGAGATACTTGGATTTATTTTTTATGTTGGAAATAAAATTATTTTGAGAGGTTTCCAGAATTCTAATTTTTATCAAGTGCATCTTTGTGGAAATGTGGGTTTAATGTTTTTTTCTTCAGATATTACGGAGAATGAATTATATTTTTGGCATCTTTACTGGAGTTGATTTGATCTATGATGGCACATGAAAAGTTGCCAACATCTTTGTGGGGCGAAGCACTATTGATAACTACTTATATCTTATATAGAGTGTTGTCAAACTCAGCTGAAACAACAACATATGAGGTATGGTCAAGAAAAACTCCTAGTCTTAACCATTTTAGAGTGTGGGATGTATTGGTCATGTTTTGAAACTTGATCCTAAGGATAAATTGAAGGTTGAGATTTGAAAGTGTTTATTTGTTGAGTATTTAGAACATTCACAAGGATATTAGTTATATGATCCCAAGGAGAAAGTGATCATTGAAAGTAGATACGTAAAATGTATTGATAAAAATTTGATTGTGAGGAAGATCTGGGTACAAATTCTTACTTGGATGAAATTTTGGAAATGTCCTCCTCTGAACCTCTTGCTAATGAAGAGGATTCTACTCAAAACGGATATTCGAAGAGTACTAGCAGAAGAAAACCTAGTCAACTTCCATCATTTACTGATTTTTACACTTATTCATGAAAAACTTATGAAAGAATAAGGTTGAATGAAGATTCTACTGATCCTGCCACTTATGAGCAAACGTTCATTGAGGTGGACTCCTACAAATGGAAGTTCAGAATTGAAGAAGAGATGAACTCCATGTATAAAAATAAAGTTTAGAAACTTGTTGATCCTCCTACATCAATTAATCCCGTTAAGTGTAACAGAGTTTTGACAAGGACAGGAAATGATAATGCTAAAGTTGGAAGTTTCAAGGCTCGTCTTGTTGCCAGGGTTTTACTCAACAGTATGAGTTTGATTATGATGAAACATTCTCTCTAGTTGCATGTATATAGTTTATAAGAACTCTCCTGTCCTTCGTTGTATATTATGGCAACAAGTTGTTCCAAATGGATGTTGAAATTGCTTTAGTTAATGGAGATTTAGACGAGGATATTTATATGGAACAACCTAGTGGATTTACACTGGAACTGAATCGAAGGTGTGTAAATTAAATAAATCAATTTACGGGTTGAAACAAGCCTCAAGACAGCGAATTGTACTGTTCAATGAAATGGTCAAGGGGTATGGATTTATAAAATATTGATAAGATCAATGTTTATGTCAAAATAGTGGGAGATCGCATTGCTTTTTTCACTTCATACGTTGATAAATATTTTGATCTGGGAATGATATTAAATTACTCCTAGGTATAAAAACATGATTATTTCAGACGTTTGATATGGAAGACTTTGGGGAAGCTTTGTACATTCTCGGAATTAAAATTCTACAAGATACTGTTTTGCAAATATTGAGTTTAATCCAAGAAAAGTATGTAGACACTCTTTTGGATAGGTTTCATATGTCCTACTATATTCAAGATAAAACACTTTACGATAGCACTAAAAAGATAAGTTAGGTGGATTGTCCTTCCGACTCAAAAATAAGTTGGACGAATTGAAATATCCATGTGCTTCTGCTATGAGGAGTTTTATGTATGCTCTTATGTGTACAGGACAAAATCTGGCTTATGTTGTTGGGGTTCTTAGCCACTTTTAGGCTGATCCAGGTTTCACTCACTCGGAAGGAGTTAAATAGGTGATGCACTATCTGCAACGACCTAAGTCTTATGTTTTGACTTATCAGGTGGACAAGTTGGAATTAACTGGTTATTCTGACACAGATTATCAAGAATGTATTGATTCCCGAAAGTCTACTTCTGCCATTTCTTGGAAAAGTAAGAAGAAGACTGTGTAGCACAATCAACTATGGAGGCAGAATATATAGCTATGAACTTAACTACAAGGGAGACTGTCTATCTTCACAAATTTATGCGGAGTCTTCTAGTGGTAGACTATGTAGAGTGTTCCATTCTTTGTGACCACGCATCTACTATTACTATCACAAAAGATTAGAAGTGTCACTCCTAGGCTAAGTATATTGAACTGAAATGCCACTATATATGAGCCATGCTGAGGAAGGAGGAAGTTGTTGTTTTCAAAATAGATTCTCATAACAACTTAGCCGATCCACTAAGTGTCTTCCCTTGACCAGTTTCACTGTCAATGTAGGGTACATGGGTTTAATTTTCTTGTAATTATGAGACCAAGTGGGAGAACATTGTGTTTTATAAATTGTGGTTTCAATGTTTTGTAATGTCATGACATTGTGTTATGTATTCCATTGAATAATCTGATAAATTTGAATAAATACATATGCTTTTGTGTGATAATATATGCACTCATTGTATACTTTGGGATTTTGCTTCCCTAATAGGTATGCACTTGTATGTGTATACCTGAGGGTTTCAATAGGGAGTGTCGGTTGAGTCTCTAAGTTGTCCAGCCCAATGGGACTGCACAGACACAGTTTTGTCTACGGCTAATACCCATGCTGGTATAGAGCTTTACCCTAAGCTCTCTAGGTACTGAGTATATTTGTAAGTATATATGGAAGGGTGTCAATAGCAAGTTAAGGTTGGACTTCTAAATTAATTAGAGCCTATGGTGCTGCTTAGGCACTATTACCTTAGTGGCCAATACTCGAACTGGTGCATAACTTTAGCCAGAGGTCAAGTCCGAGCATGCTATAAATGGAGACCATTGAACTTGCCAAATATGGATTTTGTTTATTCCTCAATGTTGGATAACTTAGATGTATAATGTGTATGCTTGGGTTAAGTACAAATGTATATTAAAGTATTTTAAGTAATGCCTATAGTCATGGTATGGTTTTATTTATCAAAAATTGATTTTTCATGATATTTAGAAAATATGGAATTTTATAAAAATGGATTTTAAACAAAATGGGAGTTTGTTGGAATTATGGTTTCAAATGTTGGTTTTATTAAAGAAAATTGCCATTACCTATGGGAATGGGGCCCACATCTAGATGCATTGTCATTGGACGTTCATTACAGGGAATAATGGCTAGCACATTCCCATGTAGTGGTAGATTTAATGGGTACATTGACTCGGGGGATACTTTGGGAATAAAGAGTTGTATCTCTCCCAAAGGTCATTAGTCCCACATTGAAGAGAGTCATTAGTGCCATACCCATTGTAAACCAAGTGAGGCAACAACAGTACACACCCGGTCTGGCTGAAGGGAGCAACGCTTATCAGTTGTAAAAACAAATTCGAAAAGGATTTCTTGTGCAATTCAACTTGATTAATATTAAAAGATGAAAGGTATGGTCCCGTTATTTTTTATATTTTCAATTACATCAGATATGTATAGATTTAATGCTAGGGTGATTTTATTGAAATATTAAATTTTTTCATCATGTTTTATGTGTTTTATTAGACCTGAAGTCTAACAATCCAACAACATGCCCCAAAAATATCCACCGCTACAAATCCATTTCAACCATCAGTTTAGTCGTCTTACATCTAGAAGAAAACAACATAGGAAGTCAGTACAAATCAATCAAATCTCTGTTCAAACAAGGAAAAGCAAGTTTCCTTCCTGGATGCTCTCAATCTTGATTACTCCACAAAGTGCAGTTGATTCCTGGCTCTCACTGCCTTCGCACTCGCAGAATCATTCAATACAATAGGAAAATACAAAGACCAACTACCTCAAATAAAAATGAAAACTGTTCTCCGCTAAACAATCACTCCAAAGGATCTTCCCAAAGCAAATGGATGACAAATCAAGTTGGCCAACACATTCATCCAACTCACAGCCACATCTTTGCAACTAATATTATCTTGGTCCACAACAGTACAACCTCAGAAGGGAGGGAACAAACCCAACGGTCTTCTCTCGGCACGAATAGGGAAGCTGTTACCATTCCTTATTGGCCAAAATTTCAACCTTTTTGGTACCTCCACTACATCGAACTAACTCAATGCATTTACGAATTCTGTAAGCCATCTCTAAGGAGGATTTGGAACCTTGCAGATATGTTACAGGATTTCGAACGGGATCCGATTCCCTCACACCAAAGATTTTGCAGTTGTTCTCCAGATGCGAATATTTACTCCACGAGAGGGACCTGGTAGCATTGGATCTCCAATGTCCATAAAATAAAATCCCCTACATTCACTACTCACCGACCTCCTTAACCGACCACAGATCTCTCCCGATACCAAAAAATCCTTCCTTCATAAAGACCTTACCCCATTTCACCTCCCAGTTTAACTACCCAAAATCCACCCTCTCCCCCATTGTCACAAGATTGCTCTCCTTTAATATGCCCGATATGTCACCCGGTTCTAGAATCACCTAAAATTAAATCAAGAGGATGTACGCAGCTCTCTTTTCCACACAACGAAGATCTGTTCTTAAAGTTTTTCTATACAAAACCAATATAAATTCAACCACCTTGGATCACTTCCGTATTCATCTCTTCCACATTTAGTTATTCTTCTGACTTTGCCAACTCATCCTGTCCTAGCTTAACTCCCTAGAAATGGAACCCAAAGCATTGATCCCTATGTCTATCGAGTCTCTACCACTCGCCAAAAATCTACGTATGGAAAACATAGATTAGACAATGGAAATCTCCACGAAAACACAAGTAGGTACGTCTCCCAATACCAATCCTCTTCACAATATCACTGAAAACGTACACCGTGTCATCTTGTCAAAAGAATGCATCGATAAGGGCCTGGCCTAGCTCCAGACATCCGTAGTCGGCTTTTTCATCGGTAGGATCCCAGGCCCTCCCTCGTTCATAGAAAATGCTATCAAACACACTTTAGAAGCCGGAAACTTCCCAGATCCAGATGTTACAATCCTTAGGTTGCCATGGGGCAACTTCTCAACAGAACTTGAGAAGCGGAGGCAAGTCCAAGGAGGAGTCAAACAACTCTACAAAATCATCCCCCTCGTCCGGCATCCTCTTCATCTAAAGATGGATCATACGGACACAAAATATGGATTGAGAAGCGGACCCATATAGAAACAGATGGAGAACGGAAAATGGGACAAGATAACAAGGAGGAGTCAGCACCAAATCAAGCTCAACTCTCGGGTAAGTTCAGCTCTATGTGAGCACTCTTTAAGCTTGGCTCATCCCTTGTCTAAAAAGATAATCAGGTTTAAAGGATGGGAAAAGGGAGACATCAAACCGATTTGGATCAGTCATCTAAATAAAGGGGAACCACAGCTCCAATAGCATCTTCTCCCCTCTGAAGATGAGTTCTGAGCCACGCTAGTTAAATACCAACAGATAGCAAACCGTAAAGTCATCAATGCTGGCTTACAAATCACACCTTCATCACCCATAGTTCCACATGTAGAAAGCGTCAATCCTTCAGCTAGGAATATGATACTCTCAGCTACTCATTCACTAAAAGTCATGGTAAATTTATTTCATGGTAATTTTATTTCAAAAAAATATCTATTTGAAGCTACAATTCGAACAAACTCCCACTTGGCTTCAAATCCATTTTTATAAAATTTCAATTTTCAAAAACATGAAAATTAATTTTTCACAAATAAAAACTATACCAAGATCATAGGCATTACCTCAAATACTTTAATATACATGTGTAATTAACCCGGGCCTACACAATATATATCTTAGATATCCAATGCTGGGGAATAAACTGATCCATATTTGTCAAGTTCAGGGGTCTACATTCATTGCATACTCAGACCTAAACTCAACGTAAAGTTGTGTACCATTTCGAGTATTAGCCACTAAGGTACTTGTGCCAAAGTTGTACCATAGGCCTGTATGAATTTAGACGACCAACCCTAACTTCCTATTGGGACCCTTTCATATATAGCATACTCAATACCTGAGGAGCTCGGAGTAAAGTTCTATACCAGTATGAGTATCACCCGTAAAGGAAACTGTGCCTGCACAGCCCCATTGGCTTGGACAATTTAGTGACTCAACCATCACTCCCTATTGAGACCCTCATGTATACACGCACAAGTGCATGCCTAATAGGGAAGCTGAACTCAAAGCATACAACGAGTACTCATATAATCACACAAAAACATATGCATTCATTTAAATTTGGCCATATCATTTCATGGAATACAAAACAATGTCATGACTTTACAAATAAATGGGACCATAATTCATACAATACAATGTTCTCCCACTTGTTCTAAGAGGTTATTTTGAAAACAATAACTTCCTCCCATAGATTTATAGGAAATGATTGTGAATGAAAACAATTTCATGCAGCCTGGAGAAAGATACATTCCTAGGTTCCAGACCAGTAAATTTATGTTAATTGGCTAAATTGATTTTTTTCCTTGCCGTTGATGAAACGTATCATAGATGGAGACTGTTGGCTATCTAAATCTCATGTTGTTTTGGCCGTTATTCCATTTCCAGGCAAGAACGGTTCGTCCGTAGATGGGTTGAGGCCCTTTATGAACCAAGGGTTACTCATGATATATGCAAGATCTGGATCTCATTCCGGTGTGTTCTGAAATGAGTTCTCTTGTTCGCTCTCTCTATCTATCTATCTCTAATTTGCTCTCTCTCTCTCTCTCTCTCTAACTTGCTCTCTCTCTCTCTCTAACTTGCTCTCTCTCTCTCTCTTGCTCTCTCTCTCTCTCTCTCTCTCTCTCTCTCTCTCTCTCTAATTTGCTCTCTGTAATTTTCTTTTCTCTCTATCTCTATCTTTAATTTGCTTTCTCTCTCTCAGTCTCTCTCTCTTCTCTCTCTCTCCTCGCTCTCTGTGTCTGTCTCTCTCTGTCTCTGTCTCTATCTGTCTCTGTCTCTCTGTCTCTGTCTCTCTCTCTCTCTCTGTCTCTCGCTCTCTTTATCTCTCTCTCTCTCTCACTCACTTTCTCACTCTCTCTGTGTGGAGAATTCAACTGATGCAACTCTATTATTTGTTCTTTGAAAAGCAGTAAAAGTGAAATTTCTCTGATTGAAAAAATTTAGGGGTCATTAGAAAATCAGCCAATATGTTTGGGCTTGTGAATCTACTTGCTCGAATGTCCTTCTATATATGTGACTGGCTCAAAATTTTCTTACTGTGCACTGGTTATTTGTTGTATATTTCTATTGGATTGTTATTTTTTTTCTTTATTATAATACTTTTCGAAGAGATTTTTGATCTATTACACTGACTATTGATCTTTGGTTGAGGCATGGGGTATGGGGGTGTCAACTGGCAAATTGGTTTTACAGATTTAAAGTTCTACGAGCACTACACTTCCTTGGTGAAGCTGGCTTCCATTCTCCAATCTGCAATGAGATACACTTGGCCATGCTAGAATCGTTGAGTGTGTTAAATGATCCTGATAGACTCATTCTTTAGAAATTCGTCATGCTGGTGAGATTTAGTTTTAAATCACAAATTTGTTGTTGTAGCATTTGTTGTGAAAAACAAACTTTATTGATCTTCTTGTGATATATTACCCTGCAGCTATGGAAATCTACAATATCTCATGCTCAATTAATGGACTAAGTCCAAGAATTATTCACTCATTTGTGTGGGACTATAATGAAAAGCTTTTGTTCCTCTCCAAAAGAAATAGGTCTCAAAAAAAAAAAAAAAAAAGGTTTCATCTTTCATCTTTTGATGGTAAAAAGAAGTTCAGGTTTTCTTGTGGTTTTTAGAATAAAAATTTAGGAAAGCCGAAGCAAGAGTTAAGCTAAGAGAATAAACAATACAAGATCAAATGAGTTCATGTTCAACAAGGGATTGGAAGGAGAATCAATTTTCTTTTGAATAGGCAATTTGTTTACTAAAAATAAAATGTGCAAAAGCTCTACAAAGCTGAAAAGAGCTCAACTACAATTTCTGCAAGAGAGTGCTCTAGGCGAGCATAGTGGTCTGCTAAAACACTATCATCCTGATGAAATATAGTACCACATATTCTGAATGGAAACAATGAAGTCATGATTTCGTAGAATTTCTGGGGTCAAATCTCTTGTTGTGAAACTTCTACCCGTTTGCCTAGCAGATGGCGTTCTTCAAATCTCCTTCTACATGCACAGGAACACAAGAATGAGTAATATTTTTTATAAGCTTCAGAACAAACCAAATACCTCTTAAGCAGGGGAATTATTAATTAGGAGGGGCCCACAGAAGTGTAATCAAACTTTAGCTTTAGAAAACCGAGATGGGGAAACTCAATGCACTCAAACTCAAACTGAAGACAAGGGTAAGGAAATTCGAAGAGAAACACAAAGTGAAGGTTATATGAAGAAAAATCTAGGAAAAACTCAAACTGAAGCTTATATAGTAATGAAATTCATCGTAAACTCAAACTGAAAGCTATATAGTAAGGGAATTCGAAGAAAAACTCAAACTGAAGGCTATAGTATGTTAATTCAAACAAAAACATGTACTGAAGGCTAGAATAAGAGAATTCGATGAAATAAAAATTGAAGGCCACATTAAGGTTATTCAAATAAAGACTCAAACTGAAGACCATAGTAGAGAAATTCAAAGAAAAACTCAAACTGAAGGCTATGGTAATAGAATTCAAAGAAGAACTCAAACTAAAGGCTATAGTAAGGGAATTTAAACAAAAACTTTTCTTCGAAAACTCAAACAAAAGACTATATAGTAAGGCAATTTGAAAAAATAAACTCAAACTGAAGGCTATAGTATGGGAATTCAAACAAAAACATGCGTTGAAGGCTAGAATAGGGAATTCGATGAAGAACTCAAACTGAGGGCCACATTAAAGTTATTCGAATAAAGAGTCAAACAGAAGACCATAGTAGAGTAACTAAAAGAAAAACTCGGACTGAAGGCTATGGTAATAGAATTTTAAGAAGAATTCAAACTGATGGCTATAGTAAAGGAATTCAAAGAAAAACTCAATCTGAAGGCTATAATAAGGAATTCACAAACAAACTCAAACAAATGGCTACAGTAATGGAATTCAAAGAGAAACTCAAATGGAAGGCTATAGTATGGGAAGTCAACGAAGAAGTAAATCTCTAGGCTATAGTAAGGGAATTCGAAGAAAAAAAAATTAACCTTAAGGCTATAGTAAGGGAATTTGAAGAAAACCTCAAACTGAAGGCAATAATAAGGGACTTAGAATAAAAACTCAAACTGATGGATATTGTATAGGGAATTTGAACAAAAACTCAAACTGTAGTAGAGTAAGTGAATTTGAATATAAACTAAAACGTAAGGCTTTAGTAAGAGACTTTGACACAAACTCAAACTGAAGACAATAATAAGGGAATTCGGAGAAAAACTAAAATTGATGGCTATTGAAAGGGAATTCAAATAAAAACTAAAAATGAAGGCTATAGGTAGGGAATTCGAAGAAAACCTCAAACTGAAGACTATAGTAAAGGAATTCGAAGGGAATCTCAAACATAAGGCCATAGTAATGGAATTAGGAATTGGACGAAAACTAACACCAAAGTTTATGGTAATAGAAATCGACGAGAAACTCAAACAGAAAGCTATAGTAAGGGAATTAGAAGAAAAACTAAGATTGACGGCTCTAGTAAGGGAATTCACAGAAAATGTTAAACTGAAAGCTATAGTAAGGGAATTCTAAGAAAAAGTCAAACTGAAGGCTATAGTATGGGAATTCAACACTTCATCTGGCATCAACCCCTTTAAAACATATTAACTCAAGTCAATATGGCAAAAGCTTTGACAAACTTTATCAGTTTCAAAATCAAAAAGCTGCAAAACATTATGGTGAATGCATTTAGCCAAACTGCGCTCAGAACTGAAACGTCCAACCAATTAAATTTCTTTCTTTTTCTTTTATTACTTGAAACATTCATAAAAATGGAAAATTTTCTTTTATTATTCAAGGGTGCACATTTACAAAGAATCAGCAAATTGTATCTTACACTGGCTCTGTTTGAAAATCATTTACAACTCTTCATATTGTCAGCGCTTAGAAGTATTGAGAACTATTTGCCTTATGTTTCTAAACGTAGTTTTGCACACTTGAATGTGGGTATATGTCGGTGCAGCCGATGCCAATGGTTGTTCTCCTGCCCACATTATGATCTTAGTCTAGCCGATTGCTTGTTCAATAATTCTAAGTTAATGATTGGCACAGAGGTAGGTTGCCCTTGATCACACTGCAACAAAAAAATACAATATATATAGGGCTATAAAACACCCACATTTGATAATTGCAAGTTTAAAACTTGACCTGAAAGCACAAGAAGGTCTCTTTGAGTAATGGAATTCGAACAATACTCAAACTAAAGGCTATAATCGGGGAATTTGAAGAAAAGCTGAAAGTGAAGCTTATATTTAGGGTATTCGAAGAAAAACTCGAACAAAAGGCAATAGTAAGAGAATTCGAACAAAAACTCAAACTGAAGGATATAGTAAGTGAATTCAAAGAAAAAATCAAACAGAAGGCGTAAAGGAATTAGACGAAAAACTCAAACTGACGACTATGGTAAGGGAATTCCAAAAACAAAACTCAAACTTCAGGCTGTAGTAAGGATGTTAGACGAAAACTCAAATTGAAGGGTATAGATAGGGAATTCGAAGAAAAACTTAAGCTGAAGGCTATAGTAAGGGAATCCAAAGAAAAACTCAAACAGAAGGCAATAGTAAGGAAATTCAAAGAAAAACTCAAACTGAAGGCAATAGTAAGGGAATTCCAAGAAAAACTTGAACTGAAGGCTATAGCAAGGGAATCCGAAGAAAAACTCAAACTAATGGCTATAGTAAGTGAATTCAAAGAAACAATCAATCTAAAGGCTATAGTAAAGGAATTAGAATAAAAGTTCGAAACAAAAACTTGAACAGAAGACCATATGAAGGGAATTCAACTAAAAAACCAAACCGAATGCTATAGTTAGATAATTCAAAAAAAAAAACTCAAACTGAAGGCTATAGTAGGGGAATTCGAAGAAAAACTCAAAATAAAGGCTATATAGTGACCAAAATAGGAAAAAAAATCAAACTGAAGGCTATAATAGGGAATTTGAACAAAACTCACATCTATAGTCAGGGAATCTAAACAACAATTAAAACAAAAGGCTATAGTAAAGGAATTTGAAGAAAAAAACTCAAACTGCAGGCTGTAGTAAATAAATTTGAAAAAAATTCAAACTAAAGGCTATAGTAAAGGAATTAGACGAAAAAATCAAATAGAAGGCAATAGTAAAGGAATTAGACGAAAAACTCAAACATATGGCTATTGTAATGGAATTTGCTAAAAAAAAACTCAAACCAAAGGCTATAGTAAGGGAATTCAACGAAAAACTCAAATTGAAGGCCAGAGTTAGGGAATTTTATGAAAACCTCACACTGATAAGGGAATTTCGAGAAAAACTCAAACTAAAGGCTATACTAAGGTAATTAGAAGAAACTCAAACTGAAGGCTATAGTAAGCAAACAAACAGAAAAACTAAAATTGAAGGCTATAGTATGTGAATTCGAAGAAAAAATCAGACTGAATTCTATAGTAAAGCAGTTAAAAAAAACTCAAACTAAAAGCCATTGTAAAGGAATTCAAAAAATAATGTCTAACTAAAGGCTATATTAAGGGAATTAGAAGAAAAACTCAAATTGAAGGCTATAGTAATGGAATTTGAAGAAAAACTCAAACTAATGGCTGTAGTCAAGAAATGGGACGAAAAACTAAAATTGAAGGCTTGTAAAGGAATTCAGAAAAAAACCCCAAACTGAAGGCGTTAGGGAATGCTAAGAAAACTCAAATGGAAGCCTATAGTAAGGGAATTCGAAGAAAAATTTAAATTAAAGGCTATAGTACGTGAAGCCAAAGAAAAAATTCAAAATGGAGGCAAGAGTAACGGAATTCGAAGAAAAACTGGAATGGAAGGCTATAGTATGGGAATTCGAAGAAAAATTCAAACTTAAGGCTATAGTGAGTGAATTCCAAGAAAACCTCAAACTATAGGCAATAGTAAGGGAATTCGAAGAAAATCTCAAACTGAAGGCCATATTTATGAAATTTAAAGTTAAACTCAAACTAAAGCCTATAGTAATGGAATTCGAAAAAAAAACCTCAAACTGGAGGCCATAGGAATAGAATTCGGAAAAAAAATTAAACTAAAGGCTGTAATAAGGGAATTAAAAAAAAACAAACTGAACACTATAGTAAGTGAATCAGAAGAAAAACTGAAACTGAAGGCTATACCAAAAGAAATCAAAGAAAATATGAAACTGGTGGCCATTGTAAGGCAAAATAAAGAAAAACACAAACAGAAAGATATTGTAAGGGAATTTAACAAAAAAATAATACTTATGGCCATAGCAAGGGAATTCGAAGAAAAACAGAAACTGATGGTACAAGAGAGTAATTCGACAAAAAACTTAGGGTAAAAGATGTAGTAAGGGAAATTGAAGATAGACTGTAACTGAAGGGAATAGTAAGGGAATTTGAATAAAAACTCAAAAGGTATAGTAAGGTTATTTGAACAAAAACACAAACCAAACTATAGTAATGGAATTCATTGAAAAATTGTAACTGAAGGCTATAAAAAGCGAATTCTAAGAAAAACTCAAACAAAAGGCTATAGTAAGCGAAAACGAAGAGAAATTCAAACTGTAGGCTATGGTAAGGGAATTCGAAGAAAAACTCTAAGTGAAGGCTATAGTAAGTGAATTCGAAGAAATAAACTCAAACTTAAGGCTATAGTAAGTGAATTTGAAGAAAAACTCAAATTGAAAGTTATAGTAATGGCATTCGAAAAAGAATCTCAAACTGAAGCGTATTGTAAGGGAATTTGACGAAAAACTCAAAGTGAAAGCTATAGTAAGGGAATTCGATGAAAAAACTCAAACTGAAGACTATTTTAATGGAATAAAAATAATTCAAACTAAAGGGTATATAGTAAGGGAATTAAAAGAAAAAAACAGTAATTGAAGGCTATTGTAAGGGAATCTGATGAAAAACTCAAACAGAAGGCTGTTGTAAGAGAATTCAAGGAAAAACAAAAGATCAAACTTAAGGCCATAGTAAGGGATTACGAAGAAAGACAAACTAAAAGCTATTGAAAGGGATTTGAAGAAAAACATAAAATAAAGGCTATTGTAAGGGCATTCGAAGAAAAACTCAAACTGAAGGTAAAGTAAGGTAATTCGACAAAAAACTCAAAGTGAAAGCTATAGTAAGGGAATTCCAAGAAAACTCAAACTGAGGGCTACAATAAGGTAATTTGAAGAAAAACTTAAAATGAAGGTACTATTAAGGTTATTCGAACAAAAACACAATTTGAAGCTATAGTTATGGAATTTGAAGAAAAATTCAAATTGAAGGCAATAGTAAGGGAATTAAAAGAAAAATTCAAATTGAAGGCTATAGTAAGGGAATTCTTAGAAAAACACAACGAATAGCTATCGTAAGGGAATTTTAAGAAAAATTCAAACTGAAGACTGTAGTAATGAATTCCAAGAAAAACACTAACTGAAGGCTATATATTGTATGGAAATTCGAAGAAAAACTTAAAGTGATGTTAAATGATTTATCCTACATGCTAATGATCAGAATTAATGCAATTCACGAGGAAAAATACACATTCATGTTATTTAACCATTTAACTCTATGGCTTCCATAGGAGATTCTTTATTCCAAACTTCAATAACCAAACACTCCTCATTTTCCCTATGGCCCCCACAATTATTGTTCTTTCCAGCAAACCACAGACCTTGCACTTAAGACTTTCTCACACTACTTTCCACTAATTGTGAGAATTCATCCCGTAGATCATTAGGGGTTTCATAGGTTGTAATTGGGATAGGGACTTGGGAAGGACAGAAGGTACAAATTAAGGTTAAGTCTCATTCAATTGCCTGATCGACCCTCCTCAATTATAATGTTCTCTCTAAAAATTCCCCAAAATTTACGCTTACACCACTGTTGCCAAATCTTCATTTCTGCACATCTCCAGCCTTTTTTGCCTTTATTGAAGTGAATTAGCTTTTTTTAAAAGCTTCCTTTTATTTTCTTCCTTGCGTTGCAACCATTTTTATCTTTTTCCTTCTTTTTCTTTTTTTGACTTTTTTTCTCCTTCTCTCGTTTTGCAATTGAACTCCTAGTAAGAAGTCTCCTTGAAATTCCTTTCAATCAAGAAATTGTCAAAGATAGGAATAATCAATAAACAAACACAATAATTCAATCAGGCTAATGGGTAGAGGACACTGTAGTTTAGAAAAACAAAATTAAGGATCATGTAGGTCCAATAAGTATATGTGTGGCTAAAAAGGTTCAATTCGTCAAAACAATGCCTAAATCTTATCATTGGTGGTAATTTCTCATCAATTTCGCCTTGTGCTATGTTTGAAAGTAGTTCTAGAATTTTAAAAAAAAAAAAAAACTCATGTACAACCACCAATCAAACCAATATCCTAACAATAACGACTTTAGCCATATAAAAACGATTTGTGAGTGGCTAATTTCCATTGAAGAAAATTCATCCCTTCATTCAGCTATATAAGAAAATAGACAAGCAACAAAAAGTTTAAAAATTTTACTTATAATGCACCATCAGCTAAGTCTGTATGTATTAAATCTAACTGTTCAGTGTTTCTATTCACGGAGGGAAATAAGCTTAGATTTCTAAGTCTTTTAATTGAAGCTACATTTACATGTCCAAGTCTTTCATCCCATATGTTAATAGGCTCAGCAATACAAGAAAAACAAGAAGATGGCTTTTAATTAATAATTTCAGATACAATGTTCAAAACGAGTAATCCCTCATTGAGATAACCCTTCCCCACAAATTCTCCGTTTCTGGTTATTACAATTTTGTCAGCCTCAAACACGAGTTTTAGACCAGCCTTATTCAATAAGGCACCTGACACTAAGTTTCTACATAAGGAGGGTACATAAAGAGTATTCTGCAAGGCCAAGGTTTTCCTTGGAGTCAATTTTAGGAGAATTTTGCCTTTCCCAAGAACTCTAGCTACACTCTGGTTTCCCATATAGACACGTTCGCCATCAAGCACTTCTTCAAAATCATGGAACGACTCCTTCTTGGCGCAGAAGTGTCTAGTAGCTCCTGTGTCTAACACTCAATCTGTTTTGTTTTCTACCAAGTCCGCTTCTACGACGACCGCAGCAACAATGCGATCATTTTCAACAAGGTTGGCTTGGTTTCTTGGCTTGCTGCCAGCCTTGTCATTGGTCCTCTGCTGCTGCCTTTGACGATGATAGCATAGATATGCCTTGTGGCCAGGCTTCCCACATAAGTAGCATTGAGCTTTCGGGTTCTTATTGTTGGACTTGATGATGCCAATTTGCTTCTTATTTTCTCCTTTATGTGGTCCTTTCTTTAGACTCTTCTTAAACCTGTTCCTGGAAGAGAAGTTACTTAATTCAATTAAATTAGCCTTCGGAACAGAAATTGAATCAGAAATTTGTTTATCCTTGAGGTGATTAGATTCTTCGGTTCTCATGTGGCTAATGAATTCTTACAGTGTGAGATCTCTCTTTTTGTGCTTAAGATGATTTCTATAATCACTCCAAGATGGAGGGAATTTTTCCAATAGTACATTCGCTTGTAAGATCTCACACATTTTCATTCCTTCATTGAGTACATCAGTGACTAGGCTTTCGTAGTCATGCACTTGTTCTATGATTGATTTATTATCAACCATCGGAAATTGAAGCCATTTTCCAACTACATGCTTTTTCTTTCCAGCATCATCTACTCCATATCTCTTCTCCAAAATTTCCCAAATTTCCTTCGCTGATTTATGGTTTACAAACAGGTGGAATAGATTGTTTGTCATGTGATTTATTAAATGAACCCTAACGATTTTATTGTCTTTTTCATATTTAGCCTTTGTCTCTATTTCTGAAGTTTTAGTTCGAGCTGAAGGGGGTGTTACTTGAGGTGAAGCAGGGGGTTCAATCATATTTGTTTCAGAGGGAGGATCAGAAAACAACACATAATCGACGTCAAGTTGTTCAAAGAATATTATCAGCTTTTGGGACCACCTTTTGTAATTTGTCCCATCCAAAGGTTCTAATTTTGATATGTCTACTAATTCCTTCTTTCCCAGTAGGTGAATTATGAAATATAACGTCTTTAAATTGTTGGAACTAGTGGGTAAGAAAACTACTAATTAAAAACAATCAGAAGATAGATAACTCTTTAATTCAACTATAAGAGGAATTTTACTAAACTTACCAGAATTTTAATGAAGTAATTTTGCAAAACAAGTGTTAGAACAATAGAAATTTCCTATTTCAGATAACTTAAAACAGGATTACTAACACGTACAACTATAGAATTATACTTAATCCACAAGTTTTGTAATTATTTCAGAAACTAATAGCATTGATAGACACCATCAATTTAGAAACAAAAATAAAACAAGAACGAAATTCAACAACAGAACATAATTTAAATCTATAATAGAAATAACTCAATTTAATCTAGTAGGAGAACTACAATATGATTGAAAATTGAATAGATAATAGAATTTTAAAACTCAACAAGTACATCAACAAGAATAAACAAATTCTAAATTCCAGCAAGCTAAACATGCAATATCACCCAATTACTTGACCTATACAAATAGAACTACAGCAATATAATTGCATTCAAATTTAGTCTATATAAAGATAAATTAAAGTACAATAGGTAAATTAGTTTTCTAACCATTAAACAATAACATATAATAATCAAGAATAATCCGATTAGTAACAATTGACTATTGAATGATGCACCAACACATAAAAACCTATAGCATTCTGATGAAATTAAACTAAAAACCAAAAACCTATCAGTCTGAAGCTGTGGCGTGGAGAAATCCACTGCCTTAAAGACGTTATCGGCGACCATGGTACAGAGTCCCGAGCCGAGCGTCTCCCGTGGCTACGCAGCACTCTCAAAGGGACGTGCACTCGTCGCTGAGAGTTAGGAGTCGTTCAAGGAACCCAGAACAAAGAGACCTTCGCTTGGAGATGTTCTGAACTAAAGGATAAAAGGACAGCACAGCAAGAAATGTCGCTCGGAGAAGAGAAGACAAGCTCGAACAGATTCACCAAGAAAGGAAATAGGAGATTAAACGAAGAAGACCAGAGATTCACCGAGAAAGATGACAGCAAAGGGGATTTCTCCTTTTTCCGGGGAAGAACAGCAACAGAAAAGAGGATTTCTCCTTTTCTGTGGAAGAACAGCAACAGCAAAGAATTTTTCCATTGAACAACACCAAGGGTAATCTCTCCTTTTCCATGAAGAAACAACGAAGGGAAGTTTTTTCTGTGCTTAGGGATTTCGAGGAACCCTATTTCTACCCCAAAAACACGAACGGACGGAATCCCGTTCGTATTATGAGATCCAATTTAATCGGATCTCATTTTAATGTCTTTACCGTTTGCAAACGGTAAAGTTGCTTACGGGCATGGGAAGCGGGTCCCAACCCTTCCTCCGGTATTCAGCTTCCTGCCACCATCAGTCGAAGAACCTCCAGCGTTCTCTCCCCAGCGCACGCTCTCATCCAAACGAAGACCAAGCTTCCACAAAACCTTGTGATTCGAAAACCCAGTTCAGTAGAAGAGTTTTGGGGTGAGTTACGGCGGTCTCCTCTTCGTTCCGGCAGAATTTCAGATGTCCAACTCCTCCGACCTCGTCGCCGTCGACGGAAGCCTCTTCCCCCTCGCCGCAGGTAAGTTAGTTTCTTGAAATTTTTGCAATCCTTGTCTTTTTAACCTATTTTAATTTGTGCATTCGGCTTGCTCCACTGTTCTCATTCCTTGTTCTTTCGGATTTCTTTCTCGGTGTGTGCAGGTGTTTGTGAAATTCGCTCATTCTGATTTATTCTGTAAGGTCTTCTTCTTTCTTTTTTTTTTTTTTTGTTTTCAATTGTTTTTCCTGTTACGAGTGGCAACTGAAAATTGTTTCTTTCTTAGTTGGGAAAGGAATGCGATGCTTGTTAGGTTGATTCCGCAGTTGAGGGAATTAACGCCTTCAGGATCGTTTGGCATTCATAGATGTAAAAGGCCAAATTTAGTGGATTAGTGTGGTTGAATAGTGGAAGGAACATCTGGTTCTGTTCAAGCAGAAGATATCTTCTCAGATTTGAAGGAAAAGGTGCTAAAACTACACACTAATGCATAAGAGTAGCTGTTTGTTGTTTTTTTGCTAATCCAATTTTTAATCTGTAATTTGGCAGTGGGATGGACTTGAGAACAAATCAACAGTAATAATCTTTAGAGGTGGAGTAATAGTTGCAGTCTGGTTATCATATATTGTTGTTGGAGCAATCAATTCAGTCCCTGTGGTATGTGACATATCTTTCTTTCTTGATTTTTTTTATTCCTTTGGTCTTTAGTGCCGCTAAGGATTAGCTAGATATCTCTACTAATTGGTAATCCTATTTTTAATTTATAATTTGCTTTCTGTCACCTTTATGGGCCTTCAAGTCCAATTAGCATTTTCCTTGAGAAACAATCATCAAATAAAGCATCTTCTCACATCTATTTTCACTTTAAATTACCTCTTTGTTGTCAAATTCTGATATTTAGTTCTTCAATGGAGTCAAGGGAGTTAAAAACCCTTCAAGAGTGTATCTAACTGAACTTTTTACTTCAGATCGGCCAACCTTGTTCTTTCCAAAACCCTCCAATTGTAGGTTTGATGATGAAACTCTTGTTACATGTTGCTTCTCTGTTCTCCAAAAAACTATTTTCATTGACTTCTTCCTCGCCATGAAGGAAGATTGTTGATGTATAATTGGTGACTCTCAAATTCTCTCTTATACTTCTCTATCTCTCTCCCTCCTCTCTCTCTCTCAATCTCTCTCTCTCTCTCGGTTTTCTCTCTGATTTCTCTCTAGTTGAATATTTCTCTCTCGGTTATCTCCCCAATCTTGTTTCAAACTTTAATTCTCTCTCTCTCTCTCTCTCTCTCTCTCTCTCTCTCTCTCTCTCTTTCTCTTTGATTTCTCTCTGGGTAAATATTTATCTCCCTCGATTTTCTCCCAAATTCTTTTTCAGAATTTAATTCACTCCCTCTATCTCACTTATCTTTCTCTCTCTCTCTCTCTCTCTCTCTCTCTCTCTCTCTCTTTTCTCTCTGATTTCTTTCTAGTTGAATATTTATCTCCCAAGGTTTACTCCCAAATTCTGTTTCAGATTTTTTTTATGATGATTATTGATGGGATGGAATTTATTCTCGTTACGTGCTTCACTGAAGCCAGTTTAGTAGCAGCTTTTGATTCAGGTTTTATTCTCAGTAATTCTCTCTCTCTCTCTTAATTCGTATCTCTCGGTCTTCTCTCCCTCTCTCTCTCTCTCTCGCTCTCCAGAATTATTGCTTGAAGTCTGAACAGAGCAGAAGCAGAGTCATCTTAATTTTCCCACTTATATATTAGTTTCTGTTTTTAATTAGCTATATATGAGTAGCTGTTTAATTACTTCTCTCATGAGTCTGTGTTTTGTACGAAGATTATCCGGTTATTCTGTTTAATTGCTCCTCTACTTGATTTCTCTTCTATTACCAGATGAAGAGGACCTTATAAAACTTCAACTTCACTGCATTATGTGGATTAAAATTTTATTGATGTCTCTATAGGATGAAAACTTGTTGACCGATTCTAGAATGGATTTTTTTCTTATCATCTAATACCTCAAACTATTCTTCTTTTCTGTGGATTGGGATAACTTTTCTCCTTTAGCTACTATTATGAAGATGATGTTATATGGGTGCGTCGTGACCTTGGTCTTGGATTAATGATCAATAGTGACGACTTGGATGAAACATGAAGTATGTTTAATCGATTCAAGTTTGTAAATATATCTGATTCATATAATTACAAATCTTCTCTTCTCTCTTTCTCTCTTCAATTCTGTTATTTTTGCAAGATAATTATGCCACCGAAGGGGGACATTGTTTCACTTAGGCACAAACGCACACAGGCGACGACATCGGCTCAGGCTCCAGCGACCCCCTCTCCATCGGGGTTGACTCCTGCAACCCCTTCGACATCAGCCCTGGCTCTTGCAACCGACCCTCCCTCAGAGCTTCCATCTTCATCAGTGCTTCCGTCTTTAGGTACTAACATATTCACTAACTTTATTTCCTAATACATTTGTATAAATTTACTTTGTTTAATTTCTGTTTCATTAATTTAAGTTTAGAAGAATCAATGCGCAAGTTTAGAGAGTTGTTTCCCTCTTACCAATCCCCTGAGAGTGATGATTCAGGTACAATTACATTCATACTACTTCATAAAATGACATTTTAATGCTGACTAATTGTGCATTTGATGTAGGTCCGGTCCCACTGGAGGACATGGAGACCCCGCCGCCAGATTGGACTGTTGATGGCATTGAGGATTCTCAGCCTCAGGTACCACGCATCAAGCGTAAGGTGAGGGTGATGTCATTCATGCCCGACAAAGCGGTAATGATCGTAATCAAGGATGGACAGTTGGTCTCATCTGCACAACATGACCTGTCCTTTCTACTTGGAACTCAAATTTGGGGTCAATTACATTTCCCGTTACATCTATAGTGGCGTGAGCTCGGCCTGAATACATTCAAAGATTGGTTCACATAAATCAATGTAAGACCAACAACTAACTATTTGTTTTTTGTAATAGTTGTAAATACTAACAAAATGTATTTTTTTTGCAGGCAAAATACAAGTTTGTTAATGAGAAGGATCAGCCCATGACTGCAGCCGATGCGATGAAAGCTCTACAGTCGGTTGTGCAGAAAAAAATACGAGACAACCGTACCTCCTATAAGAAGCAATACTACGATGGAAAGACCGTAGAGCAGCTAGCAGACTGTCCCATTGAAGGTATGGCTCTTGAAAAACTGGACACTGCTAGTGAAATACTGGGAAGGGGTAAGGGAGTCCGGGGGTGATGTGAAGAATAAGGCGAACAGAGAGTGTCTAAAGACGACTCACACGTTTGGGTGTAAATCTCTTGTTCGTTGTTTTAGAAGAAGAGTTACGAGAGAGGACTTGAGACTGGTGTGCTGCCGAGTAGGGTTGTGGTTACGAGAGCACCTGGGTACTTAGCTCTAGAGGAACAACTGCAAAAGGAAAGGCAACACAAGGAATCAATGAAGGATCAGCTGTTGTTGGTGCAGTCTCTGTTGCAGGAATTGAACTAGTGGCGAGCCTCACTCCAGTCGCCTACAGGTTACAATTATTTTAAATACATAATTAATTACTAATTTTATATATTTCATTACACTAATCATAACTTATGTTCATCTGCAGGGAACCCAGCGCACAGCAATCAGTCACACAACTGATAGCTCTGATTGTACATTTCTTTTGGTTTGAACAAGACAGTTGAAATGTATTGTGTAATATTTTGTTATGTAAATATTTTGTAATGTAAACATTTTGTAATGTAAAGATTTTTAAATGTAAATCTCTTGTTTGTTTATATGTTTGCCTTAGTCATATCCTTGGTGGTGCACTCTCATCAATTTCTACTGGAATTTTGCTTAAAATAAGTTCTAGAATCCTAATCCAACAAAATAAATTACACCACTAATCAAACCACATTTCAAAAAATAATGAAGTACGCCATATTAAATTAACTCATGCGTTGTTACTTTCCATTAAAGAGGATTCATCCTTTCATTTACCTCCTATAGCAAACGGCTAGTGACAAAACATTTTAAATATTTCCTTCTCTCATGCGCATGCTTTTGATTCAGGTTTTATTCTCAGTAATTCTCTCTCTCTCTCTTAATTAGTATCTCTCGGTCTTCTCTCCCTCTCTCTCTCTCTCTCGCTCTCCAGCATTATTGCTTGAAGTCTGAACAGAGCAGAAGCAGAGTCATCTTAATTTTCCCACTTATATATTAGTTTCTGTTTTTAATTAGCTATATATGAGTAGCTGTTTAATTACTTCTCTCATGAGTCTGTGTTTTGTACGAAGATTATCCGGTTATTCTGTTTAATTGCTCCTCTACTTGATTTCTCTTCTATTACCAGATGAAGAGGACCTTATAAAACTTCAACTTCACTGCATTATGTGGATTAAAATTTTATTGATGTCTCTATAGGATGAAAACTTGTTGACCGATTCTAGAATGGATTTTTTTTTCTTATCATCTAATACCTCAAACTATTCTTCTTTTCTGTGGATTGGGATAACTTTTCTCCTTTAGCTAGTCGTACATGCATAGAAGCCTCCAATATTTGTGTCGAATCCTTTGTAGATTTATCAGTTTATGTCATCGGGTTTGATTGTTCTCAATGATTTTTGGTTTGTTTCTTCTTTCATTAAGTGGCTGTGAATTAGTTCTATATCAAGTTACTAAATTTAATATTTTGCATTTTTTTTCCTTGTGAAATAAGCTAAAATCTTAAAGTGATCTCCTTATGAAAGTCGCATCTAATCCTTACGAAGTGAAAAGAAGAAACTGATTGAAGGCAGGGAGACTCCAATTAATAATTACAATATATAAGCATGCCATATTTACAACATTAAAACAGTGGTATATAGAAATCCATGGATAGGGTATTCGCCATGCAACTATTGTAAATATAATTAAAATTAAACTTTATCTTGAAAATCACTAGCTAAAGGTAGAAAATTTCCTTAATTGATAACAGATTTTAGAAGCTACATTTCTTAAATACAACTTTCCACATATTTTGAATGCTGTATGTACAAGGTACCATTAGGTGAAAATGGATAGATAAGCATTTTTTGCACGAGACTACCATGTTCTATCTCTCATTTTCAGCATGCATCACTGGAAGAAAACAGGCTAATCTTCTATTACCAGATGAAGAGGACCTAATAAAACTTCAACTTCACAGAAGAATTAAGGAAGATTCGAACTATTTAAGCTCAAAGAACCATCCCGCAGCTGCTTTTCTCATTGTATGTCTTTGCTGCAATTCTGAATCTTATCAACAAGCTTTGGTGCGTTTGAATTTTTCTGTTCCGAGGAGTTGTGCTGTTTAACTTTGTCAAGCATGTGAATGTTGAAGCCGATTTACAATTTGCCTTAAAAACTATAGCTTCAGTCGTTTTTCCTTACTGAAATTCCGATTATTAGCTATTGCTCAAAGGTTTGAATAGTTTGGTTGTTCCTTTGATAGACTTCGCTGTGAAGTCAGGTGCAAAAGTTTCCAACTTTGACTTGATCGTTAAGAGCCGATTCTCCATGCTGGTCTTTTTCAACTTAAAAATTATGTTATTCGTACAAAAGTAATAAATTTTCACCTGATCAAGATAGTAGCTGATTTTCCGTAGCATGGAAGGTTGGGAACATGCTGTTCTTTTTCAACTTAAAATTTTTTTATTTGTACTAATGATGTGGTGTTTGTTCTGTCTTAAAGGCTCTATCTGATATTTTAAAAATGTCTGCTTTTGCAATTTTTCATGTTATTGTTATACCTGGTTGCTTGTAAAGATTGTTTTGTTCCTGATACCATAGTTAAGTGAGTGTGGTCTTTCAGAAGTTTTTAGCCTCTCCCTTTGTCCGTCTAATAAAGTGATCTTCCCTTGTGCTGTGGATAACATATTCTGGAAGAACGTTACCTGGTTACTAGTAATGGAATCGTCCCTCTAGTTAGAGACATCTGTTTTACACCTTGACTTTGTCTCATATAATAATCTTATTAAATCAGAATTTGGTACTGCTATAGGGTTACAAGATCATTTCTTGAGTTAGCAATAGGGTTACAGTAGCTAGGGACGTAAACAAAGGGAGGGATAGAGGGACATAGTGATGGATAGGATGTAATTGTTTGGACTGGTAATCTTGTAACAAATACTCATCATTCATTTCATGTCTTCTATACTCGCTTTTTGACAATTCCCATTGAGATGGACTACTTCAGTTACAAGAAATGGATGTATGAGTATAGAACCAAGCTTGCTCGATGCCATCCAGACTTCTTGGGTGGAATCGATTACTTCATCGAGTATGCTAAACAACCACTTGGGTTTCAAAGAAACAGTCCAATGCGGTGTCCATGTGCCAAATGTGAGAACAGACATTTCCTTGTGTGCGAGACCATCAAGTTCCATATAATATTAGAAGGTTTTGCCCCACTATACAACACGTGGTACAACCATGGGGAACAACCAGGAAATTAATGAGAATACGTCCAGGTGGAGACAGGACATGGTGAACAAATGAGAATGATGTTGGATGATGCTTTTATGCATGAAGTTGGAGACGACAGTACAAATCCTATAGGTGATATCCTAGAATTAGGTAGATTGGAACAGTTACTGGATAAGGCGAAGAAACCACTATATGCTGGGTGTGAGAAATATTCAACATTGTCTTTTATGGTTCACTTATTTCAGTTGAAGTGTTTGAACAAATGGACAAACAAGTCATTCTCGAATGTGATATCCCTTATCAAGGACGCTCTTCCTGCAGAGAATACTCTCCCACAGAACTCGTATGAGTCAAAGAAATTGACGACTGACTTGGGGATTGATTATGTGAAAATTCATGCATGCCCAAATGATTGTATCTTATTCAGGAATGATTACAAGGATTTGGATAGTTGCCCAAGTTGTGGTTCATCAAGATGGTCAGATAAAGAGAAACCGGGAGAAGAGAAAAATTGCAAACCAGCTAAAGTGCTCCAACATTTTCCTTTGGTACCGACGCTGCAGAGGATCTTTATGTCAAGGAAAACTGCAAAATTGATGACATGGCATGGAGCTACTCCTGCAACTGAAGAAGGGAAGATAATTCACCTAAGAGATTCTATTGCATGAAAGCACTTCAACTCTGCACACCCGACTTTCAGTTCTGATCCACAAAACGTTCAACTCGGACTTGCGAGCGACGGTTTCAGTCCATATAAAATTGGGATTGGGTCTAGCCGCAGTACATGGCCGGTAATCGTCACTGAATACAACCTGCCTCTTCGGTTGGCAATGAAACAGAGCTATTTCATTATGAGTCTTCTAATTGATGGACCCAAATCACTAGGTAATGATATCAATGTATACTTGCAGCCCTTGATCGATGAGTTGATGGTGTTGTGGGAATCGGGCGTGACGACTTATGATGCGCATACCGGGTCTTCATTTCAGATGCGCGTAGCGGTGATGTGGACCATATCAGACTTCCCTGCATATGGGATGTTATCTGGTTTGGAATACCAAGGAAGAGAAGACGAGATTCCTCAATGTGTTGAAACATTTGAAACTCCCGTCGGGTTTCTCCTCAAACGTTTCCACTCAAGTTCAAGTCCAACAAAGTAAAATCGTTGTGCTCAAGAGTCATGACTATCATGTTCTTATGCAACAACTCCTCCCACTGGCCTTGCGGAAATCAATTACGAGGCCTGTTTGCAAAGTCATAAATGAGTATTGTTCCTTTTTCAGAGAATTATGTTCGAAGGTGCAAAATCTGAAGAAAATTGATAAGTTCGATGCGACCATCCCGTTCATCTTGTACAAGCTTCAAACAATTTTTCTTCGGCATTTTTCGATGTTATGATTCACTTGACGCTTCATTTACCCACTGAGGCCAGATTGGCAGGGCCGGTCCAGTATAGGTGGATGTACCCAATCGAGCGATATTTGTTGACGTTGAAGAATTATGTACGCTATAGGAATTGGCCAGAGGGATCTATTGCTGAAGGATATTTAATGGAGGAAGCAACTACTTTTAGTGCCCGGTATGTTGAGGGAATTGAGACAAAGTTGATGAGACCAGTACGATACGATGAAGGACCTTTGGGAGCGGGCCGCTCTTATTTCCTTAATACTGAGGAGGCGTATCGGGTCCTTCGGTTTGTACTGTTTAACAGTCCACAAACTCAATAATACTTACTGTATGTATTAAACCATCCATTTCACTTGTTCTTTACTATTGATAAGAATGTGTTCATATAATTTAGTTTTAATCACGTTTAGGAAACAGAAAGATTACTTGAGACAGTTGCACCCTCGTTGGACTGAACATAGAATACACACCGAGCAGCACAACCAATTTGTACAGTGGTCTCAAAAAATGTAAGTTATTATTTGTACACTTACTCTATCGTATTTCGCTGCCTTTAACGTCTGTGCATGACTGTGACCTTAATTGTGAAATGTAGGTGACGAATCTGTCAGCTGATCAGGAAGAAGATGTCCATGTATTAATGTCCCTTGCGCTGCTGCCCCGATCGCAAAGCTAAGTCATACAATGGGTTCTTCCGTAATGGATACGAATTTGAGATAGAGTCCGTTGACAGATCATGAATTACTCAAAACAGTGGCATCGCAACAGTAGGAGAAGGGGAAGACATTTTTTATGAGGTCCTACAATCCATTCTAGAGGTGTACATGGGAACATGGACACCCATGTACTTGTTTAAGTGTCTCTGGTATGACACGAAGGAGGGTACTGGTCGGGTGTTAGATGAATTTGATTTCCCATTAATTAATACAACCAGGCGATGTTACAAAGATGAACCCTACATTTTTCCATCGTAAGCACAACAAGTATTTTATTGTGAAGACCCTGTTGACCAAAATTGGAGTGTCATCTGTCATTGGAAACCAAGGGCCACTTACATCGATATCCCAGTGGGTAATGTGCCTTCAAGTGCAGAAGACGATGAAACATTGTTGTTGGTACAAGATCCAGGGTTGGGACAGACGGTTGTGTGCAACACGGAAGATGAGGATTTGTGGGTGCGTACAGAACTTGGTCCAGGTGTACGGGTTGACGTGGCTGATTTAGATGTAAATTAATGTATGTTAGGTTATTTTGTCTTGTGTCCAAGTTTGGTGTAATTGTACATTTCAAACGTGTATTATAATAAATATAACAAATTCTGAAATAGAATTTTTTCAGGAGATACAAAATGAAGGGCAAGCAACCAATGGAGACTCCACCTACGAGTCAATACGTTCGTTTGCGAAGGGGTCCTCCACCCGACTCGACCGAACCACCACGTAGGCTTTTAAGTATTATTGTGAATAACTTGGTTTTCTGATTGGTCTACTGGTTATATATTGATTCAACAACTAATTATCCAACTTGTGTAGACATTCGATTTCTGTTTCCGGAGTACACTTCCACTTTGACCGACAGTTCAGGTAAAAGTTAATTGTGCCTTTTAGACTGCATCAAATTGACTTCAATTTTAATACTAATCTCTGGTATATAACATATTGTGCTATTCTGATTTCATAGGGACATCTGGCCATGCCATTGCACAGGGTTCAGAGACCCAACCTCCTGTAGAAGATGAAAACCTGAAACGTATGTCATCCGATGGTGAAGATGATGAGACTCAAAATCCGTATGAAGATATGGAGGACCAGGAGGGAGAAGATGACAGGGAGTTAGTTTTGGAATTTGAACTATCCGAGGAACCCGTCGAAAGGAGGGGTAGGGGCCCAACTAGGGCATCTTCATGTATGCCTGCAGAAGGTGTGTGGAATGTACCCATTAAGAATGGGCAGATGAGTACGAAATATCAAATCTATTTGTCCAAGTTGATGGGCACTTATGCACGGGCTGAAAGGTATTTTCCCCTCCATCTACAGTGGCGAGACTACAATGATAACGAATACTCTACGAGGTTCGCAGATATCAACGTAAGTAGTTAATTGTTTTACGTAAGGACTATTTCATCTTTTGGGAAACTCATTCTGGATTTTTGTTTCGCATGAAAAATAAACATTTATTTGTGAAAATGAGGAGGAGGTGACTAGGCGTGTCACTATGACAACCATCAAGCTGGTTTTGCAAAAAATAATCAGAGATAACCGGGCGTCTTTTAAGAAGGCACACTGCAATGGAAAATCTGAAGAAGAACTTGAGAAAATCCAATATTCACTATCATTCAAGAAGCATGGGAATATAGGTTTCTTTGCAGACCCAGGTAGAGACGGTTGCAATTGAACAAGAAGAACACCGGTCAAAGGATTCGGCAGAAGTGATACCTGTGTTGGACAAGGTGTTTGGGGGACACCACGGTGGCTACGAGCGAGGGTTTGGGCCTCGTGCGCCCCCGCGGAGAGGTATGTCTGCGTCTACTGGTATGAACACCATAGAAATTGCTGCCCTCAGAGCAGAGTTGGAACCAGAAAAGTGAGATAAGGAGATCCTGAGAGAAACATTGCAGAGTGAAAAGGAAAACAAAGATAAAATGAAAAAAGAGATGGAAATAATGAAGTAACAAATGATGGCTATAATGTAATGGCAAAGATCTCAAGAGTCAAGTCCAGGTTTGAGATCCCTCACAAATTAAACTTCAGTTGCATTAACTTTATGACTCCTCTAACTAATTTACATGATGATGTTATTTTAGCTGGATCATCTGCTCAACGTAGGTGGAGCTAGCAAAAACATGACCTGTTTGTTGAAGAGCAGGTGCGGAATCTTTTCTTCGCCTTGTTATAAGTCTTAATGATATCCTGTCTATTTCGTTTAATTGTTATCAATTTAAACCTTTCCTGTGGATTACTCTCGTATTACTTTCCTTCTCTGTTATTTAGATGTTTGATTTGGTAATCACAAGGAAATCTTACTGCACCTTGACATTTTCATAGTCTGCCGTTTCTTAGCATAAGGTTGATTTTACAATTTAATTTTCTGTAATTGAATCAACTTAACTTGGTGTACCTTAAATATGTAGTGGATTAAAAGAAGCAACTAGGAATGTAAGATTATAAGGGTGATATCCCTTTTCTTCTTCTCATTATTCTTCATCTTTGTTGTCATCAATATTGTTATTATCTTCATCTTCTTTCAGAGAGGTTGATGGTTTTGGGGAAATGAGAAGGATATCTGCAAACGTGTTCTAAGAATACCAATTTAAACTCCATCTAAATTTTGAAATGACAAGGTGGCTGTTGTTAGAGTTTGAAAATGAATATACGGAACTAACCCGTCACATTTTGGTGCAATACTATTTAAAAGCAAAATTTTATTTCAACAAGAATCAATTTGCTGATCTGTTATTGGTTGCTGGGATTGCAGGGACTACATCCCAGGTACTTATTATATTCTTTGGCCAACTTTCCTTTCTCAAATTCATATGCTTCTATCATTTTTTGAGACTTTTATTTTTCTTGTTGTACATAATTTCCGTGGACAATCTTACTGGGGTCTAGTTTTTGTATTCATTAGTTATGAAAACTTACTTGTAGCTGCTTCTTATGCCCTTATTGGCACCCATTGTTGGGGAAGTGACACTGCTGACCGTAGGGTTGTGTACAAGCTGGTTGCATGTGAGTTGTAAATTCTTTGAGTTAAATTTTTAAGTCATTTTGATGCAAAAAGAAGTTTCTACTTCATAGTTTTGGTTTTAAATGCAGGAAGGTGATTGCTAATTTGTTAACATTCTGCTCATTAATGCTGCAGGTATTTCTCTATGGCATAGCGTGGCCCTTCTGGGTATTTCCTCTGACAGCAGAACCTTTGTCACTTCAATCCTCTCAGGTTTACTACTACCATTTCGTTTCTTGAGGGTGTTATTAATACTGAATTTGATTTCATTTTGTTTTCTACTCTATGAATTTTGGTCTCTAATTCTGTTGTTGCCTTTTGGGTTTTTCAGTGTACATTATACATATATGTAAAAGGCATTTCACTACTTTGAGATGTGTTAGTTGTGGTGGAATATGCATTTTGGTCTCTATGCACTTTGAGATGTGTTATTAATACTGAATTTGATTCCATAACATAGTGATGGATATATATATATATATATATATATATATATATATATATATATATGCAAGTGAGGTTTCTGTTGATATCAGGTTGATACCAGCTAATGTCTCTTAAATGAGCAAAACCAGAATCCAATCAAATTTTAGAAAAAAACGAAAAACACCATTACCGACAGTCATATTCCGTTGGGCCTGAAAAGTCAAATACTAGCCTGACGGTAAATCACCATCGGGCAAAAAAACAAAGACAACGAAAAGGGACGACGGATATAAGCCGTCACCCTAAAGACTAAAGTTGACGAGAAACAGCCGTCGTGAGGAAAGCCCATAGACGACGGTCATCCACCGTCGGCCCAATACGGAATATACGAAGGCTGACGGTATATACCCGTTGGGCCAACTAAACAAAGCAATTGAAGAGGGCCGACGGTATATGACCGTCGGGTCTCTAACAAATGCTATGGAAAAGGGACGACGGATATACGCGGTCGTCCTAAAAACCAAACTCGACTAGAAACAGCCGTCGTGAGGAAAAACAAATTAGTTGACGGTTATTTTATGTCGGGCAAATTTGAATGTTTCCCGACGGTTTTATCCAGTCGGGCTAAAGTTTTTAACTCAACGGGGTTAACCCATCGAGCATTAAGACTAGTTTCGATGTAGCTTTGTCACGACGGGGATTTCCCGTCGGGATAAGATGGTTATATCTCGACGATTAACAACCGTCGGCCTAAACTTTATTTTCTAACGATAAATCACCATCGAGTTTAATCTTTTATGTCGACGGCATAAACCTGTCGAGATTGACAATGTGAACAGTGATTTTAAGGACCGCTATGATCGCTTTTTGTTAGCGCCAACCGTCATTTGCCGTCGTGAAGTTTTTAGAATGGCTGACGGTTATGTACCATCGTGTAAATGTTTGCCCGACCCAGTAATTACCCGACGGTCGTTTCGCGTCGGGAAATTCTGACCAGATGGGCTGGGCGGTTTAGCCGTCAGTATTTCACCACCGGGCAAACTCTGTTTTCTACCTGCGTAAGTGCTGCTACATAGATATTCATGGCAACAACAGAATCATCATGGTTATGCTGCACTTACTAAATTAAATTACAGACTCCACCTCTTGCAAGCCTCTTTTTAAGCTACGGAGTTTCTTTTTTCTTCTGTATGTCTGAGATCAAACAATCAAAACAGATACCGACACACACAAGCAAAAGTTGAATTTGCTACCATACCTTTAGAGGCACTTCTTTATTTAAAGTGACGCAATCTCATACGTTCATAGCCAAAAATAATTTTGATCTTTCCATCATCCTGAAAAGATGAGGAAGAAGAAATAACAAAAAGGTCGTTACAATCCCGCATGAGATTAATATACTGCTACCTAGTAAAAAGTACCGTTGCAACCGCGACAAGCAGACTCCTTCCTAATGAAATTTCAAGTCAAATTCTCAAAATCGCCTTTAGGCAGATCTGGCAGTTTCCGTTCTGGAGTCAAAACTTTCTCTCTTATTCCTTGAGGTTTTCAATCTTGGACAAATCTTATTGAATTTTGGTGGGTGTCACTTTCATCAAATGCCAGCACTGATGAGATCATGTGGGTAGAGTATCTTCTATATTTGCTGGCATCTCAGGTAAGCAGGAGTTGTCCAACTCAGTACTTTAGTTTAGCCAGCTCGTGCGCTGATCTTTTCTCTTTGCTGGACAATTGAATCCTACTTTCAGTTGATCATTGTGGTAGTACTCTTAAGCTGTGCTTTAAAAATCAAACTGACCGGGTTCAATCGGAACCGAGGCTTTGAACGGTTCGGTTTGCTCAAAAACCTGGAAATGGTCGAAAAGCGGTTGACTGTCCGGTTTTAGTGGTTCAACCGCCGAACTGTGAATCGGACCGGACCGGTTAAACCGGTCTACTATCCTTTTTAGCATTTTGACAGATTTTGTATTTTTAATCTAGTTTTTTGCATAAAAAAATCTTATTATGAACTTTTTTAATTAGATACAAATCATACGGGTTCGATCACCGGTTGAACCAGAATCGGAAACTCCACCGGTTCGATCACCGGTTTGGTTTTTAAAAACATAGTTCTTAAGTAATGAAGATGTACTACTCTTCATTATGATTTTAACTACTGCTATGAGGGTATGTTGTTCTAACATTGCTGGTGTGTGAATTATTTTACAAAGAAAAAAAATTGCGAGTGACTATGAGAATATTGCTGCTTGATTATTTCTGTGGTACTACATGTTTTAGAGGTTTTGTTCCCCTGTGGTGCATAAGTTTGAAACTGCTGCACTTATTTTTCTAGGTTGTTGTTCATTTCCGTGTTATCATCAATGGATATATATCAAAATTGAAGATTGGGAATGACTATTCTTCGTGCTGGTTCTTATTGGGTTATTTTAATTTCATACAGTACTTGCTGGTATGTGGTCAAAAACCGTTTGACTGCCCGGTTTTAGTGGTTCAACCGCTGAACTGTGAATCAGACAGGACCGGTTAAACCGGTCTACTATCCTTTTTAGCATTTTTGAATGATTTTGTATTTTTAAACCTGTTTTTTGCATAAAGAAATATTATTATGGACTTTTTTAATTAGATACAACTCACGGGTTGAACCACCGGTTGAACTAGAATCGGAAACTCCACCGGTTCGATCACCGGTTCGGTTTTTAAAAACACAGCTCTTAAGTAATGAAGATATACTACTCTTCATTATGATTTTATCTACTGCTATGAGGGTATGTTGTTCTAACATTGCTGGCGTGTGAATTATTTCACAAAGAAAAAAAATTGCAGTGACTATGAGAATATTGCTGCTTGATTATTTCTGCGGTACTACATGTTTTGGAGGTTTTTTTCTCCTGTGGTGCATAAGTTTGAAACTGCTTCTCTTATTTTTCTAGGTTGTTGTTCATTGCTATGTGTTATCATCAATGGATACATATCAAAATTGAAGATTGGGAATGACTATTCTTCGTGCTGGTTCTTATTGGATTATTTTAATTTCATACAGTACTTGCTGGTATGTGGATTGAAGAATCTTGGTATATGGATATTGTGGAGAATCTATGAATGATTGTTTTAAGCATATTAAGATGTTGTAGGAATGGGTTTTCCATGAGAAAAAAATGAGAAAAAGACAAAAAATGAGAATTTTTTTTGACAGGAAATTATGGCAAACCTCACAAAGTGGCAGGATAAATTAAAAGATAGATAAATAAGAGGCTACCTTAGCTGCCGAAAAAGCCACAACAGTAGCTTTACAAAGAGTCCTTTCTCTTCAATCTTTTGGACGTTTTCATGAGACCACTCTTGTTAATGCAGACTTGCAGGATTTTCTTCAATCGCCATAGATGGTCAAGCCAATGGTGCAGTCTCCTTTGCAAGTCGTACAACGACCATCTTTTGTTTACGGTTCCCCCGTCTGCACCACTACTGCCTCCACTATTATCTAACTTTCAGTATTATAAACCACTACCATATCCGCTGCTCCACTGGCTCCTCAACCTATGCATTCCAGTACACAAGTGCCAGTAGTGTTGTTTGATCCCATGGATGATCCTATACCATCTCTAGTCAATGACCCACCTCTGACTGCTACTGATGTAGATTGTACAAAATTGTTTTTTAAAGTGCCTCGGGAATTGTGTCAGTGATGTTTCAGTGGAAATCGGTCTCGGAAAGGGATTGAATAGCGATTTGCAGCACTCAGGTGTGTTACATCCAATTTTAGGGCTGATGTCATCATCCTAGGGCTGCCATCCGCAAGTGTTCTTCCCCAGGTTATTTCTTCCTTATATTCTGGTAATCTCTTCCGCGGGTATTCTCTGGTTTTTTGGTGGTCAGATTGGAAGTTTTTTTTTGAAGTTTCTCCTTGGTTTGCTTGCTCATTCAGATGAGATGTCTTCTGCAGGACATACAAAAGTATCATCCCATAGATTAAAATGTTAGTGTTATAAGCCAAAAAGGAAATTAGGTAAATGTGGCTCGAGTTCTGGATGGGTTGGGTTCCAAGTTTGATAGTGTTCGAGCTCAAATTGTAGCAGCTGAGGAAGATAATATTACTCTAGAGGATGTATATAATAAGGTTCTTAATGTTGTCTCTATTCGTCTCTCATCATCAATAGGTCCTCAGAAAATAATTCTGCACTTAAGAGTGCCGCTACTTTTAATAACAACAATTCCTCCCCAAAAGTAAAGATAACAATGACAAAGGTAATGGTATAGGTAATTGCAAAAAGGAGACAGAAAACGTATGCATTGTTGCAGAAATAATCATGACTCTGAAAGGTGCTGGGACAATTTTGCAAACCAGCTTGGGCCAACAATGTAGGTTGATCTGATTCAGTGATTGATGTTCAAGATCCAGTGGCAACAATGCAAGATTTTTTATCCAAATTTGCGAAGTAGCGTTGCCATGGCCAATTAGGCTTCTCTTCTCTCTCTCTCCTATTGCGCCATCTCCTTCCTCAGCCATGACCTCTACAACTCCAAATATTTTTTCACTTCAGATTTCTTCTCCCTAGTGGATTATTGATTCTAGGGCATCCAGTCACATGTCAAGTACATCTTCACTATTTTCTTACTTTCGTCCAATTAGTTCTTATAGGTTTGTTACTCTTGCTGATGGTTCTACCACCTATGTTCTTGGTGAAGAAACACTTTCTATCACTTCTACTCTCACGTTGCAGTCTGTTCTATTTCTTCGAAAGTTCCCATTAATCTTCTTTTTGTGTGTAAGTTAACTAAAGATTTATCTTGTTCTTTAACTTTTTTCCCATCTCGTTGTATGTTTCAAGACATTAAAATGAAGAGGGAGATTGGTTCGGGGCGTGAGTGTTGGTTTATACATGATGGATACTCCTCCCAATGATACTGCAATGCATAACACAAAATCTCCATATCTACTTCTTCTTCTGCTTGGACACCCTTCACTTGGGAAACTGTGTCAACTTTTTTGTCTTCCATTCCAAGAACCACAAAATTGCAATGTATTTCTTGTCAATTAGGCAAACATCACATATCTGTTTATTTGCATAGTACTAGTGGAAGTAGTCATTTATTTGACTTAGTTAATTTGATGTCTTGGCGGCATGTTGGATTTCCAGTAGTTTCGGTGATAGATTTTTTCTTATTTTTATTGATGATTTCAGCAGAGTCATTTGAGTGCATCTCCTTTGAGAGAAATTTGATGTTGTTAATGTATTACAGGCCTTTATATAGGAAATAAAGACACAATTTAATGCTTCAATTCATGTCTTTCAATCTGATAATGGGCTAAATCTGTGAATAAAAGTTGTTCTGATATATGTGCTCGATTGGGAATTGTTCATCAGTCTACTTGTGTTTGTACACCACAACAAAATGGTGTGGCTGAAAGAAACAACTGCCATCTGTTATAAATTGCTAGAACACTTCTCTCTCGTTATAGTGTTCCTGAACTTTATTGGGGTGATGTTGTTCTTACTGCTTGCTCTTTGATAAATTGTTTGCCTTCTTTTGTTCTTCAGGGTAAAGAACCTCTAACAATGCTAGATCATCAAGCCACTTTTTTCCCCTTCCATTACGTGTTTTTGGTTGTATGTGCGTTGTTCATAATCTAGGTCCCCTGCTAGACAACTAAACCCCCGGCAGTCAAATGTGTATTTCTTGGGTACTCTTGCTTTCAAAAAGGGTACCGCTGTTATGATCCGGTTGGTCATAAGATGTATGTCTCTGTAGATGTCAACTTCCTTGAGGAATTATCGTATTTTCATTGTTCGTCTTCTGTTCATCCTATTGCCTCTTTTGATTCTTCTTCTCCACTTCGGTTGCCTTGTTCTGTTAGTAATGATATACATGTTTCTCCTCCTGTGTTGAGTCCACCGGTGTCCCAATCTGATCCTCCGTTGCTGGTATACTCCAGGCGCCAGAAACAATCTACTGAAGACCAGCATCCTCCGGTCGAATACTCTTCCTCTGAATCTGCAGGGCTTCCACTTGATAACAGTAATCTTCCTATTGCTCTTCGGAAGGGTAAGGGTTCTTGTACTCAACACCCAATTTCTCATTTCGTTTCACTATCTTCTCTTTCTCCATTTTTTTTCATTAGTTTGCATTATCTTTATCTCTAGTTTCCATTCCATATCGTATATAGGATGCTCTTGCTAAACCTGAGTGGAAGTTAGCAATTGATGAGGTAAGCTCTTTAGGAGATCGGAACATGGACCTTGGTTGAACCACCTCCTGGTGCTTCACTTGTTGGTTGTTGATGGGCGTACACTTTAAAATTGAAATTTAAGTGGGATGGGACATTGGACAAGTACAAAGCTTGACTGGTTGTTAAAGGGTACACTCAGACATTTGGGGTGGACTTCTTTGATACCTTCTTCCCTGTTGCTAGACTAAAATTGTACGTATTTTAATTTCAGTTGCTACTAGTAATCTTGGTCATTGATTCAGCTTGATATTAAAAACACCTTTCTTTATTGTGATCTACAAGAAGTTTATATGCACCAACAGCCTGGAACATATAGTGAGTGAATTTCTCTGGGTACAGTTTATGCTTTCTGATATGGGGTTAATTCAAGACAAACCCATGGTGTTGAAGTGTGATAATCAGGCTGCTATATTTATGGGGAACAATCTTGTATTTCATGACAGGACAAAGCATATAGAGGTTGATTGTCACCATATTTGTGATATTGGTTTGAAGGGCAAAATTGTTATTCCATATATTAGTTCTAAAGAGCAACTCGTTGATTTACCCACTAAAGGTCTTGGGCGAAAAGTCTTTTATTATTTTCTCTCCAAGCTGGGTCTCCATGATATTTATGCTCCAGCTAGAAGGAGAGTGTTAAGAGTTAGGAGTAGTTTAGTAATTTTTGTAAAATTAGTTTGATATTATTTGTTTATTTGTTTAGTTACTTGCTTCTCAAGTCATGAAATGCATTATTGTAACTTTGTATTTTATGACTCTATTAATACATGTTTTAGGGTTGTAGGCCATTATGTCCTTACGATCTCTTTCTCTCCTACTGTCTTCTCCTTCTTCCTATCTCTTAATATTTCTCTCATCTTCAATCTTCTTTCACTAAATCTAGCAGTTATGAACATTTGGGACAAACGGGTGGAATGTTACAGATAGATTAGTTCTAATTAGCATTATGGGCCATTAGTGGGCTTTATTGTGTGCTTTGAGATATTACGGGTCAATTTCTAAATATTAGTTAATTAGAGTCTTTGTGCATGCATTTGAAAATGTTACTAACAAAGAAATATTCGTCAACAACTGTAATTTGGTAAGGTCACAAACAATTGAAACTGTTTTACAATTGATCATGTCAACCATCTTAAGTAACATCTGCGTTTGTAATATTGAAAGGTGACAAACAACACTTACAAATAGTAGGAGAGAGTATAAAAAATACAGATCATGGAGGGTTTAATTGTGTTTTACCTTTAATTTGATCTTCTCTTACTAACTATTTTGTAGCATATATCAGTTGATAGAAGAAGAATAGTAGGGACTCAATGTTGTCAACTCCATTTTTAAAAAGGTTTGATTTCTCTACAATAATCTATCCTTTTGTAAGTCTATCACATAAATTCATCCGTGTATAATTATGACATTTTCTTTTCTATATTGTTATTGGAATCTTTGTTCTATTTCTATAGGGTCGGTCCATAAAGTCAATTGGGTCTATTCTTGCTTTTTCACAGGTAAACACAATGGATTATAGACCAGAACCGAGTTTAGTAGAGCTTTCATAGCAACAGCTTAAAATTAGTTATATCCTTTTGTCGTAGTATATTTATATCGATGAACTATCTGTTTTAAGTCTTTTTCTATTATTTCATCTTCTTACCATGCATAACTTTCTTTCCTTTATTGTTCTGTAATCATTTTCCTTTTTCGGTTTTCCATTATATTTGAAAGTTTTACAAAACGTATATTTCATTTAAATTACTTATAAATCTTCTAGTTTCCACTTAAGTTTGGTTGCTTCCTTCTAACAGGTAAACAACAAGGAATCTATATATTAAATAAATTTTACTACAGATAGCATATGGCAGAATTTTTAAGCAATTAAAACCTTTTTTTGGTATATCTTTGTTTGATTTAAATATACTTTGGAAGTTTGTCTATCTGTCCTCTATTTTGTATTCAAAATTCTCATCACTTTACTATTATTGGAATATTTTTCTAGATATATTTTTTCAAATTGATATTTTCTTGAGCTATGGAGTCATTTTAGCTATATATTATCTCAATACCTTTTAAATTTGTCTTCTTTCTTCTCTCCGGCAAACACCATGACACTACACAACATCAATTTTTCCCAGTCCAAAATTTGTAAATATTAGAAGAAACTAAACCCCTTTTGGACTCATATCTCATACAATTATGCCGATGGACCAAAACATGGTATTTAGGCATCATTCGACCGTTACAAGTGGTTATACCAAAACCGTATTCATTACGGGATTTCATTTCAAAGACAACTAATTTAAATCTCATGAACGTTATGCATCTCTTTAAACATTTGAACGTTTTAATTTATGGAAAACATACAAAAGGCTCATTTGCTAATATCATATTTATAGACAAAGAAGGCTGTCGAAGTGCGTGTGAAGGCTGAGCAACCAAAATCCACCTATTGAAATGTTGCGAAGAGGGGAGGGGGGCGGACAGGATTTGCCTAGGGTAACACATTCTGGTGTCTCATTAAGGCCGAGCAACCAAAAACCTAAAGGTGACCAATATTAGTAACAGAGTGGAAAGTCAAGCTTCACTGCTCTCTTAGTCCGAATGTTTAAAGGCAAGCCTACCAAGTTCTCTCTTCCTTGTTTTAGTGACTGATTCATTTTTCCTTTCAGTACATTTAATTCTTTCTTTGAGTGATTGATTCTCTTTTCTTTTTAAATGACATAAGAAATGATTGATGACACATTTAGTCACTTACATATTTGCCTTTTTCCTTTTATAGTTACATATTAACTCACACCTAGAAAATGTGATTATACCGGTGGTTTTGAGATAAATCCCCAGTAAAAATTTGTTTTACTGGGTGCTTTTTTGTTTAAAACACCAATAGAAGTATAAAGGACTGTCTTCAGTAGTCCCCATCCCGTTACATTTCCTTCTTCAAAATTCCTCTTCCTTCCATAGTGTCTTCCTGATATCCCAAACACATTGCTTCTAAAATAGAAGCTTAGTTAGATGATTCATTCAGTTTTGCGTGATGTGGTTCCTAAATTTGGTTAGTCATTTAAGGATAGACCTCGGACCCAACTTTACAAACTTCATCGTTGAACATTTCTCTGTTCAGGTATTTTGTGTTTGTTTTTTCTTTACTTTCATTCTTCTGTTCATTGTTTGTTTCTTTTATTTTTGTTTCAATTTTTTCTCTCCTAATCTTTTCCTAGCTTATGTCGAAAATCCCTATCTTGTGCACGAGGCCTCTCCATTAAGTTACTTTCTCTCTCTATTTTTATTCATGTTTTAATATGTTCTATCTCTCTTAGATCATTCAGGCTTTCTGGCAGTGACTTTTCCCCAAAGAATATGTTACAGATACAAAAATGGAGGATGCAGGGTTTAGAATATTCGATTGTAGTCTGGAGAAACCTAAAAATTAAGCTTATAAATGGTTGTTTGAGAGGTGTCAGAATGACAAAGAAAAGCTAAATGAGTCTCCATAATTTTTTATGCTTTGATGGTCCAACACAATTTTAAGGATAACCAGTAAAAGGTTTCCTAGGTAAAGAGTTGTTGGGACCTGAACAATGAGAAGTTTGATTATAAGGTTAAGTTACGTACATTTAATTTTGTGTTAATTTAGTTGTTTGTCTTATTCTTGCAATCTCAGGTTTCTCTTCTATGGAGGGTGTAGGGTATTGGGATATTACGATTGGCCAAATTAACAGTTTGACTCCTATGATCAGTGTGAGAGAAAGGCAGAGGGATGAATAAAAGCCACTTATTGTACAACTTGACGACCTTGTCGTTATCAGGAGCAACTGTGTTGGCCTTCACACGTGGAGTGGGGGCCTTTCTTCATGGAGAAGAGCACTGCAGTTTTGAGAGTGAATACAATGGAGGGAGCTGGATGGATTCCAGCGAGAGTAGGAGAAGTTTGATAGAGCTCCAGTGTGGGCAAGAGCAGGAAGGAGAGGAAATTTGATAGATATAATAAATAACTTTCCCCAGAGGTCTTACTAAAACCCCTGGTAAAGCATAAATCCACTGGCAGATTTATTAACCCTCCCCCCTCCCCCCCTCCTCCCAAAAAAAAAAAAAAAAAAAAAAAGAAAGAGCATAATTCTACTAGAGTTTTATTAAAAACCAGGGTAAAGCATAAGTCTACAGGTGGTCAGGGACTAAACCATCAGCAAATACTTCTTTACCTGGGATTATGAGCAAACCGGTGGAAAGTATACTTTCCACCAGCAATTTAATACCGTTCGTTGATATTTTCAGCGGTTTTTGTTCAAACAACTGGTCAAGAGGTTTCTACTGCCGGTTTTCCTCTAAACCGCCATTATAATGTCGCTTTGTAGTGGTGTCGTAATCATTTGTGGGCATATGTGTTTGTTTGATTATTCCCCTTTCTTCAAAAATTCCTTTTTTATTCCCAACCTATAACTCTATTAAATTATTTTGTAACTTTTTTCTCATTATTGTTTTAATTTTCTCTCTCTTGAGTTTGTTTTTGCTGGCTTTCTGCAATTGTCTCCATAATAACCTTTTATTAATCCGATGTTTTCCATTACTATGTCTTCTTAATCCCATTTGATGGTACCAGAAAATGGGCTCAAGAACAGCAACCACATACCATTCGGTGGATGGCATGCTTCCTGTTTCATTAGGTTATACTCTTGTATATTAGTTAGATTGTAGCAATTTAGATGTTGAAGATTGGCTAGGACAGAGGCCTTTAATACGTTTGCGATTTTGTGCAACTCGTTATAGTATATGAATATTACAAGTAAATAATATTAATTTCTTTGGTTATACCATGGTAAATAACAAAAATCGGATACAAAAAGGGTATTTCTCTTATTAACAGTTGGGGTATTTATAATGAAAAGTGATATCAGTACTTCCTAATTTTACTTTGAGGTTTTACATCCTGACGTGGCTGCATCGTTGGCCGTCTTGGTAGGAAAAAATCTAGGGTTTAGGGTTTACCCATTGAATAAGTTAATGATATTTTATTAAAAAACTAAAATCTTGCAAATTTTATCTCCAAGTTTATCTCTTACTAAACTGCAATGTGGACACCAGCTCAGGATGTAAAGTCTTGGAAGTAAAAACCCGCAGTACTTTTATCTCCACTCATTTATAATAGATGTGCTTACAATGGCCAAAAGATCAAAATACCCTTAAAGGGTAAAAATACAGAAAAAACCCTAATGTTAATAATCTAACATCCCCCCTCAAACTCAAGATGGATCAAAAGAGCACATCTAGAGTTTGGAACATAAATTCCAAAATCGCGAAGAAGTAAGCGACTTCGTTAATAAATCAGCAATCTGATGTTCAGAGGGTATATACAATAATGTGAGAGTACCAGAAACACAATGATGTGGAACAAAATGACAATCAATCTCAAAATGTTTGGTCCTCTCATGAAACACATCATTGCGAGCAATCTGAAGAGTACTTTTATTGTCACAATGAAGTGGAGTAGCACAATCCAAAGAGACGCCCATATCCTCAAGTAACCAACTAAGCCAGACGAGCTCAGAGGTAGTGTTAGCTAGAGCCCTGTATTCAGCCTCACTACTAGAACGAGAAACAATAGACTGTTTCTTGCTGCACCAAGAAATCAAAGAGTCACCTAAGAAGACAGAATAGCCTGTAGTAGAACGACGATCAGTAACATCACCTGCCCAATCAGAATCAGAAAATACAAACAGAGTAAGCGACGAAGTAGATGAGAACAACAAACCCCTATACAAACTTCCCCGAACATAACGTAGAATGTGCAACACTGCGGCATAATGAATAGAATGAGGAGCAGACATGAACTGGCTGACAACATGAACTGCATAACTGATATGAGGGCGAGTAATGGTTAAATAAATCAAGCCACCGACAAGCTGTCCATAAAGTGTAGCATCGGAAAGTAGTTCGCCATCTGTTCCACGAATTTTTACATTAAGCTCCAAGGCCGTATCACAAGTCTTATTATCTGTAAGACAGGCGCGAGTGAGTAAATCAGAAGCATACTTCACCTGAGAGAGACCATAACCTTCATGTAAGGGAAGAACCTGCAAGCCAACAAAATAACGCAACTGCCCAAGATCCTTCATCTCAAAACAAGAACGAAGATAGTGCTTAAGTCAAAGATGCCTCACAGATCATCGCCTGTAATAACGATATCATCAACATATAACAGAAGTTGCACTATACCTCGAGAAGTGTGGTGAGTGACCAACACAGAATCATGAGAACTCTAACTAAAATTGTACTGCATGATTTTTGAACAGAAAGACGAAAACCAAGCACGAGGCGCCTACTTCAAACCATAAAGCGCACTACGAAGTTTACAAACTTGCCCAGAGAGATGTTTAAATCCAGGTGGGGTGACATATAAACTTCCTCAAACAAATCACCATTCAGTAAAGCATTTTTCACATCCATCTGAAACAAATACCAATGGCGAACATAAGCAATGGCAATTAATAGACGAACAGAAGTTAACATCACAACAGGAGCAAATGTCTCTTCATAATCAATACCGTACTCCTGTGTATGAGCCCTGGCCAAAGCTTGTAATTCCTCAGACATAGCTTGCTGCCAAAGAGGGTTAGAGGACGCCTCTCGATAGGAAGAAGATTCATGAAGAGAAATAAGAGCAGATAAAAAACAATGATAGTCATCTAGGCATACTAGACACTGACGAGTACAAGATGGAAATCAAGACTGACCAACAAGCTCCTCTAGGGAGGGATCTACAGGCAAGCAAGGAGGCAAAGGTGAAGTCAAAGTCTGGTCCGAAGAGGGCACATACGTATCAAGCAGAGAAGGTGCAGGGGATAGGGAGACGTCAGCCGGTGAACCTGGAATAGAACCAGACAAAGAAGATACATAAGACAAGTCATCCTGAAAAATATAAAAAATGATAGTAGGGGACACATCAGATTGTGATTTATGAGAAGGTAAAGAATAGAATGGTACTTTTTCCCTGAAAGTAACAAGTCGTGAAATACGCAGCTTGTTACTTTTAGGATGATAACACCGAAATTCTTTTTGCTCAATACCGCACCCCAAAAATACACACATGACAGATTTAGAAGATAACTTATCACGTTCACGTGTAGGAAGTAAAACAAAACACATGCAACCAAAGACACGAAGAAAAGAATAATCAGGAGGTAAACCATAGAGACGATGAAAAGGTGTGGAACCATTCAACGCTACTAAAGGCAATCGATTGATAAGATTGACAGAAGTCAAAACCGCTTCACCCCAGAATATTTTCAGAACAGAAGTCGACAAAAGAAGAGTGAGTGCAGTTTCAATAATATGTCTATGTTTTCATTCTACAACCCCATTTTGTTGCAGGGTATACAGACAAGAAAGTTGTTGTAAGGAACCATGAGACTTGAGCAACATATGAAACTTATGAGATATATATTCCCCCCCAGAATCATAACGAAAAAATTAAAAAGATTTAGAGAATTGAGTGCGAACCATGGTGGATAATTCAATATATGTTTCGTAAAAATCAGAACGAGTCCTTAAAAAATAAACACAAACAGAGGGAATAATCATCAACAAAAACATCATAATAGCAAGATCCGCCAATGGAAGGAACCACAGACGGCCCCCAAATATCAGATTGAATAACATCAAATGGGCCTAAAGAATGTACAATACTAGTATTGAAAGGTAAAGCTGTATGCTTTCCAAGTTTACAACTAATAGATTGCAACCACTCAGAAGAAACATGACCCAACCAGCCTGTATTAATCAATTTATGCAGAGTATATGAGGATACATGGCCCAACCGATTATGCCAAAGTGAAAAATCAGAACTATGACTAGCAGTCAAACTACTATTTAAAGAAGAAATAACACCAAATTGAATATTCAAAACATCTAGCTCAAACAATCTTCCAACTTTATGGCCTGTCCCAAAAACCTTCCCCATTGACGGATGTCGTACCTGACATCCAGAAGAGGCAAAAGAACATGATATCCAAGATCACACATTTGACCAAAAGATAACAAATTTATTGACAATCGAGGAACAAAGAGAACATCCGAAAAACAAAGACCAAAAGTGGTACAAACAGAACCAGTCTGTTCCACAACAAGCTTAGAGCCATCAGCAGTGTCAATCGAGAAGAAGAAACAGAAGAGGTAAAGACAAAAATAGAGGAATCAAATGTCATATGATTAGACGCACCAGAATCAATTATCCAAGAATGGTTACATATATGGACACACAATGCAGAAGCGGAGGAAATACCTTGACCAAGGCCAGCAAGAGCCTTGTTAATCATATCCTGTATATCCACAACAATCAGGGCTGGAGGGGGAGTCGAAACTGTACTGGAGGAACAATCAGAAGAAGCAGAAATGATAGTAGTACGACATGAAGAGTTAGTATTCTATGTCTTCTTGAGTTTTGGACAAGTGAACTTCATATTCCCATATTCTTTGCAAAACTTTCAGTGCACTTGAGTCTTATCTCGTGGAGTACTATTCTCATTATCAATTGAGGAAGAATGCCGTCAAGAAATAGCCTAAACAGTGTCAATATCTCGGAACCAAAAAACCCATTGGACCACCAATAAGACGACGTGTCTCCTCAGCTATTAATTCTGACAAAACACCCTCTACGGAAGGCAAAGGACTTCTATGAAATATATAGGACCGTATAGACTCAAAATCATCATGAAGCACCATTAAAAACTGTATTAAATGTTTCCTCTCAACATGTTTATGGAAAACCTCGGTATGTAAAGTACAAACTAATTTCGGATCCATAACTGCTAACTGAACCCACAATAGAGACATCTGACTATAAAAATCGGATATACATTGAGCTGGAACTTGTTTTAAAGACCGAATATCCATTTCAAATTTATAAGGTTCAACAAAATTGGTCCCCTTATGTCGATGTTATAAAAATAACCAAGCATCTCTCACATTTTCAAATTTGCCAACCACCAAACTGAGAGAAGAGGACGAAACAGCACTAGCCAACCATGTAACAGTCCGAGAATTATTAATATCCTATTCCTCTATAGTTTTAGAGGTAGAATCATCATTCAACTAACAATCACCAGTAACATACTTCCATAAATTTCTACCTTTCAAAATATTACTCATAAGTGAGGCCCAATGAACATAATTAGTCCTAACTAACTTAACTAGCACATTTTGAACTTGATCATTAGACAAAGACATTTTAACTGATATGGCACGAGGAAAGTCACAATCTCAAAACAGCAGAACCAACAATCACTAACTCAAGTTGAAATTAATAGAACCCAAAGAAAAATCCAAATTATAAGATATACTCACCAATAAACTGATATACACAATGCTCATTAATAATCTGACCTGGTCGGAACGAACTTGGGCTGGGCTGGTTTGGTTGGTTCGGTCCGAACAAATAGATGTCTAACCTTGAGTCCACTGGAACTGAGAGCATAGTCGGGACAGAATACCACCTGACAGGAACAACGATGGAGACGGCCGTGCTGGAGCGACGACGGATGAAGCAAAACAGACCTTCAAAACCCTGCTGCGGTGACGAGCAGTCCAAATCGACACCGAACAGCGGTACAGAAGCAAAATGCTGGAGATTGAACGGCGACAGAACAGCCGACAACAACAGATCGACAGGTGAAGAAAGACGAATACCCAAAAACCAAAAAACAGTGCTCGCGGCTCACAAACTTGTCAAAATCCAATGAAATGAAGATCAATCCAAGTGAAAAATTGTACGGCGAAGTTTCCAACACACTTCCGAGCAAGAATCCTCCGAGATTGATGAAAAATGGCTCCAGAAAAGCCAACCAGGGTCGGAACCCTAGTTTCATTTTGGGGAAGATGACCGAGTTGGACCAAGTCAAATCGTTTGATTCGTCCGAGTTGAACCCTAGTGAACTTATTCAAACCGATTTAGAACCGAGTCAAACTGTGTCGGACAGAGTCGGCTCTGATACCATGGTAAATAACCAAAATCGGGAAAAAACAGTATTTCTCTTATTAACAATTGGGTTATTTATATTAGATTTGCTTACAATGACCAAAAGACCAAAATACCCTTAAAGGGTAAAAATGCAGAAAAAGCCCCAATGTAATAATCTTACAGTTATGAAGTTCGTTAAAGCTAGAATGATTTTGGGCAATAGAAGATAAATTTCCTTGATTTTTTTCACCAGCAAATGTGAGTTATTTTGTTAGGTTACTCAACAAGTCGAAAACCCTATTAGTGATATGCTCAAATTTGTACTCTTGTACCAGCTATATTCAAGTTTATTAATTATTTTTTAATATGGTCATTGAGAAGCAGTCGTGGACAGGTTCAACTTGATTTGATTGGGTTGTTAACTCATCATAGTAATGTTCTCTAAAATAAAATTTGAAAGACAACATTTTTTAAATGAGCAAGGTTGACATTCCATGTTTAAGAAGTTTCAAAATTCTTAAGTTTCAACAAGTGAATAAATGGACCTAACTAAATTAACAAAGTCAACATGTCAGTTTGGTATAAATTTGTTATAGTGGTGTTTAGTACCTATAGTTAATAGTTTAATATATTAAATTAAATCTTTGAAATGGAAAAGTTATCTGCTATCCCCCTTTTACTATGGTCAACTATTATAATTTACTTCATAAGTAATTCAAATGGTTATAAATCCTCCAACTTGAATTGAAACTCTCCAATTTAAATTCATATCCTGGTCTGATTCATCACAGTCCAGTTATCCTGGGATCCATCCGTCAGTAGCATAGTTCGAGGTTGGTTTGGTTGAAAGGAAACCCAGACTAAATGGCCCGCCTTTGTATAATATTCTTAAATTGACATAATCAATAAAAAAATCAAAATCCAGTTTAAGAAATTTTATTTGTAAAAAAAATAAATATTTAATTTTCAAATAAAAGTCATTAATAAATAAAAATAATCAAGTGTTGTATTATTGGTATAAATGTAGACTCAACAACTTATGCAATAAAGTGACTATGACGGTGCACTTTGGTTAAGTCAACCAATTAGGTACAAGCAACAAGGTCAGATTAATCATTTTGTTGACATTTCATAACAATGGTGTGTTAAGTCATCTGTATAAGTTGTTGTATTCTTATATTTCTTATCTTTATGTTTCACTCTTATCTAGCTTTTTTGTTTCTCTGTTTTCTATCTTATTCTTAGGTCCTATTCTAACGGATCTCACTTGTAATACTCTGTATATATACAGTATCATAGAAATGGAAATCATATGAGGTTTTCCAATCTTTCATGGTAACAGAACTTAGGCAAATTCCAGATCCAACATTATCCTCCTTCCCTCCTTTTTCCAAATGGACACCACGAGCTCCACCACTCAAGCTTCCGCAGCCATTCTTTGCCTATCGTTAAGTCCATCTCGCAAGAAGTTTCTCAGAAGTTGATGATGGAAAAATTCCTCATATGGAAAATGCCAAGGCTATTTCCCTCGCTCTTGTTAGTGGTGGAAAGTTCGTAGACAAGGATGATTTAATTTTGTGCGTAGTTCGTGGTAGTTCGTGGCCTCGGATCAGAGTATGATCCAGTTGTCATTGTAATTGACACTCAAGCTGCCCCCACATATCCATGGATTTCTGGGATGTTGCCTGACCATGAGCATCGGTTGTGATTGGCTGCTCCTGTTACTTCTCCTATTGCTGCTTCCGCTCATATCTCTACAAGACCACCCGCCAAAATCCGTACTCATCACAGTTCTTCCTGTCGTCCTCCATCCAACCGCGGAAGCTCTTCTCATTCCCATGGGCGTGGCTGCACAGCCGTCCTCTTCCAATTCCAATTCCACTGATGGTTCATCTGTTGTCTGCTATCTTTGTGGCCTCCCCTTCCACAAGGCCAACTACTGTTGAGGCCCAGACGATGCATTGCCCATTGCCAATGCACTTTCTGTTGCTACTGTTCCTGCTCCTCCTGCTGATGATGATTGGTACTTAGACTCTGGTGCTACACACAGTCTTACTTCTATTGCTGCAGATATCTCTGGTAAGAATCCTTATTCTAGTTCTGACTCCATTACTATAGGCAACGGACGATCTCTTGCAATAACCCATTCTGGTTCTACGTCACTTCCCTTCTCATCTGGAACGGTAGCTAACAGAAATGTCTTGGTTCCCAAAATTTCAAAGAAATTATTATCTATTTCCTCTTTGGCCCACACCCATAATTGGGCATATTTATTTACTTCTAGTGGATATCTTATTCATGATTTACAGACAAAACGGATACTCCTCAGAGGACCAATTAGGGGTGGGCTCTACCAGCTCTCTTCAATCAATAAAATTTGTTTTTCAACCAATAACACTACTACAGATTTATAGCACCAACGCTTGGGTCATCCTTCAGATTAGAAGCTATGTCTGCTCACACCATTTCTACATAATAAAATTCCTTCTCAGGCACCACCTCCTTGCTCTGATTGTCAATTGGGCAAAAGTCGTCGTGTGCCATTCTCCACAGCCAAAATCCGTATTATTCCCCACTTCTAATTGTGCATTGTGATGTGTGGGGTCCAGCACTAGCAACATCTATAGATGGGTTCAGATTTTGTTTACTTATTCTAGATGATTATTCTCGATTTTCATGGATATACCCAAGGAAAAGGAAATCTGATGTTTCTTCAATATTTTATGATTTTATTCCAATGGTAGAAACACTGTGTTGTACAAAATTACTTAGCGTTCAGAGTGATGGTGGAGGTAAATTCATAAGTGCAACTTTACAAACTGAATTTCGAGGGCGCGGCATCCTACACACTCTCTCCTGTCCTGGTACACCAGAACATATTGAAGTGGCAGTGCGAAAGCACACGCATATAGTGGAGACAGAATTAACATTACTAGCCCAATTGAACCTTCCGACATCTTACTGGAAATATAATTGGCCGTTTATTTAATCAATAGACTGCCCAAATGAGTACTTCTTAATCAGACTCCATATTATCTATTATTTGGCTCGTCTCCACATTATATGCATCTATGGCCACTTAGATGACTCTGTTATCCTTGTCTTAGGCCACTAGGTCTCATTAAACTTGAATTTTGCAATTGCAGATGTGGATACCTTAGTTATAGCAACCGACACAAAGGCTAATTGTGCTTTTATCTTCAAAGACGGAGTATTATAATTTCTTGCCATGTTGTTTTTTAAGAGATGCATTTTTTGGGCTTTCAACAACCATCCCCAAATTTGGGTTCTTCACAGCACTCATTCGCAGCTCAGTTTCCTGCCCTCTATTCCTACTGCACTTCGTGAATCAATTGCTTCAAATTCACCACTACCTACAAATTCAGAGCGTCCTTTGTCTACTGGATTGCTTCTGACTTAGTCATCACCAGAGACTGCTCTGCCCCACGCCATCATGCCTTCTCCTACAACTCCTCATCATTCTTCGCGTCCTCTTTTCTGTTGGCCTGTAGTCTGTGATTATCAAAAAGACGTCGCTTCACCCTTGCCCTCCTGGCCCTCTAAACAAGTTTGCCAATCTTCTATTCTCGGCAAACCACCTGCTGCACCCGACCATTGCTCCAGAAATTCCTCTTCTTCACATTCAGTTGCCGCATCCCACTATTTCTTCCTCCTCTGGCTGAGCCGCAGCCATAACAGGTGTTCTCTCATCTCCAGGAAGGCAGCCGACAGCCAGACCACCTCCTCTTTCTTCTCTGGCGGGGCCCCGTTCTTCTTCTACTTCAAAACCCTACGACCTTCCAAAAGCTCGCTCTATGTCTCTTTGCTTCCACCAGTGCCGCCCCAGGCTAAAACTGCTGCAGACATACCACTTGAATCCCTGGCTTCAGGAGCCTCTCCACTTTCTTCTGATCTTACGGATCAGCAGGTTTACTCTTCTTCCCCTTCTCCCTCTCACTTTGCATCTTCGCCGCCATATTTCCCTCCCGTCTGCCCCTCGTCTTCCGTCAGAATCAGAAACTGCCATACGAGACACTGATTATTCAATCGAAGTGGGGCCCACTTCCCCTCCCTTAACTCTCTTCCTTCTGATGCCACTCAAACTCATCCTATTTTTACCCGTTCTAAAGATGGCATGCGATGGCCTAAAATATTGCTTACCCTATATATTCATTGCCCTTGTGTCCAATAAACTCATTAAATACTCTGCCGCCCTAACCGACTAGGTTTGCAACCACTATTAAACACCCCCTATGGAAATAAGCTATGGAGGAAGATTTCCGTTTACTAATAAAAAATAGAACATGGACTCTAGTCCCAGCCCAAAATGATATGAAAGTTGTATGTTGTAAATGGGTTTATCGAATCAAACAACGCGCAGATGGCACAATCAAACTTTATAATCAATTTATAATCAAACTTTTTGGTTGTGAAAGGTTTTCACAAACAGCCTGGACAAACTATGACTCGACCTTTACTCCTGTTGTTCGACCATCTACAATTCGTAAGATTTTGACTATTGTGTTTTCTTTTGGCTGGCCACTTCGACAATTAGATGTCAGGAAATCTTTTCTTCAGGGTGATCTCAAAGAAAAGGTATATATAGCCCAACCACAGGGCTTTGTTGACTCTCAATATCCATCCCACGTGTGCCTATTACAAACGTCACTCTATGGGCTGGCTTGGTATTCAAAATTTAGCCACTTCGTCCTAAAAGTCTGGTTATACAAATTCTCCTCATGATACTACAGTTTTTGTATGAGGATCTCAGTCTCATATCATTATCATCCAAATATATTTGGACGATGTTGTCATTAAGGGTACATCGTATCAATTACTTCAATCTTTTATCTTAGAGTTACGGACTGTTTTTTATATGAAGGATTCCGGCATGTTGCATTTATTTCTTGGCCTCGAAAGAGTTCCGTTTAAAGATGGTCTCTTACTTACACAAACCAAGCATACATATGATTTATGGCGGAGCTACGGTATGGATCATGCTAAACCTTTTCACTCTCCTATGTCTGGGCCCCTACAATTCACAGCTGATTAACCTCTTTTAGATCCTATGTCTTATCGGCAATTTCTTGGCAGTCTCCAATATTTAACAATGACCCATCCAGATGTTGCCTTTGTTGTCAACTCTCTTTGTCAATTTATGCACTCGCCATTGATATCACATATACAAGCCACATAGCGTATTTTGTGATATCTCCTATGTTCGATACATTTTGATCTTTACATATTGCCCACTCGGTTTACATTATTTGAGTATAGTGATGCAGATTGGGCAGGGTGTCCCATATCAAGGCGTTCGACCACTGGCTATGTAGTATATTTCGGTATCAACCTCATTTTTTAGGTTTTCGGAAAAACAACTTTCAGTTTCAAGATCGAGTTGTGAAGCTGAGTATAGAGCTTTGGCCTCTTTAAGTACGGAGATTCTATGGACTCTACATATCCTTCAATTTCTTTCAGTTCGAGTCCTCTCAAAGCCAACATTATATTGTGACAATATCAGCTCCATTTTTTTACCATCTAATCCAGTGGTTCATGGATGCAGTAAACATATCGAAATTGATGTCCATTTTATCAGAGAAAAACTGGTTGCTGTAGTGTTTGCTTTTAAACACATTGCTTCCAAAGATCAAATTGCCGATATTTTTGCTGAATTAGTACCGCTCAAGATTCGAGGTTCTTTGTATCAAACTCAATGTGCTAGACCCGACTTGAGTTTGCGGGGGAGTGTTAAGCCACCTGTATAAGTTGTTGTATTCTTATCTTTCATATCTTTCTGTTTCAATCTTTTCTAGGTTTTATGTTTCTTTGTTTTCTATTTTATCTATAGATCCTATTCTAATGGATCTCACGTGTAATACTTTGTATATATATAGTATCATAGATATGGAAATCATCTGAGGTTTTCCAATCTTTCATGGTGTTCATATATTCTTAATTTTTTACATATTCTACATTAATTATATTATTTCTAATGATTAAAATCATATTAGTTGTTGTATATAGGATTCTCTAAAAAAATTACTTTTCATACATTAATATTATTTTTTGTTATCTATTAGCAACAAATTGTAATTTCTATCTCGATGCAAGGATTTAAATGCAGCTTAAGAAGGTGGATTTACATGTGGATGAGAGTTCCAATTCATATTTAGAGGCAAAGGTCAAGTAATCGGTCAAAAGAACCTTCGATTTTATGTATTAGCATTTTGAAAGATTCCTTCAAATATTGAACTGTGATATGATGAAAACTTAAATAAATTAATAGAAAAACTATTGTATGATTTAATACTTTTTTGAAAAAATATATGAAGATGCACTTGATTGTAAATACACTAATATGTTTTGCTTTCTGTGATTATTGTACTGTATTCCACTTGTTAAGATGGAATATTTAGTCTAAAACTGCTGGATTAATTTTTAATCATGCAGAAAGTGAGAAGCAAGAGAAACCAATCAGTCTCCAACATTTTACAATTGTATTGGGCGTTAGTATTTCAACTGATTTATGGTCTGCTCTGCAACCAGAGTTTGAATTGTAATGTTTGAAAGAAACAATTGGCAGCTTTCCGTTTGGCGCTCTTCTACACGTCTGAGCAATACTCCTTCATTTTAGAGATTAGTCCTACATAGATAAACGAGTATAAAAGATCCTGGCTTATTAGTTGGAAATAGGCTTCCTAATTTTGGCTAGTCATTTTGGGATTGACTTTGGCCCAACTTTACATGGTATCAGAGTGGATGCTCGTAGGTGAGCTTCCACCCAATTTGTCCACGTGTCGGAGCCCAAAAGAAGCCCACACATGCGGAGGAGTGTTAGAGATTAGTCCCACATAGATAAACGAGTATAAAAGATCATGACTTATTAGTTGGAAATAGGCATCCTAACTTTGGCTAGTCATTTTGGGATCGACTTTGGCCCAACTATACACTTCAGTGATACAGTTTCCCTGAAGAGATGTGCTTTCAAGAAGCTTTTCGATTGGCATACTCCATCAGTGACATAGTTTCCCTGAAGAGATACGCTTTCAAGGAACAATTAGACTGGCATACATCACACTCATTGAACACTACTAAATAAAATACCAAAAAGAGCGTCCAGGCTACCTAAATAAAGTAATTTTTATATGGAAGGGTTAAATATTAAAAACTTATCCAATTTATCTAGAAAATGTTTAATGAAGAGGGTGGTATAATATCACATACAATAAGTGATAAGTTTCCTATCTATATAGCAATGAGAGCGGTATAATATGATACACAATAGGGGATAGCTTTTTAACCAATATAGCGATGAGAGCAATATAATATCATGTACAGCAGAGGATAGGTTTTTCTAACTAACATAGCAATGAGAGCCATATAATATCATGTGAAGTAGAGGATAACTATCTAACCAATATAGCGATGCATGCTGTATTATATGATGTACAGTTGAGGATAGCTTTCTATTTAATATAGTGATGACAACGTGTATATCATGTACAATTTGAGATAGGTTACTATAATATAACGGAGAGAGCAGTATAATATCATATATAGTAGGGAATAGGTTTCTAACCAATATACCAAAGAAAGTGGAATAATTTTGTATAGTAATGGAGGGTTACTCATAATTAAAATCAGTTTCAGGGACACTAATGTCCAAGAAATAGACACTTTGTCCCCTTAGTCGATCTTCAAGTGCCCCTGACTTTAAATCCCCAACCATGTGTAAATTACTCAACCTGTTGAGAATTCCATTTCTCGCTCCAGGAGGTTGAAATTTCATGTCCCTCCAATTCTCCCTGTCGAAAGAACGGTTCAACGCTTATATAACGGCTTCACAGCTGGTCTTTCTCTCTTTACTCCTCTGTCACTCGTTGCTTCTCTTTGTCTCTCTTCACTTCTTTCTGTCTTAGAGCTTCTTTCTCTCTTTGCTTATCTATTTCTGTCATCATCTCTCTCTCTCTCTCTCTCTCTCTCTCTCTCTCTCTCTCTCTCTCTCTCTTCGCTTCTCTCTTTCTCTCTTCACTTCTCTCTTTGATTCTCTCTCTCTCTTTCCTTCTCTTTTCTTCTTTAGATTATCCTTCTCTCTTTTCTTCTCTCTTTCCCTCTTTGCTTCTCTCTTTTTTTACTTTGCTTCTCACGTTCTGGAGATTTTACTACTTTTCCTTGATGATGCTAAGACTCTTTTATCATTGTTGCATCTATTGGGATAAAAGGTATGTTTTCTAACAGAAATCTATGAATCATTGCCGTAATTTTATCTCTGTTTTTACAACTCTGTTTTTCTAATTCTTTCCCGATAGCCCTTGTTTCTGATATTCTTTTACAAAATCTGTTTCTGAAATTCTGTTGCAATATTTCTTTTTATGAAATTCTTTTCCTGAAATTTTGTTCTAAATTTATTTTCCTGAAATGCTATCGTAGCATAAGCTTAGCTCAAGGGAGGCATGTGGAATTGTACCAAAAGAGAGAATAGTTTGTGTAGGCAGTCTATAAGTGGAACAATAAGCAGATACAAAGATAAGAACATCAAGAATGATCTTTTCGTCTGTAGTATATATCCACTATCTCGGTTGTGAGTTATGTCGCCTATGCAGTGTGTTAGTTTTATATAGGCAGAAGAGGCAACTGACATTCACTTTTAACTTGCTGTCTTTTTTAAGTTATCAAGCAGATAAAGGATGACTCCAGTAGCTTTCATGAATTTAGGCAGGATATTATGATCAAAATCATTACTGAATGATACAAGATTTGTTCTTGTAGAAGAACAACTAGGAATGTTTTTATAATAGTTTGTCAAAATCAAAGATATTGTGTGAGACAAGCAGTTTTGTTGATAAGTTTGGACGATTAGTTTACATTTTAACAAAGTTTTGAATGCTATAGTGAAGTTATATGATGAATACATGTCATCTATGTCTATTGCTACCTATTCTTTATTTTTAAATATATGTTTTCATTTTATTTAGATCTTACTTTAATGTGCAACTATTTGGACTGCATTGAAGCTATTGATGGAACATATAATTCAGCTTTTGTGTATACTAACGATTCGACCACGTTTAGAAATCGTCATAGTAAACTATCACAGAATGTTTTAGGGGCATGCACTTTAATTTAAAGTTTATTTTATATACTTTCTGGTTGGAAAGGGTGATGCATTTCAAAAACCTAATGGACCTAAGTATCGTAAGGTAAATTTTAATTTATTAATTTATTTTGAGTAGATAAATAATAGTTTGTCGATTTTTTTAAGGAAATTATTAATTAGCAGTTGCTGGTTATCCAAATAGGCTAGGAATTTTAGCTCCATGTTGTGGAAAACGATATCATCTACAAAAGCATGACATTAATCTTCCACAAAATCCAAAAGAGCTATTTAATCTCCGTCATTCATCAATGTGGAAATTGATTGAGAGGATATTTAATGCAGTAAAATATTGATTTGTTATAATACAAACATCACCACCATTTCCATATCCTGATCAAGTGAAGATAGTGCTACTGTCTTGTATTGTACATAACTATTTTTGTAAACAATGTCAAAGCTTCGAATTTAGTCCTAAAGAACAAAGTTAACAACCATATGTCTTTAATGATGGGGAATTTGATGGTGATGGGGAATTTGGAATAACTCAATCTCAAGTGGAACAAAGTATTAAAGCAGACCACTTTCGTGTGAGATGGCTAATCAAATGTTAGAAGACTCGTAATAATATTTGAAATGTATATTCTTATTTAATGTTTTATATATTTTTATATGTATACATTTTTATTTGATTTGGTACTTTTTAAAATATATTTAGTTTCACTTTTTAAAAATAATTCAACTTTTATACATATAATTTAACCTTAATTTAATTAATAAAATTTGTTCTCTTTTATTTTAAATGTGTCAAAAACCAAATAATAGAAATAAAATAATTATTTATGAATGACTGAAATTGGTTAAGTCTTTTTCCATATAACAATGTCTCCTAAATTCTCAATGCTTTAAACTAATATTATAATTTAAATTCTTAATATCTACCACTAACAAGATAAAATTTTCTCAGAGATTTCACTTCCAGATACTTCATTGTATAAGACTATGAATTCCCTGTGAACATCATTTTCTCTATGCACTAACCCCCTTCAGAAATAAGTTATTAACCACTGTGTAAAACCTGACCATATCTTTGACCATATTAACCACTTTTCGTGCAGAAGTTTTGTTTCAAATCTCGAGTTTGCCCACTCGGCAGCACCATCTGGGTTTTCACCGGGCTATTCACTTCATCCAAGTTTGAAAAGTACTGTTGTAGTATACCTGTCACTGAAACTGCATCCAATAAGCCAACTCCAGAAATTCTGTCACTGGAACAAGATCCTTTTTCTTCCAGAGGAATAGTTTACCAGTATTACCATCTTCATGCAGCCAATTGTTTACATCAATACCACTTGTAAATACAGATTCATGCAGAGAGATGGCGTCACCACACAGAGAATCCCTCTTTGACTTTTCTCCATTCACACCACCTATCTTATCTTTTCTGCTATCAAATTTATGTATTGCTTGAGAAAGTCCTTCCGTAGCCTTGACAGGCCGAAGTTGACTATCAGAAGAATGTTGACAGAATGAAGTTCTAACAACTGGTTCAACTATCAAATTTCAATTTGAGCAACAGGTTCTTCATGAACTCCCAGATAACTTGGCTGTTGTTTCAGCCACACGCTCTTGTTTGGAAGATAAAGGTGATCCTGATCCCTTCTTAAAATCCTTCCTAGCTACATTCTGTGAGTCATTCTGCTTGTTTAGTTCCTTCATTTCCCTCTTCTTTCCAAAATTGTGACTATGATTTATGGGGTCTTCCGTTGGTTCATGTTGAGACCAATACTTTCCTCTCTTACTCTCATCTAAAGGAGAACATTCAAATTTTAATTTAACGCCAGTATTTCCGCCATCTTTGACTGGAGCTGAAGCCAAACTAACCAGTTTCTCAAACTCTCCTGAAACAGTAGTTAAAATATTCTCAGCGCTTTTGCTGATTTTATTGGAGCGGAGGCATTGATAGATCTTCCTACCTCGGGCAAAACTTTTACATGGAGTAATGGGAGAAATCCACCTACTCTAACAAGGATTGACAGATTCTTGTGTACACCTGTCAAAAGGGGTGCGACTTCCCTATACCAAAATGTCTGATGTGCATGGAATACAGACATGTGACATGGGTGGACGCACATACAAATGCGCATGGACAACCAACTGACAAAGAGGCGTGGGACCAAGAATAATCCGATGATGAGGCAGATGACATGACACTTGTATGACGTGGCACATGAGGTGGCTCGTGACTAGGCAAGTGAGGTGGCATTCATTAGTTGGCTATGAGTTGGCAAACACTAGGAGAGAGTGCTAGCTAGTTGGCAACAACCCATAGAGTTAGTAGGAATCTATAAGTTGGCATGAGTTGGCATTGGTTGACAAGCACTTAGAGAAGTGTTTGCAAGGTGTCACCAACCAAGGGGGTTTTGTAATCTATAAATAGCCATGTACAAAGGCTTATAAATCATTCAATCCTTCAATAGAAGTTTTCTTTCCTCCCAAATTCGGAGTCCTCTTTTGTGCTTGTGTTTAAAGAGAGTTCTAGCACAAAGAATGGAGTGTTCTTGTGCTAAACTTCTTCCAAGAGGCTGACTAGCATCCAGACGGGCTTGGAGGCTAGGCCTCTCGCTACTAAAGATCAAGATTGTGCTTTGCATAATCTAGAGGCATGACAACTGGTATCAGAGCGGGATTCAATCCAATGGCAACTTCGGAGGCAGAAAACGTTCAACTCAAAGGTAAGGAAAGAATGTCTAAATCTGAACTTCGTTTTTCTTCTATTGAAGATAGAATCGAGAGGGTGGAGGCTTGTTGTTCTGAATTGGAAGAACCAGTTCGTGAGAACCTTAGTTCTGGAAATGGAAGCCCAAAAGTGGTTCAATCGTTGGAGGAAAACGTCTATAGTGCTATGGCGGTGTTCCGAGGAAACTTAGATGGGGTGAAGAACGATATGAAGAACGAGATGGATGAATTACGGACGAGACTTGCATTGTTGGAGCGTGTTATAGCTAACGGAGATGCAAAAACGAATAGTGCAACAAACAAGATTAAGCACTGTTTGCTACTATTCCAAGTAGAAAAGTACTTCTTTGCTACTAATCTCAATGAGATGCAAAAGGTAAGCACTGTTTCTATGTTCCTTGTCGATGATGCTCTTCTGTGGTGGAGGAGAAGCGAAACAAATGTGGAATGAAGCACTTCTATCGTAAACACATGGGATAATTTCAAGAAAGAATTGAAGGCTCAATTGTTTCCTGAGGATGTAGAATATCAAGCTCGAAAAGAGTTGAGAGCTTTGAAACAAGAAAGCACGATTAGAGAGTACGTACAAAAGTTTATTTCTCTAATATTATGCATTTCTGATATGTCCGATCAGGACAAACTTTTTTCTTTCTTTGCTGGTTTGAAACCTTGGGTGGAGCAAGAACTAAGGAAGCGGGAAGTGAACACTTTGGCCTCAGCTTTGTCCACGGATGAGAGACTTACGGAGCATGAACAGAAAACCATAGAGGTGGTTTCTAAAAGCTCCTATAGCACGAAAGACCAAAAGGATGATGAAAAGAAAAAGTGGATTGAGAAGAGACCTGAGAAGAAGCACTCAATCTTCAAGTTTGATGATAAGAAGAAGAAAGGCGAGAAAGGTAAGTCCTATAGAAAAGTAAGATGTTTTGTTTGTGAAGGCGAACATTTTGGTAAAGACTGCCCAAAGGTGAAAATGTTGAACTCTCTTTCTGGAGAAGGAGATATAAAGCACAATGGGGGAGAACCGTGCATGTGTTCTATGGCATTGCTCAACTCGGTATGGACATGCAGTGAAAATACTATCCAATCGGTAAGGCCTAAACGAAATCTATTTTTCTTGGACTTAACTTTGAGTGGAAGTAAGACAAAGGCCATGGTAGACACCGGGGCGACACACAACTTCATCTCGAAGGAGGAGGCAAAACGCCTTAAATTGAAGTTGGAAGCAGACAACAGTCGAATCAAGGCTGTAAATTCGGCAGCAAAAGCGGTAATTGGTGTTGCTAGAAATGTTGTGTTACCTTGGGCAAATGGCTAGGTACTCTTGACTTCATTATTGTTCCTATGGATGATTTTAATATGATTTTGGGGATGGATTTTTGAACAATTGTAAGGCATTTGTAATGCCATATTTGGGGCTTGTAGGAATCTTTGATGAGGGTGGGCCTTGTACTTTTTCTGAATCACAAGTAATTGATGTAAAAAGAAAGGATGCAATCTTAACGGCCTTGCAGCTTAAGTGTGGTCTTAAGCAACGGGATCTTACTTATGCTGCAGCTCTAGTGGAGGACAAAGACAGAAGCTCAACTCCAGCACCAAAAGAGGTGATTAAAGTCCTGGAGGAGTTTAAAGATGTCTTGCCTAAGGAGTTGCCGCCTCACCTCCCCCCTAGAAGAGGTGTTGATCGTGCCATTGAGTTGAAGCCAGGTACCAAACCCCAAGCAAAGACACCATACCGTATGGCACCTAAGGAGTTGGAAGAACTCAAAACGCAATTGGGTGAACTACTAGAAGCTGGGTTCATTCGACCCTCCAAAGCACCATATAGCGCGCCGGTGCTATTTCAAAGAAAGTAGGATGGTTTTATACGACTTTGCATCAATTACATAGCACTAAACAAGGTAATAGTCAAGAACAAGTATCCTATTCCTTTGATTGCTGATCTCTTTGATCAATTGAAGCATGCAAAAGTATTTTCTAAGTTACACTTGAGATCCGCATATTACCAAATTCGGATTGCAGAAGGAGAAGAGTCAAACACCACTTGTGTAACCAGGTATGGGTCATACGAGTTTCTTGTTATGCCCTTTGGCTTAACAAACGCCTCAGCTACATTTTGTACTCTTATGAACCAAGTGTTTTCACCCTTCTTTGATAAATTTGTAGTCGTCTACTTAGATGACATTGTGGTGTAAAGCCCAAACCTAGAGGAACATGTAAGCGATAACTCTCTCTTTGTAAAGAGGGAAAAATGTTCCTTCGGGTTGGAAGAAGTGTCCTCCCTCGGACACTGGATTGGCGGCGGAAGGATTTGGATGGATCAAAAGAAGGTTCAAGCTATTTCCGAGTGGACCGTGCCAACAAAGGTTGGGGAAATTAGGAATTTCTTTGGCCTGGTGAACTACTATTGAAGATTCATCAGAGGATTTTCAGCAGTGGTGGCACCCTTAACGGACCTCTTGAAGAAGAAGCAGCAATGGCATTGGACAGACAAATGCCAAACTTCATTTGATAAATTGAAGCAAGTTGTGGTGGAGGAACCCGTACTGAAGCTAGCCAACTTCAGCAAGCCATTTGAGGTAATTACAGATGCCTCTAACTTTGCTATTGGGGGTGTTCTTGAACAGGATGGGCACCCTATTCCATTCGAAAGTCAGAAGCTAAACGAAACCTAACAGCGATACACTCTTCAAGAAAAGGAAATGACAACAATTGTACATTGCTTACGCACCTGGAGGCACTACATATTGGGGTCCAAGTTGGTGGTAAAGACGGACAACGTTGTTTCAAGATACTTCCTAACACAAAAGAAGTTGAGCTCGAAGCAAGCACGTTGGCAAGACTTCCTACCAGAGTTCGACTTTGAAATTGAGTACAAATCTGGAAAGACCAACAATGTTGCCGATACGCTCATCCGCAAAGCCGACTTCACAAGTATTGCTGCTGTGACTCAGGTTAGTACCTCTATACTTGATCAAATCTGTGCGGGGCAGTGGAGTGATGCCACAACATGTCGTTTGGAACAAGCCGTAATAATGGGTGAAACAAGACGATTTTGGGTTAGTGACGGACTGCTATACATGAAAGAGAAGCGTTTATTTGTACCAAAATATGAGGGTTTGCACAAGGAGGTCCTACACGAGTTCCATGATACCTTGTGGGTTGAACATCCTTGCGAAAGAAGGACTATTGCACTTTTGTCTAGGCATTACTATTGTCCTGGACTTGATACTGATGTTGAGGAGTACATGCGCACCTGTTTGGTATGCCAACAGGACAAAGTTGAGAGGTGAAGACCTCCTGGCCTGTTGGACCCTCTTCCCATTCCCAAACGCCCATGGGAGTCCTTAAGCATGGACTTCATTTCTGGCCTAAGACGAGCTGAAGGCCTGGGTTCCATTTTGGTGGTGGTGGATAGATTCTCTAAGTATGAAACTTTCATAGCCGTCTCAAACGATTGCACAACCGAAGAGACAGCCAAAGTATTTCTGTCACATGTAGTGAAGCTTGGGGGTGTGCTAGAGATGATTATAAGCGATAGAGATCCAAGATTTACGAGTAAGTTTTGGTCTGAACTTTTTAAGTTGCTTGGAACTACTCTTAACCTTTCCACCAGCTTTCATTCACAGACGGATGGGCAAATGGAGCGGATAAATGCCTTGCTTGAGGAATACCTTAGGCATTTCGTCAGTGCAAATCAAAAGAATTGGCTAGAGCTCCTTGATGTGGCTCAATTCTCATATAACATGCAGAAAAGTGAAGCAACAGGGCTTAGCCCCTTTGAACTTGCAACTGCCCAACAACCGTTAGTACCAGCAAGCATCATTCCAGAAAAACCAAGTAAGTGTCCAGCAGCCCACCTTCTTCTTAAGCGTTGGAAAGAAAGGACGGAACTAGCCCGATCATATTTGCAACAAGCCAGCAAGCTCATGAAGAAATTTGTGGATTTGAAGTGGCAAGTTGTTGAGTTCAAGGTGGGAGACCTTGTTCGCTTAAAGAGGAGGACGAAACAATTCAAGTTGTTGAGGACTAAGAATAAAGGTTTGATAAAAAGGTATCAAGGACCCTTTCCCATTATTCAGAAGATTGGGAAACTAGCATACAAAGTGCAACTACCGAAGAGAATGAGTATTCACAACGTATTCTATGGAAGTAATATCAAACCTTATTTTTCCAACTCAGACCCTCAAAGAATTGTAAAGCCCAGAGCACCACTTGATGTATCCACTACTTTCAATAAAAAAGTAGATTATATAATAACTCATAGAGAGGTACGTCAAAGAGGCAAGCCACGTTCCACAGAGTTCTTGATCAAGTGGAAGAGAGAACCAGAAAGCGAGGCTACCTGGCATGAAGCAGCAGAACTTTGGCAATTCGAGAAAAAGGTCGAGGCTTATCAGGAGCGTATGCAGACGAGGACGTCTGCCTTATGGCGATGGGAGCACGAAACGGGGTGCGACTTCCCTATACCAAAATGTCTGACGTGAATGGAATACTTCCCTATACCAAAATGTCAAGGACACAAATTCGATGGAATACGGACATGCCGATGATGAGGACACATGACACCAATGTGACACAAGGACAACAATTCATGAGTTGGCAAAGAGGCTCGGGACCAACAATTATCCGATGATGAGGAGGATGACAAAAGCTTGTAAATCATTCAATCCTTCAATAGAATTTTTCTTTCCTCCCAAATTCGAAGTCCTCCTTTGTGCTTGTGTTTAGAGAGAGTTCTAACACTAAGAATAGAGTTTTCTTGTGCTAAACTAAAGATCAAGATTGTGCTTTGCAGAATCTAGTGGCGTGACTACCTGACTGGATAGATATTTACCCATAAACAGCTTGTAGAGTGCTTGATAAATCCATCTCAGATCATTGGGCAATTATACTTGATACTAGTTCTGAAAAATGGGGGGTATTCCTTTCAGATTTGAGAACCAATGGCTAGAACATGAGGATTTTGAAAACAAAATTGATGAGTCGTGGAAGCATATGGAGGAAGATGGGCCTATAGGCGGGAAATTATTCAGGAAATTAAAAACATTAAAAGGGAAGATCTTTGATTGGGCAAAGGCTCAAAAAATAGCACAAAAAAGAAGAAAGTCAGATCTACTGATGCCGGACGGGAAATGAGAGAAAGAAGAATAGAGGGGAAGAGGGAGAAGAGAAGAAGATAGGGAAGAAATAGAGAGATAATTTGGGGAAAAACTTATATTCATTCCAGTCTAATCTCTGTTCTTCATACATAGCCTATTTATAGGCTTAAAAACATAATAAACTAATATCTCAACAACCATCCAACAACCATACTAACCAATAAAATACTAAATTAATATAATTCAGAAGCTAATTAGGACTTTCGAGTCCTATTACTGCGCCTAACATAAACTCTAAAATCACGTGCAACATCATTCTCCCCCAATGGAAAAGAACTCAACTCCGGTGAGTTAAACTGTAAATAAGAATCCAACAAAGTAGGGGCGAGCTGACGTAGTTCGTCTTCAGTAATCCAAGTATCATCAGAGGAAGGGCGTTCTTTCCAACGCACAAGGAATTGGCGGGCACCTCCATTGAAAGAAGTAATATATTTATCATCACGAACATCCACAATTACATCGGTCGGAGCAATAGATGGTGTCGGTAATCGGGGAGTCAAAACTGAAGAGGGACCTGCGACCACAGAAGAATGTAAAACGGGAGTCACAAATGTGCCTCGATAAGCAAATAAATCTGCCACATTGAATATAGGACTGATAGATAAATCAGGAGGTAAGTCTAGTACGTATGCATTGGATCCGAGTCGATGAGTAACTGCAAAGGGACCAATAGAACAAGAATGAAGATTTTTTATGGCATTGGGTGGAAAACGTGCAGGGTTAAGACGAGCCATAACATACTCACCAATCTGAAATTCTTTAAACCTACGATGTGCATTAGCAGAAAGTTTATAATTTTCATTACTCAAAGTAATTTTTCGTTTTATCTCAGCATGTAGATTATGGATGTGTTCAGCAAAAGTATGGGCAGACTCTGAAGGTCGATAGGTAGTGGGTAGTGGAATAAGGTCAACAGGTTGTTTGGGTGATAGGCCATAAACAATTTCAAATGGACTTTTACCTGTTGTACGATTGACAGAGTTATTGTAAGCAAATTCTGCAATGGGTAAAATGACATCCCACGTCCCTGGCTTGTCCCCAACCAAACAACGAAGTAAATCTCCTAAACTACGGTTAACCACCTCCGTTTGACCATCGGTCTGTGGTTGAAAAGCAGAGGAAACTTCAAAGTAGTACCAAATAACTTCCAAAGTGTTTTCCAAAAGTAACTGACAAATTTAACATCGCGGTCAGACACTATGGTGGAAGGTAGGCCATGTAAGTGCACAATCTCCTTAAAGAACAATTTAGCTATATGAGATGCATCTGAGGTTCGTGAACATGGAATGAAGTGAGCCATTTTGGAGAATCGATCAACCACTACAAAAATAGCATCATGCTTTGTAACTGTCCTTGGGAGTCCTAAGACGAAATCCATACTAAGGTCACACCAGGGGGAATGTGGAAGAGGGAGTGGAGTGTATAAACCAGTGTTTTGTTTTCGGGTTTTGCTTAGTTGACAGGTACGACATTGACAGACAATTCGAGCAACATCCCTTTTAAGAGAAGGCCAATAAAAACGATTCTCAACCAAGGCAATGGTCTTATCTCGACCAAAGTGTCCAGCTAGGCCCCCTGCATGTAATTCCCATATCAAAAATTATCGGAGGGATGTACGAGGAATACACAATTGGGTACCTTTGAAGAGGTAACCATCACGAAGAAGATATCCCACATGCTGACGGGAGGGTCCGTCTTTGGTGTCATTGTAAATCATACCAAAATCAGGACAACTGGGGTATTCATTACAGATACGCTCGAATCCTGTGACATGAGTGGTCATTGAATGCAAAACAAGGGACATCCGGCTAAGAGCATCAGCAACTTTATTGTCCTGGCCCGCACAATGCTTAAGGACAAAGGTAAAATCTTGAAGAAACTCTACCCACTTTGCATGTCTACCACTTAAATTGCCCTGGGATTTCAAGTAGCGTAAGGCTTGATGGTTTGAGTAAAGTACAAATTCCTTGTGCAATAGATAGTAGCGCCAGTGACGAAGAGATTGAACTACTGCATAAAATTCTTTATCATACGTCGAGTAGTTTTGTTTGGCCTCATTAAGTTTCTCACTGAAGTACGCTACCGGGTGACCTTCCTGACTGAGAACGCCTCCAATTCCCATTCTCGACGCATCACAAGCAACCTCAAAGACTTTGGATAAATCTGGGTGGCATAACAAGGGTGCAGTGGTGAGTTTGTTTTTAATGTCAAGGAAAGCCTTATGGGCAGTAGTTGTCCATTTGAATTCTCCCTTTTTCAGGCACTCAGTGATTGGTGCAGTGATAGTGCTAAACCCTCTAATAAATCGTCTATAAAAGGATGCTAACCCATGAAAGCTACGAGCTTCTGTCAAAGTAGTTGGTTCAGGCCACTCTTGAATAGCCTTAATTTTTTCAGAGTCAACAGCAATTCCTTGAGACGAGACAATGTAGCCGAGAAAAAGGATCTGTCTTTGAAAAAGCCACATTTCTTGAGGTTGGCAGATAATTTTGAGGCTCTTAGAGTAGTTAGGATTTGGCGAAGATGGTCTACATGTTGCCCTTCAGATTTGCTATAAATCAAGATGTCATCAAAGTAGACCACTAGAAATTTGCCTATGAAAGGGCGAAAAATGTAGGTCGCGTAAAGGTGCTTGGGGCATTAGACATACCAAAAGGCATTACCACCCATTCATACAACCCATCCTGAGTTTTAAAGGCAGTTTTCCATTCATCACCTGGACGAATTCTAATTTGGTGGTATCCGCTCTGTAGATCTATCTTTGAGAACACTTTAGCGTCGGCAAGATCATCGAGCATATCATCTAACCGTGGGATAGGAAATCGATATTTGACTGTGATTTTGTTGATAGTTCTACTATCCATACACATTCTCCATGAGCCATCTTTCTTAGGGGTTAACAGCACAGGAACTGCACAAGGACTTAGGCTATGACGAATAAAGCCTTTCTGTAACAGACCCTCTATTTGTTTATTCAATTCAGCTCGCTCGATGGGGTTCATCCTATAATGTGGAAGGCTAGGCAATTGGGCGCCTGGGATGAGGTCAATGGCATGTTGGATGTCTCTCATAGGGGGTAATTGATTTGGCAGTTCAGCTGGCATGACATCCTGAAACTCTGTCAATAGTGGGTGAGCACTATTGTGGATGGGAGCATCTATAGGGAAGCGAAAACTATCTTTGTTTATTAGTGCAAAAATGAGGCCAGATTCAGTGCCTGCTTGCACAAATTGCTTATGAGACAATATTTGGAGGCGGTTAGCAGGGACAGTGGTCGGAATAGGGGGAACAGTTTGTGGTGCAGGAGTAGGTTTGGCTGGATGGAGTAGGACAGTTTTAGTGCCACGCATAAATGAGTAGGTGTTATCTCTTCCGAAATGCCAAACATCATGATCATACAACCAAGGTCCACCGAGAAAAATGTGAGCAACATCCATAGGTAAAACATCACAGTATAAATCCTCCGAATATGGTCCAATCTGAAGGGGTACTAAACAACGCTCTGTGACTGGAAGAGAAGTTTTATCTACCCAGGCAACTCGAAAAGGATATGGATGGGGTTCTGTATGAAGATTGAATCGAGTGAGAGCTGCCCTAGAAATTACATTCATGGTACTACCCCCATCAATAACAATTTTACAGGTTTTGTTTTTCAGAGGAACCACAGTGTGAAATATGCTGGTGCGCTTCCAAGTGTCAGGTGGAGCTGGAGTAGTCAAGATACATCTCATGATAGCAGAAAGATGATGTGTGTCTGGAGGGAGATCATCATCAATTAAGTCATTGGCAGAGTCGTTGTCCTCAATAGGAGTAATTGCAACAATCTCAGAATCTTGTTCAAGTGAGGTTTCATCAACATGTTCCATTGTTAACGTGCGATTTGGACAACGGGAAGCGATGTGACCTTTTGCATGACAATAATGACACTATGCTATTCCGAGAAGCAGAGTATGGATTGTGAAGAACTTTGCTCTCACTAGGAAAATTTGCGGATAGAGGAATTGTGGGTGCCCGTGGTAAGGTGGGTTGTGGTCGAGAGTTCAACCTAGGCGATGAAGTCATCTGACTTTGACGAAGATCATGGGACGAGATAAAAGCACGCCTTTGGGAAGGGTGTTGAAGGTATTTTTCAAACTCGAGGGCTTTATGATATGCTTCCTCTAAAGAGTCAGGAGCATGGATAGTAACCTCTCGTTTGATATCTACTCGTAATCCATTAACAAACCTAGACACAGTGAACCTCGGATCTTCATTGATGTCACTCCTTAATAACAATTCCTCAAATTTGGTAATATAATTGTCTACACTAGACAATCCTTGCCTGTGGTTTAACAACTGGTTGAACAACTGGTCCTTGTAGTAAGGAGGGAGATATTTTTCTTTCAACTTAGTTGTCATCTCAGCCCAAGTAGAAATGGGTGGAACTCCCAATCTTTCAGTGTGTCGCTGAACAGTTTGCCAATAACGCTTGGCAGACCCTACCAACTTCATTTTTGTGAAATGAATGCGTTGAGCATCGTTCATTTGGTACTACTCAAAGTAATCATTCATGTTGTATAACCAATCGAGAAATGCACTTGGATCTAGTTTTCCATCAAACTCAGGGGCATCTACCTTAACCCTCCTTGACATGTCACCTATGTCATCGTGAGGATATCTAGGTCGATCCAAGTGGTTACGATGTCCACCTGTAACTCTATAGCCGCGTCTGGTAGGTAAGGATGGCTGTGAATATTCTTCATCAGAGAAGACGTCCTCTTCAACAATAGGTTGGCGGTTGGGCAAAGGATTAGGTGTTGGTTGTGGCAAGATACCGGCAATGTGTATTTTGTCATTCTTGTAGGAAGGTGACACGATAGAGCTTTGACCCCTAAGCGGTTCCCAACTAGGTTCTCTCAATGGTTGTTTTTCCTGATTTCTTTGACTGGTCACATAGTCATCATGAATGCGGTTAACCGATTTGGTCAATTGTTCAACTGTTTGAGTGAGTTGGTCAAGCCTGTTCTGGAGGTTCGTCATGTTGGCCTCACTGGTGTTCACTCTTTTCTCAAGGTTATGGTGTTTGTCCTCAAAGATAGTGAATTTGGCTTCAAGGTCTCTCATGGTCATGATGAAAAGAAAAAGGACAGGTATAACAAAACGCTGAGAGAACTAAAATAATTGAGTAAAAAAAAAAAATTTATGCTAATACATAAAGTAAGAAAAAGAAATTCACAATAAGTTGGAAATCAAATCTTTTGTCCACCGAATGTGAACAATTGTACCAAGAAATTAAATTAAGAAAAATTCCCTGGTAATTGGAGGAGACAAACGGTCTCGCTTAAAACCCAATTTCCTTAGACTCGTGTGTCTTTTTGACAGAATATTTCCTAAATAATTTAATGGACAATATATCACTTTAGCAGATATTTCTTGAACAAAATACTTTGAAGAATGTAAGACCAAAATGTACGGGTTTTGTTGTTTTTTTTTTTTTGTACAAAATTGAATTAAAAAAAAATAGGAGCACATCCAATAAAACTATCAGTTTTTCACAAACAGCAGATATTTCACAATCAAACTACGCATAATGAAACCTCCTAATAAAACTATCAGTTTATAATCAAGAGGCAAAAATACAGCTTACCGATTCACTGAGTCAATTTGCTGAGTTTGTGAGTGTATCGGACCAAACCGGGTTGAGTTGAATCGGACCAAACCGGGTTGAGTTGAACTGGACCAAACCGGGTTGAGTTGAATCGGACCAAACCGGGTTAAGTGGAATCAGACCAAACCGGGTTGAGTTGAATCGGACCAAACCGGGTTGAGTTGAATCGGACCAAACCGGGTTGAGTTGAATAGGTCTGAGTCTGGATATAAATTTAACTTAGGGCCAGATTAATCGACGGGGCTGGAGGAAGGAGAAGGAGAAGAAGAAGAATGAACGAGGAGAAGGAGAAGGGCGGAGGCGGAGGCGGTGATGGAGGGCTACGGCGAGGGTTTCGATGGCGAGGGCGTTGACAGCAAGGACTTCAACGGCGAGGGCTTCGACAATGAAGGTCGCGACGGCGAGAGATGCGGCTGCGGTGACGGCGACAGCGGGCGAGGGCTCGCGACGACGGGAGAGGGCTCGCGACGGCGAAGGCTCTCGACTGCGAGGCTTGCGACGGCGAGGACCGCAGCGACGGCTTCCACGGCGAGTCCGAACTTTCAATTTCTCCTTCTTTTCGTTTTTCTTTTCTGTTTTTTGGTGAAATTGGGTATAGGTCAGAGGAAATTTCCTTCGCTCTGATTCCAATTGATGCCGGACGGGAAATGAGAGAAAGAAGAATAGAGGGGAAGAGGGAGTAGAGAAGAAGATAGGGAAGAAATAGAGAGATAATTTGGGGAAAATCTTATATTCATTCCAGTCTAATCTCTGTTCTTCATACATAGCCTATTTATAGGCTTAAAAACATAATAAACTAATATCTCAACAACCATCCAACAACCATACTAACCAATAAAATACTAAATTAATATAATTCAGCAGCTAATTAGGACTTTCGAGTCCTATTACTGCGTCTAACATAAACTCTAAAATCACGTGCTATATCATCTACTTGCTCAGATTTTTAATATTGACCAGCATGAAGAAGTGGGACCTTTGGTTCAATCTGAAATTGCCACAAGAATCTCAGTTGCTATAGAAGATAACAATATCGTCTGAATGGATACCATTCTTTAGAGGCAACGTGCTTGGCACAAATGGTTGAAACAAGGACATGTTTCATGCAATGGCTTCTAATAGAAGACGAGTGAACCGAATCAAATCACTAATGGTGAATAGCGAGATTACATCAGATAACTCTACGATCATAAATAGCATTATTGACCATTTTCAAGCACTCTTTACTGAGGACTGCCCTTATAGACCTCGGTTGCCGAGCTTAGTCCACCAAGGGCTGACTCTTGAATGTATGGAAAAATTGGAAGCACCTTTTACAAGAGAAGAAATAGATGCAGCAGGACAGCATATGCCAACAAACAAGGCTCCGGGACCGGATGGGTACAATGGGGAGTTTTTTAAATCCTGTTGGGAAACCTTAAGAGATGATGTTGTCCAACTATTGCAGCAATTCCATCAGTTTGGCCTCACCAACAAGGCAATTGGTGCAAAACTTATTGCTTTGATTCCAAAAAAACATTGTGTAGAAAAAATATCTGATTTCAGACCAATAAGCTTGGCCAGTAGCATTTACAAGATAACTGCAAGGGTGCTGGCCACACAATTGCAGAGGGTGATGAATGATATTATAAGCCCAGAACAGCAAGCTTTCATAAAGGGAAGGAATATCCTTGATGTAGCAATGTGCACACATGAGGTTCTCCATGCATGTCATTAATCAAGACAGCCAAGCATTGTTCTAAAACTTGACTTTGAAAAGGCTTTTGATAGGGTGTCTTGGGAATATCTCAGATATATGATGCAACAATTGGGTTTTGGCCGGCGATGGAGGAAATGGATTATGACATGTATTTCAAGTGCAAGATACTCCATTTTGATAAATGGAGGGTCACATGGCTACATCACTCCAAGCAGAGGTCTTAGGCAGGGAAACCCCCTCTCCCCTCTATTGTTTAATATAGCTGGTGAGGGGCTCAGATATTTACTACATCTAGCTGTGGCAGAAGGATGGATAGAGTCTGTTGTTGAGCACCTACAGATACCTCTTGTACAATTCGTTGATGACACAATCATCTTCTGTAAAGGGACGATGGAACAACTCCGAAAAATTAAGGGGATCATAGCATTATATGAGATGACCTCTGGGCTGAAGATCAATTGGTCTAAAACTACAATTATGGGGTTCAATATCGATGCAATACACTTGAGGAGATGGCAACTATGCTCGGGTGTGGAGTTGGAACTCTTCCAACAACATACCTAGGTCTTCCACTCTTCACGGCTAGAGATTCCAAGCAATTATGGGACCCTGTCATTGAAAAACTTCAAGCTAGATTATAAACTTAGCTAGGAAGGTTTTTGACAAAATTAGGCAGAATTATTTTGATAAAATCATGTCTCCTTGGGATTCCCACTTACTATTTATCTTTGCTCCATTGCCCTACCTCTGTTGCTGAAAGGATGGAGAGAATAATGAGAAACTTTCTCTGGTCTGGAACTGCTGAAAAATCAAAACTCCATTTGATTAAGTGGGACGATGTTTGCCAAACAAAGAGGAATGGTGGCTTAGGAATCCGAAACTTAAAGCTCATTAATACAGCTCTTTTAATCAAATGGATATGGAAATTAAACACTTCTGATAGACTAATATGGAAGGAGCTGGTTACTAGCCATATGGGCAGAGGGACTAGACATTGGTGGATTAATGATATTCCAAAGAGGGGGCTTTCACCGATATGGAGAAGAATCATTGAATTTCTCCCTTTCTTTCGAGAATGGATATCCTTTAACTCTGGAAACGGAGACAAAGTTTGGTTTTGGATCCACAAGTGGCTGAGTGACACTCCACTTGTAGATAGATTTCTGTGGCTCTTCCTCCTTACTAGAAATCAAGATTGTTAAATTGCTGATATGATCCCAAACGGACAACTCAACGATATAAACTGGGTTCCTCTCCTACGAAGGAACTTAAATGATCAAGAAGCTTTGGAGATCTACACTATTAGAAGATCTAAATACATTTTATTTGAAACAAATCAAAATGATGAACTAATATGGAGACCCAATCCCAAAGGTTCTTATACTGTTAGCTCAGGCTACTCTTGTCTATCAAATGGAGAGGAAGTCAATCACCCTTCTGCCATGGCTTGGTCCTTCTCTTGCCCAAAGAATTTTTTTGCTTGGTGCTACATTAGAGAAAGATTGCCAACATGTGACTTATTGATGAGAAGAGGCATGCAAATTCCGTCTACCCTCTGTCCTTTATGCAAAGGTGAATCAGAATCCATTAACCACCTGCTTATACATTGTAAGTACAGCTGGTAAATATGGGTTTATTTTCTCGTTATGTTTGGCCTCACTTTGGTCATACCTTGGGATTTAACTGGAATAGCGAACTTGGGAAAATGTGCTGGTCTTGGTGAAAAGGGGTGAATGATGTTTGACTGTTGTATAAGATTTATTCCTTGGATGATATGGAAAGAGAGGAATAATAGAATATTTCACAAGAAATAAAGGACCTGGAAGGATGTTAGCCATAGTATCCTTCATCACATCATTGAATGGCTTAAAACTCAGAAACTTTTTAGAGGCATTAATGCTGGAGAAATCTTGTGCTCTTGGTATGAACATGCTAGAGAGGCAGCTGCCTCCAAAACAAAACTACAACTATGGACTCCACCTCTGGCACGGGAATACAAATTAAATTTTGATGGTTCCTCCTTTGGTAACCCTGGGCTTGCTGGAGTAGGGGGATTAATTAGAGATTCTTGTGGAAACATTATTCTCACATATGCTGGTCCAATTGGCTTCACTGACTCCACATCCGCTGAGATTTTCACCTTACTTCAGGGGCCCAAATGCTTTGCAAGCAAGGAATTTCATGGTCCTTTGCACGTGGAGGGAGATTCGAAAGTAATCATCTCATGGTGTAAAAGGGAGTCCCTTCCCCCTTGGAGGCATCATTCACCTTATCATGAGATTACAGATCTTTCTCATCATGTTGTTAGTTGGAAGCATATTCTAAGAAGTGCTAATTGTGAGGTTGATGCTTTTGCCAAACAAGGGGTGCACAAATTGCACTGTTTGGGTGCCTTAACCCTTTCTGTATGACCCCTACTTTGGGGGTCTAATTTGTAACTTTTCTCATAATGAATGAAATATAACACAACTTTCAAAAAAACAATATTCTCACAATAGGGTCTCATGGATGAAGCATTAGCAGCAGGCTTTGAAAGCTCTTCTTTACAAAGAAAAACTCCTTCTGCCCTCTGTTGGTTATGACCAGTTTCTCTATTCTTTGTATGGAGCTCAACAGTAGTAACATCCATGTGAATGAACCAATTTACCTCTGACCCTTGAAAAGCAAGCAGCATGGGCATGGAATTTGGAATGTGGTAAAGGCATGATTTGCGCTTTAGCTTCTAGAACAAACAGAATTTCGATGGTTAGACAATAAATGGAATTTTGAGGTTAGAAACAAATTTAATGGTTCAACAATAAACAGAACTTTCACAGTGAGACTATCTAATATCGTACGTCATGTAAGAAATGGTGAGACCAGAAACAAAAAGAGTGATAACACATGTTTATACCTGTAGTGAGTTAACCCTGATTTCTTCAAGATAGGGAAAACAGAGGAAGTGCTCTTCTTCAAGCTTTCCTGAAAAAACATTGAAAGACTGATCTATTAATCTGGACAAGAAACAAAGGCGAATTGTACTATCCTCTGAATTACACAGTCAAATTGATTAAGTCGGTACAAATGGAAGTCTGTCAGAAGAGAAAAGTGATAAGAAGGGCGACTTTTGATACAAAATTGAGAAGTTGTCAAACAAAATATGATGCCATTCCAACCAAGATATTGCACTACCATGTAGGATGCAAACGTTATGTGACAATACCGTGACTCTTCAACCGACACAAGAATAATGATAAATAACTATGCACCATCAGTGGGAAACATCACCAGTTACAGATTCATGAAATAAAGGAGAACAAATGACTTTGGCTTTCAAAAAGAAACTATAAGATAACGTCTGCATCATAATTTAATTCAGGACAGCACAAAAAAATGTAAATGAACCCACCTAATATATTAAATACAACAAACTCCATTTCCTGGCGAATGTAAATCAACCCCGCCTAATGTATCAAATAAATCAAAATCCATTTCTTGGCAGTGTACTCAATTGTGCACAAACAGTTTAAAAGACATTTTAGCCAGGTAAGAGCATATGGGACACCTTGTTAAAAGCAATTCTTCACCCACTTAGTTTTCTGTATTTCTGTTATATTTCTTCTGGCCAGTATGTACCCTATGTTACAGGAATTTTTCTTAATGCATCCTCTTTTGTGGAATTGTTATAAATAAATTAATTAATTAAAAAAGGTAACATGCATGGAGCTTCTAACTACTTGAAATTTTTAGGAAACTTGTGCTCACAAGAAGTACTAGTTACTGATTTATGACCGGAAAGATGGGGGAGTTGGAATGGCTAGGAGATTGAGAATCAAACTTGGGAGTCAACCCTGTCAAAGTATCTTCAAATAATAAGTCTATATTATAAAATTACGATTTCAGGTTTCTGAACCATAAAAACACAGCCTACTTGGTTTTGTATGGTACTAATGATATTCATCAAGCGTCAGCCCAATACATAATATAGAAAATCAAGTATCTTTTTGTCCTGCATTCCCCATTTCCCGTCCCTCGATACCTCAAGTAACAACGACGCAATGAAACTAGCAGAAAATTCCTTTTCTCAGAGCACCGTCAGGAGGCAATTTTCAAGAACACAAACTTTTGCCTTGTTGAACGAAGCAGCTTAAACCAATTTCTCATGCAAACCCAAGAGATTGATCATACCGAACCTCAATGATTTTGTCCTCTATATGTTTTAAACTAACCGACCATAAAAAAATCAAACTTGGCCAACTAACCTGCAAACCAACTCATGATCGAGAAGAAAATTCATCAAGAAAACAAATACGTGAACGCCAATACCATTATAAGCGGTGGTAGTGGCCGTCAATTCTCATATCTCAAGGCATTAAAAAAGCATCGCTTTAAATTCTGTACCCAAATTGCTTTCTACAAACACAGGCAACTCTACTGAATGACGAGTCATGAGGAAGAGGAAGAGAAGCTAGCCATCCCCAACCTTCGAAAGCAAGGAATCAGGGATGAACATAAGGACAGTCGCGAAATAGATAGTGTAGTAAAAATTTGAATTTTTTTGTGCAGTCCCGTCCATGAATTCAAGAGAATTTGACTTTTTTTTACTAACGTATTAAAATATTTAGAGAAATTTTATGTCACAAACAACTAAAAAGTAATTTTTTTTTACATCAATATTACTGACATTAAAATCACTGTGTAGTAAACCTTTCATGTGTAGTAAACCTTTCAGTATTTAGTAAATTGAGTAAAATCACTTGTGTGCAGTACTATACTGGCCAATCTGAAATACTTAAAAAGATAAAAACATTTTTTTATTTATTAAAATTTTTAAATCTGAAAAGATAAACCCTAGGCAGTTGTATTTCAGATTGGTTGGTAACTCGGATGGGAATTGCGAGTAGGTGCAGCTAGTATTTATAATTAGAGTAATTCTAATTGCACTATGTACTATACATATCTGACGCACATATCGTATCCAGCCAATCACAGTTGACTACGATTTATCCCTGTGTTTTAAAAATTGAACCGACCCGTCGGTCGACCGGGGCTATGAACGGTTCGGTTTGCTCAAAAACCAGGAAACAGAAAAAAAAAACTTGTTCATTGGCCGATTTTAGCGGTTCAATCGCCGAACGTGAATCGGACCAGACCGGTTGAACCGGTCTAGTTACCATTTTTAGTATTTTAATAATTTTTGTATTTTTAAACTTTTTTTGGTATATAGAAATCGTATTATTATTTTTTTAATGAGATACAACTCATACCGCTTGCACCCAGTTGAACCGGTTGAACCAGAATCGAAAGCTCCACCGATTCGATCACCGGTTCAATCACCGGTTCGATCACCAGTTCGTTTTTTAAAACACTAATTTATCTTTTAAAATTTAGGATTTTTTAAAACAAATATATTTTACTATTTTTTAAATTTTCCTATCGAGTGGTTACGTCAGGTACGTCGGATAGATATTACGGCCAGGTGCAGCTAGCTTTACACTTTTCCTTATAATTATCGTGGATTCAATCTGATATATATCCCAAGTATCGACCAATATGTACAAAAATAAAAAAATAATAAGCCCATTCATAAGACTTTTTATTTTAGGTACATTATTTGTTCATTATAGTTAAGAGAATGTTGTTATATATATTAATTATGGAAAATAAAAAACTAATACTATAATCAAGAATAATGATGTGTTAATTGTTTAACTTAAAAAATAACTTTATTCCGACTTTTTTTCTAATGGTTTTGTCTTTTAGAGCTAATGTTTTAGTTTTTAATTTTTATAGTACCTTTATCTGCTCCAGCTCATCTTCGAAAAGATGGGGCTTCCAAAATCCTACCTTTTGCGGGCTTTCATATTAAATCTAAGTTTAATTGTAAATGTAATTAGTTACACATGTCAGATAGGTTGATAGTTTGTCAGAGTTAGTCAAAACTTTATCTTTCATTCGTACAACTGTAAATAAATTTGTGCTTTGGACATTTTGGATAATTTGAATGAAACTCATTTTCTCTCTATCCATTCTATGTCAGATGTTTGTTTTGAACTTGTCTGGCTTCAACTTCTCATTGATGTTGACGTTTCTTGCGCTGAATCTACTCTCCTTGCTTATAATGTCAGTGCCAACTTGAGTTCATCATGAGTGAACAAAATACATTGATGTTGATTGCCCTTATACATTGAGGTTGATTGCGCTGAATCTAATTGCAGATTCGTTCACTAAGGCCATGTGCTTTGCAAGCCTTGAATATCTTGCAAGCAAATTGATGTTTGTTGATAACTATCATCAATTTGAGGGCAATGTCAAAGAAAGAAAATATGACCTATAGTAACTGTATTTTAGGAATCTTTGATTAGTTAATATTCCCCAAATAGATAACCACTTTGTGTTTAAAAAGACCTGTAATTTTTATATTGAATTAACGGAAAATTAAAATATATTATTTTACTATCTTTTATCAGGATTGCTTTAATGAATCTGAATCAGGATCAACATCTTGTTGCTACCTATTTAACTAAGCTGAAACCTGTTGGGAAAAATACCTGCAAAACCATAATTCAAGACAGCACACTGTACATGTATTTCAATGAATCAACCGGATCTCTTTTCCCATCTTTGTGAAATTAAACGGGCTTGCCAACCAATCTAAATTAATCTAAATGAACAGACAAATATCAACACACAGAAATATGTGGAAACCCTCCAGTGTAGAGGGAGAAACCCACGGGCCAGGCTCAAATATACACTAGGAAATAATGGGGTACACAGATGTTCTTCTCTAGAATAACTAGAGGATAAAAAATACATGAAGAAACACATTTCTTGGTTCAACATACAGTGCATACATCAATTTCATAATGTATGAGAATAAATGAAGGGTTAATAGAGCAAAGAGAGAGCTAAAAGGAACTTCTCTGAGTTGCTGGCCACACGCTTCCTCGGTCTCAGCTTCTCTTCTTCTACTTCTCTCTCTTTCTCCTTCTTTCTTCTTCTCTTTCTCTCTTTTCTTCTTGTCCTCTTTCTTTCTTCTCCTCTCTCGGGAGGTTCTCGGACACTCTCTCTCAAAAACCCTCTCAAGCGCCCGTTTTCTCTCCTCTTAATTTTTCTCTCATGTGCGCTTCTCTTTCGCACGCTCTCTTCTTCTCTTTTTTTTATTTTTCTATTGCTGTGGGTCCCACCACATAAGACATGGGCGGGACAGCACAACAATTCTCCCCCTCACGCCCATGTGGGAAATTGTATCATGCCCGCTGTCTCTCTAACATATCAGCTCCATTGTCATCGGTATGGATCTTTTCTAACTGAAACAATTTGGCCACAAGTGCATCACAAACCCAATGATATCTAACATCAATATGTTTTGATCTGGAGTGAAGAACTGAATTTTAACTGAGATGGATGGCACTTTGACTATCTCACTGCATTTCATTCTTCTCCTGCTTTAAATCCAATTCTAGTAGGAATTTCTGCATCCACAAGAGTTCCTTACTTGCTTTAGTAAGAGCTATATATTCAGCCTCTGCAGTAGACAAAGCTACACACTTTTGCAACATTGATTGCCAAGCTACTGCTCCCCCTACATACGTCATAAAATATCCTGAGGAGGACTTTCTAGAATCAACATCACCTGCCATGTCAGAATCTGTGTCCCCACATAAAATAGTTTTGCCATTCCGAAAACATAAACAAAGTCTCGAAGTACCTTTAAGATACCTGAGAATCCATTTCACTGCAGCCCAATGCTCTTTTCTAGGATTGGAAAGAAATCGACTAACAACACCTACTGCATGAGCTATATCAGGTCTTGTGCACAGCATAGCATACATTAAACTGCCCACTGCAGATGCATAGGGCACATATTTCATTTCTTCCTTCTCTTTATCACTTGAAGGAGATTGTTGGGAAGTGAGTTTAAAATGCCCTGCAAGTGGAGATACAACAGGTTTTGCCTGACTCATCTTAAATCTTTCTATGACTTTTTCAATGTATTTTTCTTGAGACAACCAGAGCTTTTTGTTCTCTCTATCACGTGTAACCATCATGCCAAGGATTTGCATTTGATGCACCTAAGTCTTTCATAGCAAAAGAATTGCTTAGATCTTTCTTCAGTTTCTCAATCTTGCTGATCCCATGACCAACAATTAGCATGTCATCAACATACAATAAGAGAATAATAAAATCATCAATATAAAATTTCTTCATGAAGACATAATGATCAGAGTTAGTCTTACGATACCCACTGGCTTCCATGAATGACTCAAATTTTCTGTAACACTGCTTGGGTGCTTGCATAAGGCCATACAAACACTTTTTCAATTTGCAAACAAGGTCTTCTTTGCCCTTGACCTTGAAACCTTCTGGTTGCTCCATGTATATTTCTTCCTCCAGGTCAACAAGGAGGAATGCAGTTTTCACATCTAGTTGTTCCGCTTCCAAGTTCAAACAAGTGGCCAATCCCAAAACAACTCTGATAAAAGACATCTTTACAACTGGAGAGAAGATTTCTTCAAAATCAATGCCTCTTTTCGGATTGAATCCTTTCACAATCAATCTTGCCTTGTATCTTGGTTGTGAGCTATTTTCTTCACTCTTCAATTTGAATACCCACTTATTCTTTAAGGTTATTTACCTTTAGGTAACTTTACCAGGTCATAAGTGTGGTTCTCATGTAGGGACTTCATCTCTTCCTGCATGGCATCCAAGCACTTTTGTTTATTTTCATGTGACAAAACTTCCTGGAAGATCTATGGCTCCCCGATGAATGATCAGCACATACTTTTGAGATGAGTACGAAGGTTGTCGCTCTCTAGTAGATCTTCTCAATTGAGGTTCTTCAACTGGCTCTGAAAGACTCTCTTCAACTATCTCATCTTCATTAATATTCTCATTTTCAATTTGAGGGATATCATTTTGCTCTTCTTGAACACCTCACTGTCAACAAGAGCTCTAGATGGATCAATCATGTCTGGCTCAACATTATCTTCACTAGCAGACTTTTCTTTCCTTGTCTTTTCAAAATCGGCAATTGCCTGGTCTTCAAAGAATACAACATCTCTACTTCTGATGACTTTCTTCTCAACTGGATCCTAAAACCTGTACCCGAACTCTTCATGGCCATACCCAATGAATATGCATTGTCTAGTCCTGCTGTCAAGTTTGGTTCTCTCATCTCTGGGAAAATGAACAAATGCCTCACAGCCAAAAACTCTCAGATAATCATAATAAACATCTTTTACTCTCCAAACCCTTTCAGGAACATCACCTTCCAAAGGAACTGAAGAAGAAAGATATATCAAATCAACTGCTGTTCTCATTGCCTCCCCCCAAAAGGACATAGGCAGTTATGCAGGAGAGAGCATGCATCTAATCCTGTCATTGATAGTGCGATTCATTCTCTCTTCAACTCCATTCTGTTGAGGTGTTTTTGGCACTGATTTCTCAAACTTGATGCTATGACTTCTGCAATACTCTTCAAATGGTCCTCTATATTCACCACCATAATCTGAACGAATACATTTCAACTTCTTCCTAGTCTCTCTTTCAACTGCAACATGAAGATGTTTAAAACAGTCTACAGTTTGATATTTTGTTTTCAAACAATTAGCCCACACTTTATGAGAGTGATCATCAATAAAAGTAACATAATAACGAGCACGACCAAGATTCAAAGCATCCATAAAACATACATCAGTATGGATCAAATCTAAAACATTAGATTTTCTACGTAGAGGAACAATTTTAAATGCAACTCTATGTTGTTTACTTGTTAAACAATGAGTGCAAGCCTTCAACTCTGTGAATTTCAAACTTGAAAGGTTAAGCTTCTTTGAGAGAATCCACATACCATTATGGCTGAGGTGACCTAATCATGTATGCCAGAGTTTAGTAGAAAAATCATCAATTACATTTATCTCTCCAATGTGAGATTTTACCTCGGTCACATAGAGGGAATTATATTTCTTTCCTTAGCTACAATCAATGACCCCTTAGTGAGCTTCCATTTTCCATCAACAAGGTGGTTATAATAACCATCATCATCAAGCATGCAGTAGAGATCAAGTTGAGGCGAATTTCAGGAACATGCCTCACACTTTTCAATACTAAGTTACAACCTGTATTTGTTTCCAACCATACATCACCCATGCCAATAATTTCACATTTTTCATCATTCCCCATCTTCACTTGATTCCATCAACAAGGTGGTTATAATAACCATCATCATCAAGCATGCAGTAGAGATCAAGTTGAGGCGAATTTCAGGAACATGCCTCACACTTTTCAATACTAAGTTACAACCTGTATTTGTTTCCAAGCATACATCACCCATGCCAATAATTTCACATTTTTCATCATTCCCCATCTTCACTTGACCAAAGTGACCACTGGTATATGAGGAGAAAACATCATGACGAGAAGTGACATGATACGAAGCACCAGAATCTATTGTCTATTGTGAATCTTGACATGTGAAGTTTACCTTTCCAACATCACCAACAAAATGAATATCACTATCTGTAGCAGCTGCAACTGTAGTGGTCCTTAGGTTTTCTTCACTTTTTCCCTTACTCTCTTCCTTTTTCAGTATTCTGCACTCAAACTTTTTGCGACCTGGCTTACCACAATGATAACACTTGATATCCTTGTTTGACATGGATCTACTCGCGTGACCTATCATTTCCAAATCAATTCTTAGGATTTTTGCTCTTGCTCCTCCCATGCCTTTCAGTTTCTAACACTTGTGGCTGTGGTGTACTCCATCCTCGTGCTTTTCTTCTATTTTCTTCTTTCAACATACTCACCTTTGACATTTTCAAAGAAGGAACACCATTCGGACAATAATTGACGAGAGACACCACAAGAGTCTCCCAACTGTCTGGCAAAGAGCTAATCAAACATAAATAATGAATTTCCTCATCAAGTTTCAATTCCATTGTAGCCAACTGTTTCAGAATACCTTGGAAGCAATTCAAATGCTCAGAAATAGAGCTTCCATCCTGATATCTCAAATGCATAAGTTTTCTGAATAGACAAACCTTATTTTGATAGCTTTTCTTTTCATACAACTCCTGCAGCATAGTCCACAACCTATATGCATTTGTTTGATTAGCCACATGTTGATATACACTATTATCAATCTAATGCCTGATTTCTCCAACTGTCTTTCTATTCAATTTTCCTATTCTTTATCTGTCATTTTTTCTGGTTACCTTTGTCACCCAAGAGAGTGTCTTGATAATCATAACTACAAAGCAAATCATCCATTCGTGACTTCCAAATTGTATAATTTTCAACCGTGAGTTTTATCACAATGTCATGGTTACTATTACCAGATTCTTCCATTTAATTGACACAAGAAAATACCCAATTCTAACACAGTGCTGATACCAATTGTTGGAAAAAATACCTACAAAACCGTAGTTCAAGACTGTAGACAGTACACGTATTTCAATGAATGAACCAGATCTCTTTTCCCATCTTTGTGAACAGACAAATATCAACACAGATATACGTGGAAACCCTCCAGTGTAGAGGGAGAAAACCACGGGCCAAACTCAAATCTCCACTACGAATAATGGGGTACATAGATGTTTTTCTCAAGAATAACTAGAGGATCATCAATACAGTGCATACATCAATTTCATCATGTATGAGAATAAATGAAGGGTTAATAGAGCAAAGAGAGCGCTAAAAGGAACTTCTCTGAGTTGCTGGCCACTCACTTCCTCGGTCTCAGCTTCTCTTCTTCTTCTTCTCTCGCTTTAGGAGGCTCTCGGACGCTCTCTCTCAAAAACCCTCTCGGGCGCCCCTTCTCTTCTCTTAATTTTTCTCTCATGTGCGCTTCTCTCTCGCACGCTCTCTTCTTCTCTCTTTTTTTTTCTTTTTCAATTGCTGTGGGTCCCACTACATAAGACATGTGCGGGACAGCAGAACAAAAACATCATGGGAAGAGTTCACTAATTTTCGTTTGGTTTGCACTTGTGGAAAATGTTCTTGTGGTGGTGTTAAAATCTGGTTGTGATTTATCAATCTTAATATGTCATTGTCTTCCTCATGGGTTTGAATGCAAATTTTTCTCATGTTTGGAGCTAGATCTTTCTTCTTCATCCACTTCCTCCCATTGACAAAGTCTTTTCTCATTACTCAAGAGGAACAACAGTGACAGATCAATGTTTCCTTTGTTGACGTTGATTTGAATAATGTTGTGCTTTTTGCTGTTAAGAGTGATCTTTCCAGGTCGAACACAAGAGCTGGACACAATCTCTCTTTCCAGGTCAAACACAAGAGCTAGACACAACAAGAATCATACGAAGGATATACCTTTTAGCAATCATTGTAACTACCATGGCCAAATAATTGATAGATGCTACATATTGCACAATTATCCTCCTATCTACAAGCCACGACCATGTATAAGTTGCTAAGCCGCCTACTTCTGGCTTTGTCAATGATGTTGTTACCAACTATGGAGCTTGTACTTCCAGTTTTGGATCTGGTAGCAACTTCTTTCAACAACTTACTGATAGTCAATATCATCAGTTGATGTAAATGTTATCTTCTCATATGCCGCCTTTTTCATCTCTTACTGATCAGCACTTGCCTTCTTCAGCTTCTACTTCAGCAGGTTCATGTTTGTCTATTTCTTTGTCTTCTTTTTTGTCAACATTTTGTGATCTTTCTCACGGAGAATTGGTTAAAGATAGAATTCCAATCTCCTCTCTGTAATCCATTATGCTTTCAAATATCTTCCAAACCAACCTTTCTTCCTTCACATTTTTTTTTCAGATATCAAGGCACTTTTCTAAAAAAAAAGAGGTACCATTTTTCACAACTCCTTTCCTTTCTTCCTTGAAATACGTAGTGTGTAAAAGATGTTCAACTGCCTGATGAGAGCTATTCGTAACTATAACATCATCCACATAGATGAGAATAAATATAGTGAAGCCAGAACCATACTTAAAACATCAAAGAAGTGTCAGCCTTAGAGACAGTAAAACCGAGTTCAAGCAGATAGCAAGTAAGACGATTAAACCAAGTGTGTGGACTCTGTTTAAGACCATACTGAGACTTGCACAACCGGCATACGACAAGAGGTTTTGAAGGATATACAAACCTATGAGGCTGAACCATATAAACTTCTTTGAATAGAGTTTTATTCAGAAAAACATTGTTGATGACTAGTTGATGGATTACCCAGTTTTTGCTTATTGTAATTGCTAGAACTGTGAATAGTAACTGGGTTGAATCCTTTTGCAACTAAGCAGGCTTTATACCGTTCAATTGAGCCATCTGATTTAGTCTTCAGATGAAACACCGACTTACAGCCTATGGCCAGTCTCCTCTATGGCAAAGAAACAAGTGTCCAAGTTTGATTAGTCAATAGTGTATTAAATTCAGCTTGCATTGCCTCTTGCCACTCAGGCTGTTTGGCAACCTGACTAAAACATGTTTGATCAATCGGACTAGGGGGCAGGTTTGGTGGATTAGGGTGGCTGTAAAAACTCTAGGTTTGAGGTTATCAGTCATAGATCTAGTGGTCATGCGATGAGTAGCAAGGGGAGCATGAAGACGAGCAGTAGAAGTAGAAGGAGACTGATCAGGAATGGGACTTGGGTTTGGATGAGGAGAGGTACCAGGTGAGACACCAAAAGAAAAGTCAACCAAATTCAGAGATAATGTAGGCCGATCCGGAGAGGATGGAGGGGCTGTACTGGTAGAGACCAGGAGTGAGAGCGATGATCCACCCAATGCTGAAGGAAGCAGCAGCAAGGTAATTGGAGAAGAAGGTGAAGATAGTCCGAGGAACAAGATGCAAGGGTGACCGAGCAAATGGGAATGTCTTTTCGTCGAAAACCACACTGCGACCGATGAAGACGCGACCTGGAGAAGTATCGAAACACTTATAGCTCTTATAATTGGGCTGATATCCAAGAAATACACAAGCTATAGAACAATCATCAAGCTTATGAACAGTATAAGGACCCAGGTGGGGATAACATAGACAACCAAAAATGTGGAACAACGAATAATCTGGTGGGCGACTGAAAAGAAAATCATATGGACTTTTAAAAGAGAAAAATGTCAGGTGGGAAGCCGATTGATAAGAAAGACGATAGTGCAAAAGGTAGAGTCCTTGTGAATTTTAAGCTATGTGCCTATGCGTGCACTCAGCCATGCCAATCTAGTGAGGGGTATAAGGTTGAAAAATATGGCGATTAATACCCAAGGTGGCAAAAGGGGACTTAAATTGATGATTAATAAACTCTGTTCCTCCATCAGACTGAAAATATTTTATTTCGTGGTGAGTAAATTTTCAGCCAAATTTTTGAATTGAATAAACGCAGAAGTAAACTTCAAATTTCGTGTGCAGAAAATAAATCCATGTATATCTACTATAATAATCAATGAATGAAACATAGTATTTAAAGGCGCCAAAGGATTGAACAGGACAAGGTCAGCAACAAACATGACACAATGCCTTTTATTAGAAACCTCAATATTTAAAACTCGAAATACATTGTGCCGAATTTCAGAACTGGGGTATCCTATTTTAATTTGTTTATTCGGCTTGCTCCACTGTTCTCATGCCTTCTTCATTCGGATTTCTTTCTCGGTGTGCAGGTGTTTGTGAAATTCGCTCATTCTGATTTATACTGTAAGGTCTTCTTCTTTCTTTCTTTTTTTTGGTGTGTTTCGATTGCTTTTCCTGTTATGAGTGGCGACTGAAAATTGTTTCTTTCTTAGTTGGGGAAGGAATGCGATGCTTGTTGGGTAGATTCCGCAGTTGAGGGAATTAACGTCTTGAGGATCGTTTGGCAATCATACATGTAAAAGGCCAAAATTTAGTGGATTAGTGTGGTTCAATTGTGGAAGAAACATCTGGTTCTGTTCATGCAGAAGATATCTTCTCAGATTTGAAGGAAAAGGTGCTAAAACTACACACTAATGCATAAGAGTAGTTGTTTGTTGTTTTTTTGCTAATCCAATTTTTAATCTGTAATTTGGCAGTGGGATGGACTTGAGAACAAATCAACTGTAGTAATCTTTAGAGGTTATCATATATTGTTGTTGGAGGAATCAATTGAGTCCCTGTGGTCTGTGACATATCTTTTTTCTTGATTTTTTTATTCCTTTGGTCTTTACTGCCGCTAAGGATTGGTTGGATATCTCTACTAATTGCTAATCCAATTTTTAATCTATAATTTGCTTTCTGTCACCTTTATGGGCCTTCTAGTCCAATTAGCATTTTCCTTGAGAAATAATTTTGCTGAACATTAGCACTTCGTATTTCGCCGATGCATCTTTTAAATGAAGAAAAATCATCAAATATAGCATCTTCTCACATCTATTTTCACTTTAAATTACGTCATTGTTGTCAAATTTTAATATTTAGTTCTTCAATGGAGTGAAGGGAATTAAAAACCCTTCTAGAGTGTATCTAACTGAACTTTTTACTTGATAAAATAAGATCGGCCAACCTTGTTCTTTCCAAAACCCTCCAATTGTAGCTTTGATGATGAAACTCTTGTTACATGTTGCTTCTCTGTTCTCCAAAAAAATATTTTCATTAGACTTCTTCCTCTCCATGAAGGAAGATTGTTGATGTATAATTGGTGACTCTCAAATTCTCTCTTATACTTCTCTATCTCTCTCCTTCCTTCTCTCTCTCTCTCTCTCTCTCTCTCTCTCTCTCGGTTATCTCCCAAATCTTGTTTCAAACTTTAATTCTCTCTCTCTCTTTCTCTTTCTCTTTGATTTGTATCAAAGTAAATATTTATCTCCGTCGGTTTTCTCCCAAATTCGTTTTCAGAATTTTATTCTCTCCCTCTATCTTTCTCTTTCTCTCTCACTCTCGGTTTTCTCTCTGATTTCTTTCTAGTTGAATATTTATCTCCCTAGGTTTACTCCCAAATTATGTTTCAGTTTTTTTTTAAGATGATTATTGATGGGATGGAATTTATTCTCGTTACGAGCTTCCTCGAAGCCAGTTTAGTAGCAGCTTTTCATTCAGGTTTTATTCTCAGTAATTCTCTCTCTCTCTCTCTAATTCCTCTCTCTCGGTCTTCTCTCCCTCTTTCTCTCTCTTTCTAGTCTCGGTTTTCTCTCAAAATCTATCTCTGATTTCATATCTGTCTCTCCCTTTCTCTCTCTGATTTCTCTCTACTCACGGTTTTCTCTATTTCTGCCTCCCTTAATCTCTCTCTATTCTTCTCTCTCTCGGTTTGTTCTCTCTCTCTATGATTTCTCTCTACTCTCGAGGTTTTCTCTATTTATCTCCCTCGGTTTTCTCCCAAATTCTGTTTCAGAATTTAACTCTCTCCCTCTATCTCCCTCGGTTTCTAACCCTCTTTGAAAGAGTGTTAGAATCTCTGAAATTTTCTCTCAAGTTCTCTCTATCTCTTGTTTTCACTCTCTCAGTTCTCTCTCAAGTTTCACTCTCTCTCCCGTACTCTCTTCCACGCCCAGGAAGTCCAACCGATTGAAAGTGTGGAAGTAAGAGGAGGAGAATTGGACATAGTGAGATTCATAGGGACAATGGTCTAGATAAAGTGTAGGTTGTGAGTTATTTGTTGCCTCCTAAAAGTACTAAGTACTCATTTCTTTGTTGTGTGTAGTCTGTCTTCAACAATTGTCGCGGAGATGGACTATTTTACTGAAAAGAAATGAATGTATGAGTACAAGTCCAAGCCAACTCGTTGTAATCCAAAATTTGTGGGTGGAGTCAGTTTTTTTATAGATTATGCAAAACACCAACTGGGGGTGCACGGAAATGGTGTTATGCGTTGTCCATGTTGGAAATGTGAAAACAGTAAGTTTCTTGAATGCGAGACAATCAGGTCCCACATTGTCCGGAATGGCTTTGTCCTAATGTATGGAATCTGGAGACATCAAGGGGAACTACTCGAACGTCGTGAAATCGATATTGCTTGGGAAACTGGTCACCACGACGAGATGGCAACAATGTTGTGTGATGTTTACATGAAAAATGTGGAGGATGCCAATATGGAGCATGAAGCAGAGGATTCAGAATTCCGTAAATTTGAACAGCTACTGAATGAAGCCAGAAAACCACTATACGGAGGATGTCATAAACACTACAAACTGTCGTTTATGGTACATTTATTCCAATTGAAGTGTTTGAATCGATGGAGTAACAAATCATTTTCGGATATTCTTTCACTTCTGAAGGACACTCTTCCATCAGATAATTTGCTTCCACGCAATTGGAATGAGTCCAAGAAAATGATGAGTGACTCGGTATTGAATTATGAAAAAATTCAAGTATGTCCAAACAACTGTTTGCTATTCAGAAATGAATACAAAGATTTAGATGCGTGCCCAAGATGTGCTCAGTCGATATGGTCAGTTAGAGCAAATGGGAAGCGTACGAGAACTACAAGGCCAGCGAAGGTCCTTAGACATTTTCCTCTGATTTTGAGGTTCCAACGGTTGTTCATGTCTACTAAAACATCAGAGCTTATGACGTGGCATGGTTTGGCTCCACCTACTGAAGAAAGAAAAATGATTCACCCTAGTGATTCAATCGCTTGGAAACACTTTGATTCAGTGCATCCATCCTTCAGTTCAGACATACAGAATGTCAGACTTGGACTTGCGAGTGACAATTTCAGTCCATTCAAGATTGGGTCTGGGTCAAGCCGCAGCACGTGGCCAATTATTATTACCATCTATAACCTGCCCCCTTGTTTTCTTGCACCCGTTGATTAATGAGTTGAAGGTTTTATGGGAATCTGGTGTGAAGACTTATGATGCACAGCCAAAGAGATTTTTTCAAATGCGTGCAGCAGTCCTCTGGACAATATCAGAGTTTCCTTCATATGCCATGTTGTCAGGGTGGAGTAAAAAAGGTTACACGGCATGTCCTACTTGTCACGTAAACACTGCTTCATCATATCTGCCGCATAGTAGAAAATGTGTTTACATGCGTCATCGGAGGTTTCTACCAGAGGATCACCCATGGAGGACCGATTAAAAGTCGCTTGATGGGACAGAGGAACGATATGGTACACCCACAGGCCTGTCAGGTAATGGCATTTTGAATTTATGGGAAGGAGTTCAAAATATCGTGTTTGGAAAAGGACAACGGGTAGAAACCCAATATCTGCCTTAAGGGTAGAAGAAGAAGAGCATTTTTTTGAGCTCCCGTGCTAGAATATTCTACTCATCCGCCATAACTTTGACGTCTTGCATTTCGAGAAAAATGTATGTGAAAGTATTTTGAATACTATTTTGGACAAAGATGGGAAGTCAAAAGATAGTATAAAGTCGAGGTTGGATATGCATAGTCTCAATATAAGGAAACCACTCCACCTCAAGCTGTCGAAAAAGGTCAATGGTAAGGTGATCATTCTTCATGCTTCATAGAATTTGATGAATGAAGAAAAAACAAGGTTCCTCTGTGTGTTGAAGGAATTGAAACTCCTAACGGGATTTTCTGTAAAAATCTCCAGTCAAGTACAAGCCAAAGCGAGGAAAGTGATTGGTCTTAAGAGCCATGATTACCATGTTCTTATGCAACAGTTCCTTCCGTTGGCGGTGAGGAAATTAATGGTTAAACCCATTGCCAAAGTAATAAATGAATTGTGTGTATATTTCAGGGAATTGTGTTTTAGGGTGGTTGATGTGAAAAAGATAGTGGACACACAATCAGCTATTCCATAGATCCTGTGTAAACTAGAGAGGATCTTCCCATCGGCATTATTTAACATCATGATTCGTGTGACACTACACTTGGCATCAGAGGTAAGATTAGCCGGACCGGTTCATTGTAGATTGATGTACCCAATTGAACACAATTTTCTTACATTGAAGAATTACATTCATAATAAGAATCGGCTGGAGGGCTCTATTGCAGAGGGGTACTTGATGGAAGTAGTAACAAATTTTTGCGCACGTTATATTGATGGGATGGAATCAAAAGTTACAAGGCCAGTACGATACGAGGTTGGGGGTTACTCGTCCATATATGCTAACCATTGAGGAGGTCTGACAGCTCCATCGTTTTTGTTGTTCAATACTCCAGAGACTCAACCGTACCTGTTGTAAGTATAATCAATTGTTTTTTTTGTAGCTATGTCTCATTCATAAATTGAATTTCCTCTTAATCATTGTATTTGGGTTATTTGAAGGGAATATAAAGACCACATAAGAGGGCTACACCCCCAGTCGACTGAGCAGCGAATACAAACAGAGCAACACAACCAATTTCTATAGTGGCTTAGAAAACGAGTAAGTTTTTTACCTTTAATATAGGAGTAACGATATTATGTTTGTATCTAATGTCCCTCATTTGTTCACCTTGTCACTAACTGTATTGCATAGGTAACCGATATGTCCTCTGATTTCGAGGATATAGAGGATTTAAAGTACCTTGCCGGTGGTCCATCTCGCAATACTATGTCGTACTAATGATATATTGGCAATGGTTACAAGTTTGACACGGAGGCCATTGACCTGAATCGGACCACACAAAATAGTGGCATTGCAATTGTGGGGGTAGGGGATGAGATATTTTATGGTGTCCTGCAGTTGGTTATAGAGGTCAATATTGGATCAAGGACACTTGTGCACTTATTCAAGTGCAAATGGTACAATATGAAGAAGGGCACAGGTTGCTTCATGGACGGGCTAGACTTCACGTTGGTGAACACAACGAGACAAACATATGAAGATGAACCTTTCATCTATCCAAGTCAAGCACAACAGGTATTTCATTCGAAAGACCCGATTGAGCCTTGTTGGAGTGTTGCCTATCGTTGTAGACCCAGAGACACCTATGAAATCCCCTTAGATGATGAAGGTTTAAGGGTACAAGAAGATGAAACATTGATATTGGCACAAGAAGCAGGAGTTGGAGATGCAGCAAACATCAATTATGAAGACGATGTTATATGGGTGCGTCGTGACCTTGGTCATGGATTAAGGATCAATAGTGACGACTTGGATGAAACATGAAGTATGTTTAATCGATTCAAGCTTTTAAATACATCCGCTACATATAATTACAAATCTTCTCTTCTCACTTTCTCTCTTCAATTCAGTTATTTTTGCAGGACAATTATGCCACTGAATGGGGACATTGTGACACTTAGGCACAAACGCACTCGGGCCACGACATCGGCTCGGGCTCTAGCGACCCCCTCTCCATCGAGGTTCACTCCTGCAACCCCTTTGACAACAGCCCCGGCTCCTGCAACTGACCCTCGTTCAGAGCTTCCATCTTCATTAGTGCTTCCGTCTTTAGGTTCTAACATATTCACTAACTTTATTCCCTAATACGTTTGTTTAAATTTACTTTGTTTAATTTCTGTTTCATTAATTTAATTTTAGAAGAATCAATATGCAAGTTTAGGGAGTTGTTCCCCTCTTACCAATCCCCTGAGAGTGATGATTCAGGTACAAATACATTCATACTACATAAAATGACATTTTAATGTTGACTGAGTGTGCATTTTATGTAGGGCAGGTCCCAATGGAGGACATGGAGACCCACCCGCCAGATTGGACTGTTGATGGCATTGAGGATTCTCAGCCGCAGGTACCACGCGTCAAGCGTAAGGTGAGGGAAACGTCATTCATGCCCGAGAAAGTGGCAATGATCGTAATCAAGGATGGACAGTTGGTCTCATCTGCACAGCATGACCTGTCCTTTCTACTTGGAACTCAAATTCGGGGTCAATTACATTTCCCGCTACATTTGTGGTGGCGTGAGCTCGGCCAGAATGCATTCAAAGATTGGTTCACAGAAATGAATGTAAGACCAACAACTAACTATTTGTTTTTGTAATAGTTATAAATACTAACAAAATGTATTTTTTTTGCAGGTGAAATACAAGTTTGTTAATGAGACGGATCAGCCCGTAACATCAGCCGATGCGATGAAAGCTCTACAGTCGGTTGGGTAGAAAAAAATATGAGACAATCATACCTTTTATAAGAAGCAATACTACGATGGAAAGACCCCAGAGCAGCTAGCAGACTGTCCCATTGAATGTATGGTTCCTGAAAAACTGGACACGGCTACAGAAATACTGGGGAGGGGTAAGGAAGTCCAGGTGAACAGAGAGTGTCTGAAGACGACTCACACATTTGGGTGTAAGTCTCTTGCTCGTTGTTTTAGAAGAAGAGGTACGTATTAAGTTGACTTTTTGTCTGCATTGTCAATACTTCAATTTATAAACATTGCAAATACTTATTTTAGGAAATTAAATTTTATGCAGCGACAACCAGAAGGTCCAAACTTCGTGTGTCTGAGATCTTTCCTGAAGGTGCACAAGAGGAAAGATGGGACATATCCTGATGAGGAGACAACAGAATTATGTGTAATTTATAAGGATCTTGACATTTTCTCCTAATACCAAGTTCGAACCGCAACTGAGCTATAGGTCCACAACTTGGCGAACCCCGTAGATTTGACACCAATCATAGATAAGGTGTTTTGGGGCCATCATGGGGGTTATGAGAGAGCACTTGAGACTGGTGCTCCGCTGCGTAGGGTTGCGGTTACGAGAGCACCGGGGTACTTAGCTCTAGAGGAACAACTGCAAAAGGAAAGGCAAGACAAGGAATCAATGAAGGACCAGCTGTTGTTGGTGCAGTCTCAGTTGCAGGAATTGAACCAGTGGCGAGCCTCTCTCCAGTCGCCTACGGGTTACTATTATTATAAATACATAATTAATTGCTTATTTTATATTTTCATTACACTAATCATAAACTTATGTTCATGTGCAAAGAACCCAGCGTACAACAATCAATCGCACAACTGATAGTTCTGATTGTACATTTCTTTTGGTTTGAACAGGACAATTGAAATGTATAGAGTAATATTTTGTTATGTAAATATTTTGTAATGTAAACATTTTTAAATGTAAATCTCTAGTTTGTTTATGTAATGGTCTGCCTCATGTAACATGTATCAAATTAAAAAACGATATTTGAATTTTCGTTTAAAAATCTCCGTCGGCAGTTTACCCCATCTCCGGAACTGACCGTTATAACAGTCAATTCCGGCGACAGTTTAAAAGTTCATCGGCCAAATAATTGCGCCGGCGGATCCACCAGCGGTGGAGATAATTCTGCCGACGTAACATGTTTGTCGTCCAAATAATTGCGACGGCGGTTCCAGCATCGGCGGAAACGACTCGGCCTACGAAGAGAATTCGATGGAGGAGAAGACTCCGGCGACGAAATAATTTTCATCGGCGGAGATTTATTCCACCGACAAAATTCCGTTCCGTCGGTGGAAGCTAGTTCCGCCGACGAATCGCTGGAGAAAACGGATCTCTCCGGCGGTGGGCGATTTCGTCGGCGTATTGCTTCCGCTGATGCCTTCAGCGACGACAACGCTTCACCCGCCGCAGGAGTGTCCGCCAGCGGTTTTGGCCATCTCCGCATATGAAATCAACCACCGTGGACTATGTGTTTCTAGTAGTGTTTATTTCCCTTTTACGATTATTTCACGTCCCCTTTTGCCTTTTTTTTCTCTTTTGTTTTATCTTTGTTCTTTCCTCTTCTTTTTCTCTCCTCTTTCCTTTGCTCGTTATCTCTCGTCCTCTTTGAAATTGAACTTCTAGAAAGGGCCTTCTTTCCGATTCAGTTCATTCACAGAATTGCAAGAGATAGGTAAAAAAAAAAAAAAAGAAACAAGGTAGAAGGCGAATGGTGAAAAATAATGTTTTTTTTGAAAACTTTTATGGTGTATGCAGGCCCAAAATTTTCTAATTAAGATATTCACATGGGTGGCCAAAAAAAACTCAATCTGTTGCCTAAGTCACATCCTTGGTGGTGCACACTCATCTATTTCTCCTTGAATTTTGTTTAAAATCAGTTCTAGAATCCTTGAGCAACAAAATCAATTACACCATTAATCAAACCAAATTTCAAAAATAATGAATTAAGCCATATTAAATTAATTCATGCATATTTACTTTCCATTAAAATAGGATTCATCCTTTCATTTAGCTCCTATAGCAAACGGCTAGTGACGAAAAATTTTATGTTTTCCTCCTATCATGAGCATTCATCATCCCTTTGGAAAAAATTCTTGTACCATCATGCCACATTAAATTAAGCGATGAGTTGCAAGATCGGCACTATCTGGGCTTCCCCTTGCACTTCTTCTCCTCTTGGCTGAATCCTGCAGTAGATTAAACTCTCACCTGTTTGAGGTGGATGAAACTGTGGGATGTCCATGAAGTTGTCCTTTCCATCAAACCAAAATCCTTGCACGTGAGAGTCTTATTCTATGGCTCCATAAGCTGATTTTTAACTCCAATGTCCACTAATGTAACAGTTCACCCCTTAGATTATTAGGACTTTAATCCGTAGTAACAGGGCTAAGGACTTTGTTAGGTGATCAGCATATTAATATAGTTTACCTCTCTCACAAAGGTCTGATCAAACCTCCTTAGAAATCGGTCTCTTTCTAGAAATCCCCCAAAACATGAATTTTGGACCCTTCCTTTCTAACTTCATACTTCACCACATTTCAAGCCTTTGGCCTGTCTTTGATTGAGGGATCTAGCTTATTTTCATTTGAGAGCTAGCTTTATTTCCCTTGTATGATTATTTCATGTCTCCTGATTTTTCTTTCTCTTTTGTTTTATCTTTCTTCTTTCCTCTTCTTTTTCTCTTCTTTTTTTTTTCTCATTAGCTCTCGTCCTCTTTGAAATTGAACTTCTAGTAAGAGCCTTCGTTTGGATTCAGTTCATTCACACAAGTACAAAATATAGGTAAAAAAAGAAAAACAAGGTAGAATGCAAATGCCGAAAAATAATGTTGTTTTCAAAAATTTTTAAGGTGTATGCAGGCCCATAATTTGCAAACAAAGATATTCACATGGGTGGCCAAAAAGCTCAATCTGTTGCCTAAGTCATATCCTTTGTGGTACACTCTCATCAATTTCTCCTTCAATTTTGTTTAAAAGCAGCTCTACAATCCTAGGGCAACCAAAATCAATTACACCACTAATCAAACCAAATTTCAAAAATAATAAATTAGAGCATATTAAATTAATTCATGCGATGTTACTTTCCTTTAAAAGAGGATTCATCCTTTCATTTAGCTCCTATAGAAAACAGCTAGTGACCAAAAATTTAAAATTTTTCCTCCTATCATGAGCATTCATCATCCCTTCGGAAAAATCTTGTACTATCATGCCACATTAAATCAAGTCATGAGTTGCAAGATGTGCACTATATCGGCTTCCCCTTGCTCTTCTTCGTCTATTGGCTGAACCCTGTAGTAGGTTAAACGCTCACCTGTTTGAGGTGGATGAAATTGTGGGAAGTCCATGAAGTTGCTTGTTTTACCCTACATCAAAATGCATATTTTGTATCTATTGGGAAAAATTCACCCATTAATCAATAAAGTCATATTGGAAAAATAAAGCATGAGTTTGTCCCAATTGATTACTACCGAATTTAAATCCTTGCATGTCCTTAAGCAAGAGGCCTCTAATCAGAAGACAAACATGATTCATATTACATGCTTGTGATCATATTCAATGCAATTTTATGACGAGAAATACAAAATTATTGTTTCATTGTCATTAAACCTAATAGTCTCCTTAGACAAATCATCCTCCTGAAACTTCCATCACTAATCATTCATTAATTTTTCTTTGGCCCACAATTACTGTCCTTTCCATCAAACGAAAATCCTTGCAGGTGAGTGTCTTATTCTTTGGCTCCAAAAGCTGATTTTTTACTCCAATGTCCACTAATGTAAGAGTTCACCCCTTAGATTATTAGGACTTTAATCCGTAGTAAAAGGGCGAGGGACTTTGGTAGGTGATCAGCATATAAATATATTTTAACTCTCTCACAAAGGTCTGATCTAACCTTCTTAGAAATCGGCCACTTTCTAGAAATCCCCCAAAACTTCAATTTTGGACCCTTCCTTTCAAAATTCATACTTCACCACATTTCAAGCCTTTGGCTTGTCTTTGATTGAGGGATCTAGCATATTATCATTTGAGAGCTAGCTTTATTTCCCTTCTACGATTATTTCATTTCTCCTTTTACTTTTCTTCTCTTTTGTTTTATCTTTCTTCTTTCCTCTTCTTTTTCTCTCTTCTTTTATTTTCTCATTATCTCTCATCCTCTATGAAATTGAACTTGTTGAAAGGTCCTTCGTTCCTATTCAGTTCATTCACACAAGTGCAAGAGATAGGTTAAAAAAAAAAGAAACAAGGTAGAAGGCGAATGGTGAAAAATAATGTTGTTTTGGAAAACTTTTAAGGTGTATGCAGGCCCATAATTCTCTAACTAATATATTCACATGGGTGGCCAAAAAACCTCAATCTGTTGTCTAAGTCGTATCCTTGGTGGTCAACTTTCATCAATTTCTCCTTGAATTTTGCTTAAAATCAGTTGTAGAATCCTAATGCAACAAAATAAATTACACCTCTAATCAAACCACATTTCAAAAAATAATGAAGTAAGCCATATTAAATTAACTCATGCGTAGTTACTTTCCATTAAAAGAGGATTCATCCTTTCATTTACCTCCTATAGCAAACGGCTAGTGACCAAATATTTTAAATTTTTCCTCCTATCATGCGCATTCATCATCCCTTCGGAAAAAATCTTGTACTATCATGCCACATTAAATCAATTCATGAGTTCCAAGATGTGTGCAAGACTTACACCCCCCTACCCTTCTATCAACAGTCTGCAAGAGCAGTCCTCTGTCCTATGGTAAGTAGATTAAGAGTTTTCTGCATGTGGATCTGATAATTCTACATCAAGAATTCATGTCTAGATATAAAATTAAGAGACCATTTCATTAGGTCATACAGTCAGCGTGGCATTGACCCAATCTTATTGGAATTTACTACTTCTGTGATGTGAGGACTTGCTAACATCAGCAACCCTTGTGTTTAGTTGAATTTGATTTTTACTGCGGTTAATATATGGAGAAATACTGTGTACCGTAATGTGTCCACATCATTTGAACAAGTTTTCGATGTTGTTGGTTGGGACTGAGTGGTATTGGTACTAACCTTAATTCCTGTATACTAGTCATAGTCTAGGAATTTTTGTTATTAGGACTCATGGTTGAAGTGTTTGAAGTTTTGTAGTGTCAGTTTAATTTAGTTGTTAAAGTTTGAATAATTGGATTTTACTTTCATTTGAATTATTATTTTATTTCTGTTTGTTCTTGTTTATGTTAGTTAGAAGATTTTATTGGTTGGTGATCTGAAGACTCTCAGCTTGCATTCTATTGCATGCAAGAGAAATAGGTTTACATAAGCAAAAGAGGTTAGCCTCTACTTCTTTTACGGCAGACATGGCGTAAGAATTTGAGCCTCGGGTACTCAAGGATTTTGCTATACCCCAAGTAAATAGACTTCAATCTAGCATTAGGAGCCCGGCTATTCAAGATAACACACACGAAATTAAGCCCTTCATTATCCAGATGGTACAAAGTTCTATGTAGTTTAGTGGTCTTTCCAATGAAGACCCAAATTCTCACATTTTTTACTTTCTAGAAATTTGTGATACTTTCAATCGTAATAGTGTCAGAAGATGCTTTCTTTCTATGGCTCTTTCCATTTTATTTCAGAGATAAGACAAAATACTGGCTGCTGCCATTAGCTTCTGCAATCTCCACATGGAATGATTTGGCTAAGAAATTTTTAGCTAAATACTTCCCACCTGCTAAGACTGCCAAGTTAAGAAATGATATAGCGGCATTTTGTCAACATGAGAATGAGACCCTCTATGAAGCAAGAGAAAGATTCAAGGGATTACTTAGGAAATGTCCCCATAATGCCTTACTAAAGTGGATGCAGATGCATACTTTCTATAATGGGTTGCAACCTCAATTGAGAACCATCATTAATGCAGACACAGGAGGTGTCTTCATGAACAAGTCAATTGAAGATATGAATTAATTGAGAATATGGCCTCAAATAATGATCATGGCATTCAAAGAGGGGAGTTCTTAAAAAGCCTGATTGCATCTATGATATTGATTCATTAAGCCCTGAATGTGAATTTAGCCATGAGTCCATTTACTGAGTGTGAGAGCAGTGGAGGAATATGTGACAACAATGAGATGCGCCCATCTATTGGGGAGACAGTTAATTTTGCAAGAAATAGGATGGACGAAAATAAGCCATTCTTTAACAGTTATAACCAAAGTTGGAGGAAACACCCATATTTTCGAATGAGAAATGATAATAGCATTCCGCATGTAAGTAGATATTTAAAACCCTCCTGCCTATATGCAACAACAGAAATCTCAGTCCCAATTCCAGACAGAGAATAACCAACCCACAAAAGATATATTACTACAGATCATGAAAAGTCAAGCTACAAGTATGAAGAATTTGGAAAACCACATTTGGGTAGCTGGCTAAGGCCATAACATAATCGATCCCCTGGAACCCTCCCAAGTGATACAAAAAACAAATCCAAGGAAGAAGGGTGCAGATATGGATCATTGTGATGCAATTATTCAACAAAATAAAAGAGAAGATGGTGGGAGTGATCCTGGAAGTTTTACCATCAATTGTATTATCGGTAATACTGTTTGTTAAGATTCACTTTCTGACTTGGGAGCAAGTGTAATGTGATGCCTTACTCCATGTATCGTAAATATGGCATTAATAAGCGTTTGGAACCATCCAAGGAGTTTATGTTGGCCAAATAGTACATCACATATGCTATGGGAAGAGCCATAAATATCCCAGTCTGAGTGGGGAATTTTGTATACCCTATTGATTTTAATATTTTGGACATGGAAAACAACAGGGACATGCCTCTTATTCTTGGGAGACAATTTCTTACTGCCTCACGGACCTTTATTGTTGTTGGAAAGGGTGAGCTTGTATTGAGTTCCCCTAAGAAATATTGTGAGGATTGCATTATCTTCAAACTGCATAAGGAAAAAGAAAAATATTATTTAACCAGAGGTAGAAGGTGATGGGGTTCCATATGCTGGCCCAATGGAGATAGAAGAAGAGGATAATAGTCCAAGTGAATCCGCCATAGTCGTAGAAAATCCAATTGCAAATGAGGTACACTACCAGATCTTGGATGATATTTGGTGGTTTTGGATGGATGAGTGGGTTCATTGGGGAAGAGCCATTCTCCAACAAAGGAAGTGAAAAAATAAAAAAGGTGAAAGAGTGAGGAATGAAGAAGAAGGTGGATACACCTCCTTTGAACCACCCATTGTATTGCCTCCCCTTTAACAATTATAAGGATTCCCATGAATCCTTTAGAACCAATAGGGAAAATGCATAAGGAATTGGGGGCGGGTGATCATTGGTGGTTCTTCATCCACCTCATTGGACCCTGGTTAAAGTGTAGAAGAGAGGTTTCAACAGCCTGACCAAAAACTATAAAAATAGTCTTTGTGGGAGGTAACGGATGGTTGAGAGTAGAAAAGAAAAATCCAAAATTCTGTTAGGATTGGATAGGAAGTAGAATAAATGATGGTCACTGGGGTAGAAAAAGGTACACATTAAGATGTATGGATAGTTAGTAGGAGTAACTCTATTTTGCGGTAAGGAATAAGTTTCCATTGCTGTCTTATAGGCACCAAAGGAAAAAGAGTCTGTTCCACATGGTGCCAAAGCGGGCTGGGCCTATGTTAAAAGATTTTGTGGGCAGCCCAACCCAAAATATTTTGAAGAGCATATAAATAGAAGGGTGTGGAAATAGGATTCGTAACAAAAGCTACACATGCAACTAGAGGTGTAAATGATAGTCGATTATCCGATCTACCGTCTGACCGATTATTAAATGGTACAAAACGGCAAAACAATATTATTATCCGTTTACCGTTCTACCATTTACTGTTTTTCCGTTTACCGTTTTGCCGTTTACCGTTTTGCCGATTAATAAACGGAATGGAAATGGAAATAGCTCTTCTGAATCCATTCTACCGTTCTACCGATTAAATAAGGGTAATATGAAAAATTTATCAATCTTTCTAATTTTTGAGTTTCAACATTTTCTTAATTGATTAATTTTCTAATTCCTTTTTCTAACAAGTCTACATCCCACACAATGACACAATGAGATATCATATAAATATAATTACCAATAAATGTTATTTTACCTATTTGATTCTATAAATTAAATTAGTGAAATTATAAAAAGGGTTTAATAATAATTATATAAAGTTATAAGTTCCATTTATGAAATAAAATAATACCTACATAATACATCAAGATTTTAAATTTTTAGGATTTACCAGATTCATACCACTTATAATACACCATAAATTTTTAAATGTCAAAAGCCCAACAATTAATTTAGTCTATCAATTTAAATATTACTATTTTCTATTAACCTCGGTTCCTTATCTATTAGAATTTAATATTGTATTTCTATTTACTATTAAAATTTGCTCCTTTATTTTTATATTATTAAACATTTAAGTTATTAAATTTGGTTCTTGACGTTGGACACTTGTCCATTAGGTCATTTCATCAAATCATCAAACCCATAATTTTTCTCTTTTCTATCCATATATCCCTTTTCTCTCTTTCATTTTCTAAGCCCTAAGTTCTCTCTTTCCCATTTCTCTTTCCCGTATCTCTTTCCCGTTTTACTTTCACGTTTCTCTTTCCGTTTCTCTTTCCCGTTTCTCTTTCCCGTTTCTCTTTCCCGTTTCTCTTTCCCGTTTCTCTTTCCCGTTTCTCTTTCCCGTTTCTCTTTCCCGTTTCTCTTTCCCATTTCTCTCTCCCGTTTCACTCTCCCGTTTCTCTTTCCTGTTTCTCTTTCCCGTTTCTCATTCCCGTTTCTCTTTCCCGTTTCTCTTTCCCGTTTATCTTTCCCGTTTCTCTTTCCCGTTTCTCTTTCCCGTTTCTCTTTCCCGTTTCTCTTTCCCGTTTCTCTTTCCCGTTTCTCTTTCCCGTTTCTCTTTCCCGTTTCTCTTTCTCGTTTCTCTTTCTCGTTTCTCTTTCCCGTTTCAAAGCCCTAACCCTCTCTTTCCCCGTTTCCCAACCGCTGGACGACTTCGAGGATTCAGAGGACTTCGACGGGCGATTTGGAGGACATTGACGGGCGATTTGGAGGACTTTGATGGGCGATTTGGAGGACTTCGACTGGCTATTTGGAGGACTTCGACGGGTGATTTGGAGGACTTTGACGGGCGATTTGGAGTACATTGACGGGTGATTTGGAGGACTTTGACGGGAGATTTGGAGGACTTTGACGGGCTATTTGGAGGACTTCGACGGGCTATTTGGAGGACTTCGACGGGTGATTTGGAGGACTTCGACGGGCGATTTGTAGGACTTCGACAGGCGATTTGGTGGACTTCGACGGACGATTTGGAGGACTTCAACGGATGATTTGGAGACTCCTCTGTCTTTCTCTCTTTCTCTCATCTTCGATTTTCTCTTGTGTCTCTTCATTTTTTTCTCAGAAGTTCTCCCTATCTCTCTATGGTTCTTCATCGTTGTCAGTCTTTCTTCATTTTTGCTCTTTCTTCTTCTCTCTCTTGTTTCATATCGTTTTTTTTTTCAATTTCGAAATCTCTCTTCGATAATCTTTTAGTTTCCGATTTTTTCAGATTATTATCCGATTACCGTCGGAAATAATGGGAAATAAACGAAAATGGCAGAAGCTAAAAGTTAATCAGACGAAACGGAAACGGCAAAGCATTTTGTAAGCGGATAAGGTACGTGGAAATGCCTCTGCATTTAGTTTATGTACCGTTTACACTCCTACATGCAACCCTCATTAAACCCTCAAAAGCTCCTCTTTCTAAGAAAGAAACCACTTTCATTCGCGAGCTACAACATCTCTATGCCTTTGTCATTTCTCTCCCAAGTTACGCACAGAAAATTTTGCAAAGATTTCCACCCAGCACATGGAAGGAAGTTGGTGAGGAAGTCCATAAAAGTTGGTGAGGAATTCCATAAAATTTGGAGAGGAAGTCGAGATATGATTATTTCTTCATTGGGGGAATAAATCTACTTAGAGATCATTTGTATTGGAAAAGTAACCCAGATGGCTCCCAAAGAGGAAAAGGAAGAGATCAAGGTGGAATGGGACAGGGAACTTTTGTTTCAGAAGAGGGAATACAAGAATTATGTGAAGGGCATCAAGAAGAATTCTCTCATACTGAGAGGGGTCTTGATGTCGTTGACCCGGATGAGGGGACCTATGAAAAGAAGATCTTAGAGAGACATTGGTAACATTTTTGTGCACAAACTTTTAGAGGTTGCATTACATTATTTAGAGAATTTTATGCCAATATAGTGAGCCCAAATTTAAGGTAAGGCGAGAAGAAGTGAGGTCCAGAAGAAATGTTATCAATAAGTATATTTTTCACCCCGAATTGTCCAGATGAGGTCCATAATTTGGAAAAGGAGGTAGGGTTGGCAGAACTTGCAAAGGCATTATGCCCTAGTGGCTCTACTTGGAAGATGAATTGATTTAATTACACGTAATTTCCTGAGAGAGATCTCAATGAGGAAGTCAAGACTTGGATCTATTTTGTAATTCCAAAATTTTTACCCCCTTCACTCTATTTTGATGTGACAACGGCCCGAGAATACATGATCTATGCAATTATGAAAGGCAAGTCAATCAATATAGGGAAAGAGATTAAATAGAGGTCCATGCAATCAGCTGATCAGTTGAGACTTCTTTATTTGTTCCCTCCCTTGATAACAACACTGTGTTGTAAATCTGGAGAAGTTCATGAGGCTGAGGATGTCATTTATCCTGAAATTCCTATAGATGAAGCCTTCATTAAGAAGGTTGTTAGGAAAGTAAGGACAGTCCCTAGATCTCTCCCTACTAGACAAATAGTACCTGAGGAAAGGATTACTCGTCTAGAGAATTTGATAGAATACGAAGGGCAACCCCAAGTAGACATCCATCACATCATAGCTCTGAAAAATGACATGCCACTTTCTGAAATTCCGCCATACGACCCAAGGCTAGGGAATTTTAAAGAGAGTTGAAGAGGAGAAAAAAAAACAATGGAAGAGGATGAGGAAACAAAAATTGAAGGTGGAGAAGATCAGTGATGACCAGCTTTAGGATTTTATTTTGCTGTAAGCCAAGGCTGGCATGTTAGGTTAGCCTAAGCTCAACTCTAGTTCCTTTTTATCCAAGTTTGTGTTTGAGAAATTTAGAAAATAGATTAATTGTGCTCTATGGATTGTAAATTACTAAATTTCATCCAGAGCGGTAATTGTATGGGTTCTAGTTGAAGAAATGATGAAAATTTTGCAATCCAGTAGCGTAAATAACTTGTGAAAAAATATAGAATAGGTACACATAGATTAACTAACAATTAGGCAAGATTTAGATGTGGGGAACAAATGTTGAGAAGAGAGAAAGGAAAGCCAAAGGACCTGGCACTATGGTAATTGGCAAAGTAGTGTGGTGCCTGAGTGAATATTTAAGGACAGAAAAAGTGGCGCCATACAATCACACCACGCTACATGGCGTCGGAGAGCTTACACGAAAAACTCAAAGTTGTTGATTGGGGTCACTTAACCTGAGTCAACCAAGTTAGAGCGGTCGAAATCGGAGGGTTTTAAATAGAAATTCTGACCCCACTCATTCAATATATTTACATTTTGAACCCCGAAGCGTTGAGCAAGCGCCGTAGGACGGTCAACTCCCCATTTCCCCTCAATACTTCAAAAATCTCTCATTCAAAGGCTAAATTCTTCTGAAGGAAGAGTCAATTTGCAAGTCTGACGGTTGCGGTGATACAAAGGATGGCTAGCAATGGTGAGTGACCCACTTTCTCAATGCCATTTTTGTATTTTTGAATAGGACCATAATGGTGAGAGAGCAAAACACTTGCACTGACGCAAAAGTCAAGCAATCTCGTATCCTATGATCATTGGAAGTATGTTTCATTGGCGGCGTCCAAGAGAGTAAAAGTACATTACGCCAAATAGTAGCGCCATTAAGGAAAGGGCACTTCAATTAGAAGAAAAAGAAGATAATTTTACACCATTCATTAAACAAAGAGGGAGGGAGAAGTTATGTGAGCACCCAGAACCGGCTGTCTTGCAATGGGGATGTCAGTTTTATTCTAATGTGCAAGAAACCGAAGTTATTGAAGTGGATGGGGTAGCTCAACATATATGTAGGGTTAGAATGCATCCTGTCAGATTTTATAAGGCAGCAATTACTGAGTACTTTGACTTAGAAGATGTAAAGGATGACCAGGTCTGCCTAAGAGAGAAGATTGATCTGGAAGACATGATCAAGGTGCTATGTCCATATGGAACCATATGGAGGAGGACAGAGATAGCCATTCCCTTGCATTTTCTAAAAGCAGATCTATCTTTTGAAGCTATGAACTGGTTCCATTTTGTTAGGGCTCGTCTCTTTACCTCCTTCAAATGTCTTAATGGACGTGCAATATTGATACCAACCTGTAGTTGTTGTAGTTTAGTCGTAGATTAGGAATATTTAGTGTACAACATATTTTATTGTTTGTTTTATTAGGATGCTTGATACATTTTTAAGTTGGATTTTGGGTAACTGTTTAGTTAGTAAATTTTATTCTCTGAAATCTTAAAGAAAGAAAAGGGAAAAAAGAGAAGAGAAGAGTCTTAAAATTGCTTTAATTTTTGTATTGGGGATGAATGTATATCCATGTAATTAATAGATTTCAACTTCAATTATAATATGTATGATAATGGAAGAGAAAATTAATATGCATATCCATCTCCACCTTATGAAGGACAGTTGGGACATTCTTCAAGTGAAATGTATGAATCTGGTTGGGATCAGGATCCTAATCTTTCAAGGGGGCAAACAACCGTTCATGTACCTATATGACCGGCCCAGATCATTCTGTAATTCAAATTGTTACCCGAATACATATCATTCAACCCCAAAATCTCATGTTGAGTCAAAGTAACAAATTCTACTACAACTACTTGGAGAACAAGAGGAACGCATACAAAAGCAAGAAAGGAGTAGATCCCCTTATTTTCAAGTGGCCAATTCAGTGGAACCAACACTGACGAATGAAGAACTTCTTGAAGAAAGTGAGAAGAATTGGGATGCACCTATAAATTGGTCCTCTCCATGTTGAACAAATCCAACATCACCAAAATTCTCTCAAGTTTCACTAGCAATCTTTCAATAGGAGAGACTCTTGAAGCTTTAATGTTAAATAACCTGCAAACTATCAGAAGAATAAAGTCTCACCTGAGTGATCTGCTTAAAGATTTCAGTATGGAAGAGTAGTGTAGAACCATTAGCCAACCTATGGTTAACAACAAGGACCAAAGTTGTGAGCAGAATATATCAGATTCTGAATATGGTATCTCTACCACTAAGGAACCTCAAGAGTGAGATCTACCTTGATGAAGTAAAAGCAGCACAACCAAAGAGCTTTGAAATGAACAGTGAAGAAGATGTAAATGAATTGGAGAAGGTTGGAAAGAGTCATAGTTGTGATTCAATCTGTAATTCTCCAGTCAAATCTTATGTCAAGTGTCTTTAGTGTGGCTATGTTTGCAGGGGATCCATGGAAAACGATCAACCCAATAGGAAATAGAGCAGTTCATGTGCTCACTCATCTATGCTAATTTGTGGAGAAGGGAAGCAGCAAGCTGAAGGAGTTGGAGAAGAAGCATTGGAAGAGTGTAGCGAATGTCCAAATTGAACACAAACCTTCGAATTCTAGGGAGACTTAGATGGACAATCAATTTGAGGAACCAATTTCAGGAAAAGTAGGAGGGACTCAGCTAGAGTCAATCTAGACATGTTGATCCTCACAGATTATTAGCCAACCTTAGCTTTCAGACTGAGAATTCTTTTAGGAAAGGTTGGAGAAGCTCATGAACACCATTGAAAGCCTTGAAACAAGGTGAACAATTCTCCCAATCATTTCTCGAGTCACATGGGAGATTGAAGAGAGAGTGAATTAGCCTCAGCAATATGACTAAATTTCCACTTTGATCCTGGTGGAATGAGCTATTTTCATTGCTTTCTCTACTATTTTCAACAAATAAAAAATCTTATTTGGGTATTGTGCGCTCTGTTCCTCTGGATTTGAGGCAGGAGCCTCAATCTTCGCATGCTAGGGCCTTAGGCCCATGGCTGCGGCTCTGACACCTAATTTTTTTCAGCTTCTGCCTCTCAACGCCATGTGCTGCTGCACCTTTTGTATGGAGCTGGGCTCTATAACTTCCTAGTGACATGTTGCTCTGGTGCAATTACTCCAAATTCACGTTGTGTGGCGCCAGCTTCTGCTGCCCTCTTCAAAACTTTATAATGACCGTCTTTTGCTCTAAATCCTTGAGTTTTCTTGCATCATTTCCCTCTTGGCATCTTCCATGTAACTCCTGAATAAATCACCAAATTGAGGTTAAATGAGACTAAATTGCCAATAAAGCGGCCAAAAATTATATCTAAAACATGGTATGAATTTGTCCCAACAACATAAGATAGACATGGCAGAGAAATTGCGTGGCTTAGTTGTGGAAGGGGCAAACGTTGTACTAGACGGGCTGGCGGAGATTCCGAAACTGGTTTAGGAAGCAAGGGTGCCTTGGATAGCGGAAAGGACATCTTGTTGAAGACCACCATCGACTTATATAAACTCGGCCTGTTTGAAAATCAAGACACTTATGCTCTTTATTCAGATGATAACCAATGAAAACATAAGTAGCGGACCTATCCTTAAGCTTATTTGCAATGGAAGGACGCAAATATAAATATTAAAGACAACCAAAGACACGCATTAAAGAGTAGTCGGGCTTGAGCTTTGAGAGGCATTCATAAAGACTTTTGGACGACACCAGAGGCGTGGGAAGCCAATTTATAGTATAATTTGATGTAGAAAAGGCAGAGTCCCAATGCAGTCTTGGCAAAGAGGCTTGTGGAAGCAACATTAAACCCATCTCAACAATGTGTCTATGCTTGGGTTAAGCCATACCATTGTGCTGAGGGGCATAGGAACATAAAATTATATAATGAATGGCGGAAGTGACAAAAACTTGTTTAAAACAACTGTTGAGGAATTCAGTGCCCAATCCGATTGAAAGTACTTTATTTTAGAAGAAAGTAAACTTTCAACCAGATTTTTGAAATTTACAAAACTGAAGAAAAATTCCAATTTCGTATGAAGGAAATAAATCCCACTTAAATGATTGTAGTGATCAATGAACAAATGTAATACTTGAATCCATTATATGACGTAATAGAGCATGGTAACCACACGTCGGCTGAAATCATGTGCATTGGGGCGGGAACTCGAGACGATGTCATAGAGAAGCGTAGATGAGTAGATTTAGAGACATGACTAGCATTGCACAACTGACTTTTATTCGAAATTTCAATCTTTAAAGAATAAAATACTTAGCAAAGTACTTGACTACCCGGATGACCTAATCTTTGATGGTGAAAAGAAAAAGGCGACACAATAGACTACAAACAACAAGGAGAAGCAGCGTGGTTAGTGAAGTACAATTCAATTTAATTCCTTCCTTTAAGCAACGTTCTGCCCGTATTGGCTTCCTCTACAGAAAAACCATTAGTATCAAAGGTAGCAATACAATTCAGATAGAATGTCAAATGAGAAAAAAACAAGAGATTTTTGAGAGAAGAAAGAATGCACAAAATGTCTCAATGGGACACAGATGGATGAGTTTAACATTACCGACAACGGGTATGGGCAGACCTGAACCATTCCCAAGTAGAACTAGGTCAGACCCGAGGAAAGCGACACTGTCAGTGATGTGTGAAGCATCGGAGGTGATATAGTGTGAGGCTCTGGAATTCGTGTACCAAGCCAAATTGTGAGATGCGCCAATTTGTGTGGAATACGCTTGAGGGGAGACCATCGGTTGGTAAGCAATATTGAAACGATTGTGGCACTGGATGGCAGTGTGTCCGAATTTCAGGAAAATCTAACAAACTGGGGATTGTTGTTGTAGGCACGGCCTGTCAGGCCACGACCTTGACAAGACCAGGATTGGCTGCATAGCCATGGTTGGAGCATCTGCAGCCTTTCCCAGAGGACTGGCCGTGGCCGCCTTTAGAAGCCATATTGGTTTGTAGACGAGCAGTAATTTCAAGTTTGTTTGTCTACTCCTGCATTTGGAAGCGATGTTTTTGTGTGAGTAAGAGATTCTAAAGGTTACTGAAAGTTATCGGTTGATCTCCGCATGTGACAGTCTGGGTGAATGACTCGAAATCTGTCCCAAGACCAGGGATGTAGTGAGTCACAGTATGGTTTTCTAGTGGTTGTCCTGACGCAGCAACATCATCCACAATACAGTTGATTGTGTCAAGGTATGAAAACATACAGAGCAACTCCTTTATCAGTGCCTGCAGTTGAAACCGGAGATGGTTCAGTCTTGCTCGAGACTTCGATGCACAAACTGACTTGAGCTTCAGCCACATTCCCCTGGTAGTGGCCAAACCGATGGTGTGACCAAGAGCGGCTTCAGACAAAGTAGCGACGATCCAAATTTGAATCGCCTGATCGAACACATAATATTATGTATAGAGAGGGTTGGGCTCGAGTTCATCAGAATTAGAGCTGTGGATGAACTATTGAGGAGGGACAAATATCCGTCAATGAGTCCAATGACCTGTTGAATAATAAGAACAGGTTGCATCTATTGCTGTGCGCCAAAGGAGATACCGGCATAGAGTGCTGCCTAGATCGAAGGTGCGACTGGGAGGAGAATAAACTTGAGTACGCATGTTTTAAGCTGACGGTTTGGTGTAAGAATGATTAGAATCGACTGCCATGAATTGGAGAAAGGAGGATCGAAGGAAGACACTGCATGGGGCTAAGGAGTAAGACAACCTAGGGTTTGTAGGTTAGGGCTGGCGTGGCATGATACCATGTAAATGTGTAATCTCTGATTATTCTTTACTGAACATACAATGTGTACTTATTCTTATTGAAGAGCAAGAGTTCTAGTCAGATTAGGTAGCTGACTTATATAATACAGAGATAATTTCAACCAAAAGTAGAACTTGACTAAAATACAAAGATTACAATCAGAAAGAGTTTCCAAAATGCAGGTTTCTATGATTTCAATGAGAATCTGAATCTACTTCTCCATTAGTTATCTTAACTGAATGTAACTCTAGCACTCCTGTAACTATATGTACTAAGTTGTACAATCAATTTAATCAATCAGAAATTACACGTTTACAAAAATTCTCATAAAATAATCAAGCACAATTTTCTTCTTCCTCCACTCATTTCATGCAGAATCCTTCATGGTATTATGAGAGCATACTAGAAAATATTTCTATAAAGTAGAAATTTCCTTAGGCATGCTATCAATAGTATTTTCTTTTAGAAAAATCTATGTTCCTATTATGAACATCACACTTCTGCAATTGTGTTAACTATTTAATTAATGGGCTTATATTAAGTTATAATTTGGCAAACCCATAGACTACTAAATTGATATGGACCCAATGAGTAGATACCCATATTGGCCCATCAGGGGATTATGGGAATCCTGATTGACCACTATATAAAGACTTTAGGTTATGGTCCCCAATACACCAAATCGTACACGTGCTCCCTTCTCCCCATCTATTAGAGACATTAAGTCCCATAGAGGAATAAGGAGATTTGGTCAAGGAAGACCACAAACCACATGCGTATTCCTGATCAAATTGTCGCAGTAATTCCACAACTGTTGGCAATCTATGTTGTCAGAATCAGGTATGTTGTCCAAACTCTTTAGAATCTTAATAATCTGTCTTGATGGTTCCTTTAGATTTAGATTAATTTCTCTCATTTGCTTCATATAAGTCCTCCAACATTTACTGCAAAAAGCTTGGCAGAAAGCAACGACAAGGTGATCAATCGAGGCTTACTCTCTGGTGTCAGGTCTTACGTATGAACAGTATGCACAACTTCTCAATCTCCTTGGTGTGTCTTCTTCTCCTATTTATAATCCAGATTAAGTCAAAGGTGTTGTATCTTCCTCCACTATTTCTTAGGCCATAGACAGGGGCTTCCTCCCATTTGACTGGTCTAGATCATGTTGACCTCATTTGTATTCCTTTAGCTCATTCAATATCAGTTCGACTTCCAAATTGGTCTGCCATTTTTGCAAGATAAAATTTCGGCTCAATCAAGCTTAACTCCAATATCACTCTCCATGATGTCTTATATATTCCTCTGTTTCAGGTATTTTTTTTTTTTTTTTTATGATTCTACTTGATCGATTGACCAAAACGTTATACTTTTCAATCACTTATCATATGGTTGCTTTCTTCAGGACATGGCGTCAAAGAGGCTCATTTTATGCAGTGGGCGATTTCAGGATATGCAAAGAGTTTAATGTAGGAACAGAACGACTTTTTGTTTCACGTGATGTCATTTTCTGTCAATATTACTTTCATTACACAGCTATCACAATTAAGTCCATTACACCAGTTGTTTCTTACCCATTTCCTTCTTCTGCATAAAGTTGAGAAAAAAAATAGTAATGTGGAGTTTTTCCTCTTCAGTCACCATTAGGGTGGAATGTGTTAATGTTACAGATATATTAGGGTTAATTAGCATTATGGATTATTAATAGGGTTTATTGTAGGCATCAAAGCTTCTTCCTTGGACTGAAAGGGCCCGAAGTTATTTTTTCTGCACCATTATGGTTGTTTGCCCTTTTGGGTCCTTTACTACAATGAGTTGGGCGGCTAGAAGAAACACTATAAATCGACCTTCTATACTGCATCACAGAATATTTTTCTTGGCTAAAAATAATTTTGTCTGTTCTCTTCTGCTTGTTCTCTTTGATATTTTTTATGCCTAATGTACTCCAGAATGACAATGCATGAATCAAGCTTTCCTTTAGTGCTCGGTGTCGTAGTCAAGAGTGTTCTTTTCTGTTTCGGGAATCGTGTTGCTGGTCGATAAGTTGTTGTAGAGTCTCAAAACTGTGGCCTTTTAGTCTATTCTGATTTCTGTTGGGGCTACTCGTGTTTGTGGGTCTTTGCAACAAATTGTTCTCTCTGCCATGTATCTCACAACAGTTTAATTGCCAAGGGATCTCCACATTGATACTGGCTTTAGAAGTATATTGGAGGCTAAGCACAAAAGGGATTTCCATCACCTTGCAATGGGTTTTTAATTGGAGGCTAGATATCGGCTGGTAGCACTAGTAGAAAAATGTGCTGACCCGACGGTCTAGGTTTAAAACCGTCGGGTATAATAAGCATAGACGTTGGACAGGTCTGACCCAGTTGGTCCGGGTCACGTAACAGGAAAACCCGTTGTGGGAATTTCTTTACCCGACGGGTTTGGTTGACCGTCGAGTTAATGGTTTCACTCGACGGTCTGCTGTCGTGTTATTTTGGTTTTGAACCTACGACGGTTATGGCCCGTTGTGTAACTTAACCTACCACTAAGTAAAAAAAATTTACATTTCTCTTTACTCACAACACGAGTAAAAATTTTTTAACCAAGAAACTTTCCCCACATGAATTTACTGTTCATCATCTTTGCCGAAGGCGGTTTTCGACAGCAAACGCTAGATTCCGACAGTAAACGGCAGAACCCGCTTGTGGAACGGCCCCAGATAGCGTCCCGAGTTGTGTAGTGAGTCAAAGGCTTTTTACTGTTCTCTCCCCCGCGCACGAAGTTGCTGTTCATCGTCTTTGCCGAAGGCGGAGTCCGACGGCAAACGCCTGATTCCGACGGGAAATGGCGGAACCGCCTTGTGGAACAACCCCAGATAGCGTCCAGAGTTGCGTAGTGAGGTAAAAATTTCTGAGGCAAAAAGTAGATTTATCCAAAATTTTATCTTAGGTTTTGATGGGGATGGACTTCGCTCTCCAGCATTATTGCTTGAACTCCGAACAGAGTAGAAGCAGAGTAATCTTAATTTGCCCACTTATATATTAGTTTCCATTTTTAATTAGCTATATATGAGTAGCTATTTAATTACTTCTCTCATCAGTCTGTGTTTTGTACGAAGATTATCCGGTTGTTCTGTTTAATTGCTCCTCTACTTGATTTCTCTTCTATTACCAGTTGAAGAGGACCTTATAAAACTTCAACTTCACTGCATGATGTGGATTAAAATTTTATTGATGTCTCTATAGGATGAAAATTTGTTGACCAATTCTAGAATGGATTTTTTTTCTTATCATCTAATCCCTCAAACTATTCTTCCTTTCTGTGGATTGGGTTAACTTTTCTCCTTTAGCTAGTCGTACATGCATAGAAGCCTCCAATATTTGTGTCGAATCCTTTGTAGATTTATCAGTTTATGTGATCGGGTTTGATTCTTCTCAATGATTTTTGGTTTGTTTCTTCATTAATTAAGTGGCTGTGAATTGGTTCTATATCAAGTTACTAAATTTAATATTTTACATTTTTTTCCTCATGCAACAAGCTAAAATCTTAAAGTGATCTCCTTATGAAAGTCACATCTAATCCTTACGAAGTGAAAAGAAGAAACTGATTGAAGGCAGGGAGACTCCAATTACTAATTACAATATATAAGCATGCCATATTTACAACATTAAAACAGTGGTATATAGAAATCCATGGATAGGGTATTCGCCATGCAACTATTGTAAATATAATTAAAATTAAACTTTATCTTGAAAATAACTAGCTAAAGGTAGAAGATTTCCTTAATTGAAAAGAGATTGTAGAAGCTACATTTCTTAAATACAACTTTCCGCATATTTTCAATGCTCTATGTACAAGGAACCATTTGTTAGATAAGCATTTTTTGCACGAGACTACCATGTTCTATCTTTCATTTTCTGCATGCATCACAGGTAGAAAACAGGCTGATCTTCTATTACCAGATGAAGAGGACCTTATTAAACTTCAACTTCACAGAAGAATTAAGGAAGATTTGAACTATTTAATCTCAGAGAACCACCCCACAGCTGCTTTTCTCATTGTATGTCTTTGCTGCAATTCTGAATCTTATCAACAAACTTTGGTGCGTTTGAATTTTTCTGTTCCGAGGAGTTGTGCTGTTTAACTTGGTCAAGCATGTGAATGTTGAAGCCGATTTACAGTTTGCCTTAAAAACTATAGCTTCAGTCATTTTTCCGTACTGAAATTCCGATTATTGGCTATTCCTCAAAGGTTTGAATAGTTTGGTTGTTCCTTTGATAGACTTCGCTGTGAAGTCAGGTGTAAAAGTTTCCAACTTTGACTTGATCGTTAGGAGCCGATTCTCCGTGCTGGTCTTTTTCAACTTAAAAAATTATGTTATTCGTACAAAAGAAATAAATTTTGACCTGATCAAGATAGTAGCTGATTCTCCGTAGCATGGAAGGTTGGGAACATGCTGTTCTTTTACTTAAAATTTTTTTATTTGTACTAATGATGTGGTGTTTGTTCTATCTTAAAAGCTCTATCTGATATTTTAAAAATGTGTGCTTTTGCAATTTTTCATGTTATTGTTATACCTGGTTGCTTGTAAAGATTGTTTTGTTCCTGATACCATAGTTAAGTGACTGTGGTCTTTCAGAAGTTTTTAGCCTCTCCCTTTGTGCGTCTAATAAAGGGATCTTCCCTTGTGCTGTGGGTAACATATTCTGCAAGAACGTTACCTGGTTACTAGTAATGAAATCGTCCATCTAGTTAGATACATCTGTTTTATACCTTGACTTTGTCTCATATAATAATCTTATTAAATCAAAATTTGGTACTGCTACAGGGTTACAAGATCATTTCTTGAGTTAGCAATAGGGTTACAATAGCGAGGGATGTAAGCAAAGGGAGGGATAGAGGGACGTAGTGATGGATAGGATGTAATTGTTTGGACTTGTAATCTTGTAAAAAATACTCATCAATCATTTCATGTCTTCTGTAGTCGCTCTTTGACAATTCCCATCCAGATGGACTACTTCAGTGACAAGAAATGGATGTACGAGTATAGAACCAAGCTTGCTCGATGCCATCCAGACTTCGTGGGTGGAATCGATTACTTCATCGAGTATGCTAAACAACAACTTGGGTTCCAAGGAAATAGTCAAATGAGGTGTGCATGTGCCAAATGTGAGAACACACATTTCCTTGTGTGTGAGACCATCAAGTTCCATAAAATATTAGAAATTTTGCCCCACTATACAACACATGGCACTACCATGGGGAACAACCAGGAAATGAACGATAATACGTCCAGATGGAGACAGGACCTGGTGAACAAATGAGAGTGATGTTTGATGATGCTTTTATGCATGAAGTTGGAGACAACAGTACAAATCCTATAGGTGATATCCCAAAATTACGTAGATTCGAACTGTTACTGGATAAGGTGAAGAAACCACATTGTCTTTTATGGTCCACTTATTTCAGTTGAAGTGTTTGAACAAATGGATAAACAAGTCATTCTCGGATGTGATATCCCTTATCAAGGACGCTCTTCTTGCAGTCAATAATCTCCCACATAACTGGTATGTGTCAAAGAAATGGATGGCTGACTTGGGGATGGATTATGTGAAAATTCATGCATGCCCAAATGATTGTGTCTTATTCAGGAATGAATACAAGGATTTGGATAGTTGCCCAAGCTGTGGTTCATCAAGATGGTCAGATAAAAAGAAACCGGGAGATGAGAAAAATTGCAAGCCAGCTAAAGTGCTCCGACATTTTCCTTTGGTACCGATGCTGCAGAGGATCTTTATGTTAAGGAAAACTGCAGAATTGATGACATGGCATAGAACTACTCCTGCAACTGAAGAAGGGAAGATGATTCACCCAAGAAATTCTGTTGCATAGAAGCACTTCAACTCTGCACACCCGACTTTCAGTTCTGATCCACGAAACGTTCGACTCGGACTTGCGATCGACGGTTTCAGTCCATTTAAAATTGAGATTGGGTCTAGCAGCAGTACATGGCCGGTAATCGTCACTGAATACAACCTGCCTCCTTGGTTGGCAATGAAACAGAGCTATTTCATTATGAGTCTTCTAATTGATGGACCCAAATCGCCAGGTAATGATATCGATGTATACTTGCAGCGCTTGATCGATGAGTTGATGGTGTTGTGGGAATCGGGCGTGACGACCTATGATACGCATATCGGGTCTTCTTTTCAGATGCGCGCAACGGTGATGAGGACCATATCAGATTTCCCTGCATATGGGATGTTATCTGGTTGGAGTACAAAGGGGTACAAAGCTTGCCCTTCTTGTCATGTGAACACTGGTTCGACATATCTGCCCCATAGTTGTAAATGTGTGTACATGCGGCACCGGAGATTCCTACTAGAAAATCACCCATGGCGAGTAGATAAGAAGTCTTTCGATGGGACAGAGGAACGTGAAACCTCTCCTCCAAGCATTTCAGGCATTGATATCTTAAATATATGGGAAGGTCATGACAATGTCGCATTTGGAAAGAGAAAAGCTAAAGGTCGTCATTTACCAGAGGGGAGGAAGAAGAAAACCATTTTTTTTCAACTCCCATACTGGAGCACTTTATTGATCCGTCACAATTTAGATGTCATGCATGTCGACAAGAATGTTTGTGAAAGCATCTTGAGCACCATTTTACAGAAAGATGGCAAGTCAAAGGACAACATAAAGTCCGTGTTAGATCTGCAGCGGCTAAACATACGTAAACCACTCCACCCAAAGCCTTCAAGAAAAGTAGCTGGTAAAGTCATCATTCCTCATGCCTCGTACAATATGACCAAGGAAGAGAAGAGTAGATTCCTCATTGTGTTGAAATATTTGAAACTCCCGTCGGGTTTCTCCACAAACGTATCCACTCAAATTCAAGTCCAACAAAGGAAAATCGCTGGGCTCAAGAGTCTTGACTATCATGTTCTTATGCAACAACTCCTCCCACTGGCCTTGCGGAAATCAATTAGGAGGCCTGTTTGTAAAGTCATAAAAGAGTATTGTTCCTTTTTCAGAGAATTATGTTCGAAGGTACTAGATCTAAAGAAAATTGATAAGTTCGATGCGACCATCCCGTTCATCTTGTGAAAGCTTGAAAAAAGTTTTCCTCTGACATTTTTCGATGTTATGATTCACTTGACTCTTCATTTACCCGCTGAGGCCAGATTGGCAGGGCCGGTCTAGTACAGGTGGATGTACCCAATCGAGCGTTATTTGTTGACGTTGAAGAATTATGTACGCAATAAGAAACGGTCTGAGGGATCTATTGCTGAAGGATATTTAATGGAGGAAGCAACTAATTTCTGTGCTTGTTATGTTGAGGGAATTGAGACAAAGTTGACGAGACCAATATGATACGATAAAGGACCTTTGGGAGCGGGCCGCTCTTATTTTCTTAGTATTGAGGAGCCGTATCGGGTCCATCGGTTTGTACTGTTTAACAGTCCACAAACTTAATAGTACTTACTGTATGTATTAAACCATCCATTTCACTTGTTCCATACTATTGATATGAATGTGTTCATATAATTTAGTTTTAATCGTGTTTAGGAAACACAAAGATTACTTGAGACAGTTGCATCCTCATTGGACTGAACATAGAATACAGACCGAGTAGTACAACCAGTTTGTGCAGTGGTTTCAAACAAATGTAAGTTATTATTTGTACACTTACTCTATCGTATTTCGCCGCCTTTAACGTCTGTGCATGACTGTGATCTTAATTGTGAAATGTAGGTGACAAATCTGTCAGCTGATCAGGAAGAAGATGTCCGTGTATTAATGTCCCTTGTGCGCTGCCCCGATCGCGAAGCTGAGTCATACAATGGGTTCTTTTGTAATGGATACAAATTTGAGACAGAGTCCGTTGACAGATCACGAATTACTCAAAACAGTGGCATCGCAACAGTAGGAGAAGGGGAAGACATTTTTTATGGGGTCCTACAATCCATTCTAGAGGTGTACATGGGAACATGGACACCCATCTACTTGTTTAAGTGTCTCTGGTATGACACGGAGGGTACTGGTCGGGTGTTAGATGAATTTGATTTCCCATTAATTAATACAACCAGGCGAAGTTACAAAGATGAACCCTACATTTTTCCATCGCAAGCACAACAAGTATTTTATTGTGAAGACCCTGTTGACCCAAATAGGAGTGTCATCTATCATTGGAAACCAAGGGCCACTTACATCGATATCCCATTGGGTAATGTGCCTTCAAGTGCAGAAGACGATGAAACATTGTTGTTGGCACAAGATCCAGGGGTGGGACAGACGGTTGTGTGCAACACGAAAGATGAGGATTTGTGGGTGCGTACAGAACTTGGTCAAGGCGTAAGGGTTGACGTGGCTGATTTGGATGTAACTTAATGTATGGATGTAACTTAATGTATGTTAGGTTTTTTTGTCTCGTGTCCATGTTTGGTGTAATTGTACATTTCAAATGTGTATTATAATAAATATAACAAAGTCTGAAATTGTATTTTGCAGGAGATACAAAATGAAGGGCAAGCAACAAATGGAGACTCCACCTACGAGTCAATACGTTCGTTTGCAAAGGGGTCCTCCTCCCGACTCGACCGAACCACCACGTAGGCTTTTAAGTATTATTTTGAATAACTTGGTTTTTTATTGGTCTACTGGTTATGTATTGATTCAACAACTAATTATCCAGCTTGTGTAGACATTCGAGTTCTGTTTCCGGAGTACAATTCCCCTTTGACCAACGGTTCAGGTAAAAGTTAATTGTGCCTTTTAGACTGCATCAAATTGAGTTCAATTTTAATACAAATCTCTAGTATATAACATATTGTGCTATTCTGATTTCATAGGGACATCTGGCCATGCCACTGTACAGGGTTCAAAGACCAAACCTCCTGTAGAAGATGAAAACCTGGAACGTATGTCATCCGATGGTGAAGATATGGAGGACCTGGAGGGTGAAGATAACAGGGAGGTAGTTTTGGAATCTGAACTACCCGAGGAACCCGTCAGAAGGAGGGGTAGGGGCCCAACTAGGGCATCTTCATGTATGCCTGCAGAAGGTGTGTGGAATGTACCCATTAAGAATGGGAAGAGGAGTACGAAATATCAAAGCTACGGGTTGATGGGAACTTATGCACGGGTTGAAAGGTATTTTCCCCTCCACCTACAGTGGCGAGACTACGATGATAACGAATACTCTACGTTGTTCACACATATCAACGTAAGTAGTTAATTGTTTTACTTAAACACTATTTCATCTTTTGGGAAACTCATTCTGGATTTATGTTTCACAGGAAAAATAAAACATTATTTGTGAAAATGGAGAGGAGGTCATGAAGCTGGTTTTGCAAAAAATAATAAGAGATAACCAGGCGTCTTTTAAGAAGGCACACTACGATGGAAAATCTGAAAAAGAACTTCAAGAAAATCCGATATCCACTATCGGTCAAGAAGCAAGGGAAAACTTGTTGCTTATTGGAATGATGATAAGATGTTGGAGATGTCCAAATGCAACAAGGTCAATAGGACAGGAATAAGATCGACATACACACTTGGGGCAAAGTCCCTAAGTCGTTTTTATGAAGAGGAGGTATGCCCGTAATTGTCACATTTTTTTTATTTATGTGCATATCTTATTGAATTTTACAAGTGTTCTGAATGAAATTGGTTTTCAATTTAGCAAGCCAAAAAGAAGGATGATTTCAGGTACGTGGAGTCTTACCTCCTAGCTCATAAGAAGAAAGACTGAACGTATCCAAATGAAAAAACAGCAGCAATATGCGTAAGTGATCGTAATTATACATTTGACTAATAATATTAGCTTTTTATTATACTAATATATGTTTCTTTGCAGACCCAGGTAGAGACGGTTGCAATTGAACAAGAAGTACACCAGTCGAAGGATCCGGCAGAAGTGATACTTGTGTCGGACAAGGTGTTTGGGGGACACCACGGTGGCTACGAGCGAGGGTTTGGGCCTGGTGCGCCTCCACGGAGAGGTACATCTGCGTCTACTGCTGTGAACACCATTGAGATTGCCTCTCTTAGAGCAGAGTTGGAAGCAGAAAAGCGAGATAAGGAGATCCTGAGAGAAACATTACAGAGTGAAAAGGAAGACAAAGATAAAATGAAAGAAGAGATGGAAATAATGAAGCAACAAATGATGGCTATAATGCAATGGCAATGATCTCAAGAGTCAAGTCCAGGTTTGAGATCCGTCACAAATTAAACTTCAGTTGCATTAACTTTATTACTCCCCTAACTAATTTGCGTGATGATGTTATTTTAGCTGGATCATCTGCTCAACGTAGGCGGGGCAAGCAAAAACATGACCTGTTTGTTGAAGAGCATAAGGTTGATTTTACAATTTAATTTTCTGTAATTGAATCAACTTAATCTGGTGTGCCTTATATATGTAGTGGATTAAAAGAAGCAACCAGGAATGTAAGATTATAAGGGTGATATCCCTTTTCTTCTTCTCATTATTCTTCATCTTTGTTGTCATGAATATTGTTATTATCTTCATATTCTTTCGGAGAGGTTGATGGTTTTGGGGAAATGAGAAGGATATCTGCAAACGTGTTCTAAGAATACCAATTTAAACTACATCTAAATTTTGAAATGACAAGGTGGCTGTTGTTAGAGTTTGAAAATGAATATACGGAACTAACCCGTTACATTTTGGTTCAGTACTATTTAAAAGCAAAATTTCATTTCAACAAGAATCAATTTTCTGATCTGTTATTGATTGCCGGGATTGCAGGGACTACATCCCAGGTACTTATTTTATTCTTTGGCCAACTTTCTTTTCTCAAATTCATATGCTTCTATCATTTTTTGAGACTTTTATTTTTCTTGTTGTACATAATTTCTGTGGACAATCTTACTGGGGTCTAGTTTTGGTATTCATTAGTTATGAAAACTTTCATGAAGCTGCTTCTTATGCCCTTATTGGCACCCATTTTTGGGGAAGTGACACTGCTGACCCTAGCGTTGTGTGCAAGCTGGTTGCATGTGAGTAGTAAATTCTCTGAGTTGAATTTTTAAGTCATTTTGATGCAAAAAGAAGTTTCTACTTCATAGTTTTGGTTTTAAATGCAGGAAGGTGATTGCTAATTTGTTAACATTCAGCTCATTTATGCTGCAGGTATTTCTCTATGGCATAGCGTGGTCCTTCTAGGTATTCCCTCTGACAGCAGAACCTTTGTCACTTCAATCCTCTCAGTTGTACTACTACCATATCGTTTCTTGAGGCTGTTATTAATACTGAATGCATTTTGGTCTCTGATTATGTTGTTGCCTTTTGGGTTTTTCAATGTACATTATACATATTTTTAAAAGGTCTTTCACTACTTTGAGATGTGTTAGTTGTGGTGGAATATGCATTTTGGTCTCTATGCACTTTGAGATGTGTTATTAATACTGAATTTGATTCCATAACATAGTGATGGATATATATATATATATATATATATGCAAATGAGGTTTCTGTTGATATCAGGTTGATACTAGCTAAAGTCTCTTAAATGAGCAAAATCAGAACCCAATCAAATTTAAAAAAAAAACGAAAAACACCATTATCGACGGTCATATTCCATCGGGCCCGAAAAGTCAAATACTAAGCCGATGGTAAATCACCGTCGGGCCAAAAAGCAAAGAAAACAAAAAGGGACGACGGATATATGCCGTCGCCCTAAAGACCAAAGTCGACGAGAAACAGCCATCGAGAGGGAAAGCCCATAGACGACGGTCATCCACCATCGGCCCAATACAGAATATACGAAGGCCGACGGTATATACCCGTTGGGCCAAGTAAACAAAGCAATTGAAGAAGGCCGACGGTATATGACCGTCGGGCCTCTAACAAATGCTAAGGAAAAGGGATGACGGATATACGCGGTCGCCCTAAAAACCAAACTCGACGAGAAACAGCCGTCGTGAGGCAAAAAAAAAAAATTAGACGAAGGTTATTTTACATCGGGCAAATTTGAATGTTTCCCGACGGTTTTATCCTGTCGGGCTAAAGTTTTTAACTCGACGGGGTTAACCCGTCGAGTGTTAAAACCAGTTTCGACGTAGCTTTGTCATGATGGGGATTTCCCGTCGGGATAAGAACGTTTATCTCGACGATTAACAACCGTCGGGCAAAACTTTATTTTCTGACGATAAATCACCGTCGAGTATAATCTTTTATGTCGACGGCATAAACCCGTCGAGATTGACAATGTGAACAGTGGTTTTAATGACAGCCGTGATCGCTTTTTGTTATCACCGACCGTCATTTGCCGTCGTTAAGTTTTTAGAATGCCCGACGGTTATGTACCGTCGTGCAAATGTTTGCCCGACCCAGTAATTAGCCGACGGTCGTTGTGCGTCGGGAAATTCTGACCCGACGGGTTGGGCGGGTTGGGCGGTTTAGCCGACGGTATTTCACCACCGGGCAAACTCTGTTTTCTACCTGTGTAGGTGCTGCTATATAGATATTCATGGCGACAACAGAATCATCGTGGTCATGCTGCACTTACTAAATTAAATTTCAATTAGAAGTCAAGTAAGAAGAATTACAGACTCCACCTCTTGCAAGCCTCTTTTTCAGCTACAGAGTTTTTTTTTTCTTCTGTATGTCCGAGATCAAACAACCAAAACAGATGCCAACACGCACAAGCTAAAGTTGAATTTGCTACCATAGCTTTAGAGGCACTGCTTTATTCAAAGTGACGCAATCTCATACGTTCATAGACAAAAATAATTTTGATCTTTCCGTCATCTTGAAAAGACCAGGATGAAGAAATAACAAAAAGGTCATTACAATCCCGCATGAGATTAATATAATGCCTCCTAGTAGAAAAGTACCGTTGCAACCGCGGCCACAGCAGACTCCTTCCTAATGAAATTTCAAGTCAAATTCTCAAAATCGCCTTGAGGCAGATCCGGCGGTTTCCGTTCTGGAGTCGAAACTTTCTCTCTTATTCCTTGAGGTTTTCAATCTTGGACAAATCTTATTGAATTGTGGTGGGTGTCACATGCATCAAATGTCAGCACTGATGAGATCAGGTAAGCAGTAGTTGTCCAACTCAGTACTTTAGTTTAGACAGCTCCTGCGCTGATCTTTTCTCTTTGCCACACAATTGAATCCTACTTTAAGTTGATCATTGTGGTAGTACTCTTAAGCTGTGTTTTAAAAATCAAACCGACCCGGCCGGTTCGACCGGGTTCAACCAGAACCGAGGCTTTGAACGGTTCGGTTTGCTCAAAAACCTGGAAACGGTCGAAAACCGGTTGACTGGCCAGTTTTAGTGGTTCAACCGCTGAACTGTGAATCGGACTGGACCGGTTAAACCGGTCTACTATCCTTTCTAGCATTTTTGAAAGATTTTGTATTTTTAAACTTCTTTTTTTCATAAAGAAATCTTGTTATGAACTTTTTAAATTAGATACAACTCATACGGGTTGAACCACCGGTTGAACCAGAATCAAACACTCCACTAGTTCGATCACCGGTTCGGTTTTTAAAAACATGGCTCTTAAGTAATGAAGATGTACTACTCTTCATTATGATTTTATCTACTGCTATGAGGGTATGTTGTTCTAACATTGCTGGTGTGTGAATTATTTTACAAAGAAAAAAAATTGCGAGTGACTATGAGAATATTGCTGCTTAATTATTTCTGCAGTACTACATGTTTTTGAGGTTTTTTCCCCTGCGGTGCATAAGTTTGAAACTGCTGCACTTATTTTTCTAGGTTGTTGTTCATTGCTATGTGTTATCATCAATGGATTATTTTACTTTCATACAGTACTTGCTGGTATGTGGATTGAAGAATCATGGTATATGGATATTGTGGAGAATCTATGAATGATTGTTTTAAGCATATTTGGATGTTGTAAGAATGGATTTTCCATGAGAAACAAATAAGAAAAAGACAAAAAAATGAGAATTTTATTTGACAGGAAATTAAGGCAAACCTCACAAAGTGGCAGGATAAATTAAATGATGGATAAATAAGATGATACCATAGATGCCGAGAAAGCCACAATAGTAGCTTTACAAAGAGTCCTTTCTCTTCAAGCTTCCAGACGTTTTCATGAGACCACTCATGTTAATGCAGACTTGTAGGATTTTCTTCAATCGCCATAGATGGTCAAGCCAATGGTGCAGCCTCCTTTGCAAGTCGTACAACAACCATCTTTTGTTCACGATTCCCCCGTCTGAACCGCTACTGCCTCCACTATTATCAAACTTTCAGCATTATAAACCACTACCATATCCGCCGCTCCACTGGCTCCTCAACCTATGCATTCGAGTACACTAGTGCCAGTAGTGTTGTTTGATCCCATGGATGATCCTATACCATCTCTAGTCAATGACCCACCTCTGACTGCTACTGATGTCATTAGATTGTACAAAATAGTTTTTCGAAGTGCCTCGGGAATTGTGTCAGTGATGTTTCAGTGGAAATCGGTCTCGGAAAGGGATTAAATAGTGATTTGCAGCACTCAGGTGTGTTACATCCAAATTTAGGGCTGATGTCATCATCCTTGGGCTGACATCCGCAAGTGTTCTCCCCCAGGTTATTTCTTCCTTATATTCTGGTAATCTCTTCCGCGGGTATTCTCTAGTTTTTCGGTGGTCAGATTGGAAGTTTTTTTTGAAGTTTCTCCTTGGTTTGTTTGCTCAACCGCAGCTTTCTATAGTATTTTCCCCATCTTCAGAAGACTGTTTTTGTTAAATTGTGTTGCTGGAATATTAGTGTGATTCTTCCTATTGATCTGATTCTATCTTTTGGTTGGTTGTGAGCTACTTTCTGCATCTTCAGTGTTTGCTTGATTGTTATCATGTCAACTAGTGAAACTTGAGATTGTGGTATGATTGTTGAAGTACCTGTACTTTCTAAGGATACAATTCAGATTACTGCATCAAAACTTAATGGAGAAAATTATTTGTTATGGGCCTCTTCTTTTAAAAAGTACAAGGGGCTATGATGAAAGAGAGTTATATTCTAGAACATCCCCCAAAAAACATTACTATGATTTTGAGGACTGATGATATGTAGGTTCAGACCTGGATCACTGGAAGTATAGAGGACGATATAGCTAAACAGGTTATGAGTTATCTTACGGCTAAAGATCTTTGGGACACCTTTGATGATATGTTTTTTAGAGAAAGAATTTTGATTGTATTTGTAATTTGTATAAACAATTCTTTACTCTGTCAAGAGGTGAAAAATTAGTAATTCAATATTTCATTCAGATGAGATGTCTTCTGCAGGACATACAAAAATATCGTCCCCTAGATTCGAATGTTAGTGTTATAAGGCGACAAAGAAATTAGGTAAATGTGCCTCGAGTTCTGGATGGCTTGGGTTCCAAGTTTGATAGTGTTCGGGCTCAAATTTTAGCAGCTGAGGAAGATAATATTACTCTAGAGTATGTATATAATAAGGTTCTTATTGTTGTGTCTACTCGTCTCTCATCATCAATAGGTCCTCAGAAAATAATTCTACACTTAAGAGTGCCGCTACTTTTAATAACAACAATTCCTACCCAAACGTAAAGATAACAATGATAAAGGTAATGGTAAAGGTAATTGCAAAAAGGAGACAGAAAATGTATGCATTGTTGCAGAAATAATCACGACTCTGAAAGGTGCTGGGACAATTTTGCAAACCAGCTTGGGCCAACAATGTTGGTTGATCTGATTCAGTGATTGATGTTCAAGATCCAGTGGCAACATTGCAAGATTTTTTATCCAAAATTGCGAAGTAGCGTTGCCATGGCCAATTAGGCTCCTCTTCTCTCTCTCTCTCTCTATTGTGCCATCTCCTTCCTCAGCGATGACCTCTACTACTAAAAATAATTTTTCACTTCAGATTTCTTCTCCCTAGTGGATTATTGATCCTAGGGCATCAAGTCAGATGTCAAGTACCTCTTCACTATTTTCTTCCTTTCGTCCAATTAGTACTTATAGGTTTGTTACTCTTGCTGATGGTTCTACCACCTGTGTTCTTGGTGAAGGAACACTTTCTATCACTTCTACTCTCACGTTGCAGTCTGTTCTATTTCTTCGAAAGTTCCCATTAATCTTCTTTTTGTGAGTAAATTAACTAAAGATTTATCTTGTTCCATAACTTTTTTCCCATCTCGTTGTGTGTTTCAGGACTTGCAAACGAAGAGGGAGATTGGTTCGGGCCGTGAGTGTTGGTCTATACATGATGGAGACTCGTCCCAATGATACCGCAATGCATAACACAAAATCTCCATATCTACTTCATCAAAGAACCTCTGACAATGCTAGATCATCAAGCCACTTTTTTCCCCTTCCATTACGTGTTTTTGGTTGTATGTGCTTTATTCATAATCTAGGTCACCTGCTAGACAACTAAACCCCTGCAGTCAAATGTGTATTTCTTGGGTACTCTCGCTTTCAAAAAGGGTACCGCTGTTATGATCCGGTTGGTCATAAGATGTATGTCTCCGTAGATGTCAACTTCCTTGAGGAATTATCCTATTTTGATTGTTCGTCTTCTGTTCATCCTATTGCCTCTTTTGATTCTTCTTCTCCACTTCTGTTGCCTTGTCCTGTTAGTAATGATATACATGTTTCTCCTCCTGTGTTGAGTCCACCGGTGTCCCGATCTGATCCTCCCTTGCTGGTATACTCCAGGCGCCAGAAACAATCTACTGAAGTCCAGCATCCTCCGATTGACTGCAGGGCTTCCACTTGATAACAGTAATCTTCCTATTGCTCTTCGGAAGGGTAAGGTTCTTGTACTCAACACCCTATTTCTCATTTTGTTTCAATGTCTTCTCTTTCTCAATCTTTTCATTAGTTTGCATTATCTTTATCTCTAGTTTCCATTCCATATCGTATATTGGATGCTCTTGCTAAACCTGAGTGGAAGTTAGCAATTGATGAGGTAAGCTCTTCAGGAGATGGGAACATGGACCTTGGTTGAACCACCTCCGGATGCTTCACTTGTTGGTTGTTGATGGGTGTACAGTTTAATATTGAAATATAAGTGGGAAGGGACATTGGACAAGTACAAAGCTTGACTGGTTGTTAAAGGGTACTCTCAGACATTTGGGGTGGACTTCTTTGATACCTTCTCCCCAGTTGCTAGACTAAAATTGTACGTATTTTAATTTTGGTTGCTACTTATAATCTTGGTCATTGATTCAGCTTGATATTAAAAACACCTTTCTTTATTGTGATCTACAAGAAGTTTATATGCACCAACCGCCTGGTTATGTTCAATTGGGGGAAGAGTCCTCCACAAGTCTATTTATGTTTTAAAATAAAGTCCTCGAGCCTGGTTTGATAAATTCAGTAAGGTGGTTGGTAATTTCGGGTTGAAGAGAAGTCATTGCGACCATTCTCTTTATTTTGTGGTGTTCTTTGGGTTTGATTGTCATGGCAGTATATGTTGATGATATTACATTAACTGGTGATGATTTGGTAGGTATGACTGAAGTTAAATTATATTAGAACCATCATTTTCAGTGAGAGACCTTGGTGTCTTACGCTACTTGTTGGGCATTGAGGTTGCCTGTAGTAAGGTGAGAAATCAATGGTCTTGTCTCAGAGGAAATATGTGATGGATATGATTCATGAGTATGGCTATTACAAGCCAAGCTACTGCACCAGTTGTTTCATTCTTGGAGTTACATGATGTGAATAGTCCCCAGTTAGCAGATGTGACTCATTTCTGGAGTTTGGTAGGACAACTTATTTTTTCTATAGTCACTTGACCTGACATTTCATTTGTTGGAGTGATTAGTGAACTTATGGGCAATTGTTTTTTCTACTACTGGATATTGTATTTTTGTGGGTGGAAATTTGATTGGAAGATAAAGTAAGAAACAAAATGTTGTTGCTCGTTCCAATGTTGAGGCTGAATACAGGTGCATGGAACATACAGTGAGTGAACTTCTCTAGGTACAGTTTATGCTTTCTGATATGGGGTTAATTCATGACAAACCCATGGTGTTGAAGTGTGATAATCAGGCTGCTATATTTATAGTGAAGAATCCTATATTTCATGAGAGGACAAAGCATTTAGAGGTTGATTGTCACCATATTTGTGATACAGTTTTGAAGGGAAAAATTGTTATTCCATATATTAGTTCTAAAGAGCAACTCGTTGATTTACCCACTAAAGGTCTTGGGCGAAAAGTCTTTTATTATTTTCTCTCCAAGCTGGGTCTCCATGATATTTATGCTCCAGCTAGAAGGGGAGTGTTAAGAGTCAGGGGTTGTTTAGTAATTTTTGTAAACTTAGTTTGATATTATTTGTTTATTTGTTTAGTTTACTTGCTTCTCAACCCATGAAATGCATCATTGTAACTTTGTATTTTATGACTATATTAATACATGTTTTAGGGTTGTAGGTCATTATGGCCTTACGATCTCTGTCTCTCCTTCTCTCTTCTCCTTCTTCCTATCTCTTAATTTTTCTCTCATCTTCAATCTTCTTTCACTAAATCTTGCAGTTATGAACATTTGGGACAAAGGGGTGGAATGTTACAGATTGATTAGTTCTAATTAACATTATGGGCCATTAGTGGGCTTTATTGTGTGCTTTGATAGATTACGGGTCAATTTCTAAATATTAGTTAATTAGAGTCTTTGTGCATGCATTTGAAACTGTTACTAACAAAGAAATATTCGTCAACAACTGTAATATGGTAAGGTCACAAACAATTGAAACTGTTTTACAATTGATCTTGTCAACCATATTAAGTAACATCTGTGTTTGTAATATTCACAAGGTCACAAACAACACTTACAAATAATAGGAGAGAGTATAAAAAATACAGATCAAGGAGGAGGGTTTAATTGTGTTTTACCTTTCATTTGATCTTCTCTTACTAACTATTTTGTAACATATATCAGTTGATAGAAGAAGAATAGTAGGGACTCAATGTCGTCATCTCCATTTTTAAAAAGGTTTGATTTCTCTTCTATAATCTATCCTTTTGTAAGTCTATCATATAAATTCATCCGTATATAATTATGACATTTTCTTTTCTATATTGTTATTGGAATCTTTGTTCTATTTCTATAGGGTCGGTCCATAAAGTCAATTGGGTCTATTCTTTCTTTTTCACAGGTAAACACTATGGATTATATACCAGAACCGAGTTTAGTAGAGCATTCATAGCAACAGCTTAAAATTAGTTATATCCTTTTGTCGTAGTATATTTATATCGATGAACTATCTGTTTTAAGTTTTTTTCTATTATTTCATCTTCTTACCATGCACAACTTTCTTTCCTTTATTGTTTTGTAATCATTTTCCTTTTTCAGTTTTCCATTATATTTGAAAGTTTTACAAAACGTATATTTCATTTAAATTACTTATAAATCTTCTAGTTTCCACTTAAGTTTGGTTGCTTCCTTCTAACAGGTAAACAACAAGGAATCTATATATTAAATAAGTTTTACTACAGATAGCATATGGCAGAATTTTTAAGCAATTAAAACCTTTTTTTGGAATATCTTTATGTGATTTAAATATACTTTGGAAGTATGTCTATCTGTCCTCTATTTTGTATTCAAAATTCTCATCACTTTACTATTATTGGAATATTTTTCTAGATATATTTTTTCAAATTGATATTTTCTTGAGCTATGGAGTCATTTTAGCTATATATTATCTCAATACCTTTTAAATTTGTCTTCTTTCTTCTCTCCGGCAAACACCATGACACTACACAACATCAATTTTTACAAGTCCAAAATTTGTAAATATTAGAAGAAACTAAACCCCTTTTGGCCTCATATCTCATACAATTATGCCGATGGACCAAAACATGCTATTTAGGCATCATTCAACCGTTACAAGTGGTTATACCAAAACCGTATTCATTACGGGATTTAATTTCAATGACAACTAATTTAAATCTCATGAACGTTATGCATCTCTTTAAACATTCTGAACGTTTTAATTTATGGAAAACATACAAAAGGCTCATTTGTTTATACCATATTTCTAGACAAAGACGGCTGTCGAAGTGCATGTGAAGGCCGAGCAACCAAAATCCGCCTATTGAAATGTTGCCAAGAAGGGAGGGGGCGGACAGGATTTGCCTAAGGTAACACATTCTGGTGTCTCATAAAGCTGACTTACATATGCAAAAACCTAAAGCTGAGCAATATTTGTAACAGAGTGGAAAGTCAAGCTTCACTGCTCTCTTTGTCCGAATGTTTAAAACAAGCCTACCAAGTTCTCTCTTCCTTGTTTTAGTGACTAATTGATTTTTCCTTTCATTACATTTAATTCTTTCTTTGAGTGATTGATTCTCTTTTCTTTTTAAATCACATATAAGAAATGATTGATGACACATTTAGTCATTTACATATTTGCCTTTTTCCTTTTATAGTTACATATTAACTCACACCTAGAAAATGTGATTATACCGGTGGTTTTGAGATAAACCCCTAGTAAAAAATTGTTTTACTATTTTTGGTTAAAACACTGATAGAAGTATAAAGGACTGTCTTCAGTAGTCCCCATCCCGTTACATTTCCTTCTTCAATATTCCTCTTCCTTCCATAGTGTCTTCCTGATATCCCAAACACATTGCTTCTAAAATAGAAGCTTAGTTAGATGATTCATTCAGTTTTGTGTGATGTGGTTCCTAAATTTGGTTAGTCATTTAAGGATAGACCTCGGACCCAACTTTACAAACTTCATCATTGAACATTACTCTGTTCAGGTATTTTGTGTTTGTTTTTTCTTTACTTTCATTCTTCTATTCATTGTTGTTTCTTTTATTTTTGTTTCAATTTTTTCTCTCCTAATCTTTTCCTAGCTTATGTCGAAAATCCCTATCTTATTCACGAGGCCTCTCCATTAACTTATTTTCTCTCTCTATTTTTATTCATGTTTTAATATGTTCGATCTCTCTTAGATCATTCAGGCTTTCTAGCAGTGACTTTTGCCCAAAGAATATGTTGCAGATACAAAAATGGAGTATGCAGGGTTTAGAATATTTGATTGTAGTCTAAAGAAACCTAAAAATTAAGCTTATAAATGATTGTTTGAGAGGTGTTAGAATGACAAAGAAAGGCTAAACGAGTCTCCATAATATTTTATGCTTTGATGGACCAACGCAATATAGAGGATAACCAGTAAAAGGTTTCCTAGGTGAAGAGTTGTTGGGACCTGAACAATGAGAAGTTTGATTATAAGGTTAAGTTACGTACATTTAATTTTGTGTCAATTTAGTTGTTTGTCTTATTCTTACAATCTCAGGTTTCTCTTCTATGGAGGGTGTAGGGTATTGGGATATTACGATTGGCCAAATTAACTGTTTGACTCCTATGATCAGTGTGTGAGAAAGGCAGAGGGATGAATAAAAGCCACTCATTGTACAACTTGACGACCTTGTCGTTCTCAGGAGCAACTGTGTTGGCCTTCGCACGTGGAGTGGGGGCCATTCTTCATGTAGAAGAGCACTACGGTTTTGAGAGTGAATACAATGGAGGAGAGCAGGAGGGATTCCAGCGAGAGAAGGAGAAGTTTGATAGAGCTCGAGAGCGGGCAAGAGCAGGAAGGAGAGGAAATTTGATAGATATAATAAACAACTTTCCCCAGAGGTCTTAATAAAACCCCGGGTAAAAGCATAAATCCACAGGCAGATTTATTAACCCCAGGTAAAAGCATAAGTCTACAAGTGGTCAGGGACTAAACCATCGGCAAATACTTCTTTACCTGGGATTATGAGCAAACCGGTGGAAAGTATACTTTCCACCGGAAATTTAATACCGTTCGTTGATATTTTCAGCGGTTTTTGTTCAAACAACTGGTCAAGAGGTTTCTACTGCTGGTTTTCCTCTAAACCGCCAGTATAATGTCGTTTTGTAGTGGTGTCGTAATCATTTGTGGGCTTAAGTGTTTGTTAGATTATTCCCCTTTCTTCAAAAATTCCTTTTTTATTCCCAACCTATAACACTATTAAATTATTTTGTAACTTTTTTCTCATTATTATTTTAATTTTCTCTCTCTTGAGTTTGTTTTTGCTGGCTTTCTGCAATTGTCTCCATAATAACCTTTTATTAATCAGATGTTTTCCGTTACTATGTCTTCTTAATCCCATCTGATGATACCAGAAAATGGGCTCAAGAACAACAACCACATACCATTCGGTGGAAGGCAGGCTTCCTATTTCGTTTGGTTATACTCTTGTATATTAGTTAGATTGTAGCAATTTAGATGTTGAAGATTGGCTAGGACAGAGGCCTTCAATACTTTTGCGATTTTGTGCAACTCGTTATAGTATATGAATATAACAAGTAAATGATATTAATTTCTTTGGTTATACCATGGTAAATAATAAAAATCGGATACAAAAAGGGTATTTCTCTTATTAACAGTTGGGGTATTTATAATGAAAAGTGATATCAGTACTTCCTAATTTAACTTTGAGGTTTTACATCCTGACGTGGCTGCATAGTTGGCCGTCTAGGTAGGAAAAAATCTAGGGTTTAGGGTTTACCAATAGAATAGGTTAATGATATTTTATTAAACTGCAATGTGGACGCCAGCTCAGGATGTAAAGTCTTGGAAGTAAAACCCCCAGTACTTATGTCTCCACTTATTTATAATAGATGTGCTTACAATGGCCAAAGATCAAAATACCCTTAAAGGGTAAAAATACAGAAAAAGCCCTAATGTTAATAATCTAACATCCTCCCTCAAACTCAAGATGGATCAAAAGAGCACATCTAGAGTTTGGAACATAAATTCCAAAATCGTGAAGAAGTAAGCAACTTCGTAAATAAATCAGCAATCTGATGTTCAGAGGGTATATACAATAATGTGAGAGTACAAGAAACACAATTATGTCGAACAAAATGACAATCAACCTCAATATGTTTGGTCCTCTCATGAAACACATCATTGCGAGCAATCTGAAGAGTACTTTTATTGTCACAATGAAGTGGAGTAGCACAATCCAAAGAGACGCCCATATCCTGAAGTAACCAACAAAGCCAGACGAGCTCAGATGTAGTGTCAGCTAGAGCCCTGTATTCAGCCTCAGTACTAGAACGAGAAACAGTAGATTGTTTCTTGCTACGCCAAGAAATCAAAGAGTCACCTAAGATGATCAGTAACATCACCTGCCCAATCCGCATCAGAAAATGCAAACGGAGTAAGCGACGAAGTAGATGGGAACAACAAACCCCTATACAAACTTCCCCGAACATAACGTAAAATGTGCAACACTGCGACATAATGAATAGAATGAGGAGCAGACATGAACTGGCTGACAACATGAACTGCATAACTGATATCAGGGCGAGTAATGGTTAAATAAATCAAGCCACCGACAAGCTGTCGGTAAAGTGTAGCACCGGAATGTAGCTCGCCATCTGTTCCGCGAATTTTTACATTAACCTCCAAGGGCGTATCACAAGTCTTATTATCTGTAAGACTGGAGTGAGTGAGTAAATCAGAAGCATACTTCACCTGAGAGAGACCATAACCTTCACATAAGGGAAGAACCTCCAAGCCAACAAAATAACGTAACTGCCCAAGATCCTTCATCTCAAAACAAGAACGAAGATAGTGCTTAAGTCAAAGATACCTCTCAGATCATCGCCTGTAATAACCATATCATCAACATATAATAGAAGCTGCACTATACCTCGAGAAGTGTGGTGAGTGACCAACACACAATCATGAGAACTCTGACTAAAATTGTACTCCATGATTTTTTAACAGAAAGTCGAAAACCAAGCACGAGGCGCCTTCTTCAAACCATAAAGCGCACTACGAAGTTTACAAACTTGCCCAGAGAGATGTTTAAATCCTGGCAGGGGTGACATATAAACTTCCTCAGACAAATCACCATTCAGAAAAGCATTTTTCACATCCCACTGAAACAAATCCCAATGGCGAACATAAGCAATGGCAATTAATAGTCGAACAGAAGTTAACATCACAACAGGAGCAAATGTCTCTTCATAATCAATATTGTACTCCTGTATATAACCCTTAGCCACTAAGCGAGCTTTATAGCGATCGATATATCCATCTGCCTTAGTCTTGACTTTATAAACTCACTTGCAACCAATAGTAGACTTACTACCAGGAAGAGTAACAAGATCTCAAGTATGAGCCTTGGCAAAAGCTGGTAATTCCTCAGACATAGCTTGTTGCCAAAGAGGGTTAGAGGACGCCTCTCGATAGGAAGAAGATTCATGAAGAGAAATAAGAGCAGATAAAAAACAATGATACTCATCTAGACATACTGGACACTGACGAGTACAAGATGGAAATCAAGACTGACCGACAAGCTCCTCTAGGGAGGGATCTAGAGGCAAGCAAGGAGGCAAAGGTGAAGTCGAAGGCTGGTCCAAAGAGGGCACATAAGCATCAGTCAGAGAAGGTGCAGGGGACAGGGAGACGTCAGCCGGTGAACCTGGAACTGAACCAGACAAAGAAGATACATAAGACAAGTCATCCTGAAAAAGATAAAAAATGACAGGAGGGATCTACAAGACGTGAAATACACAGCTTGTTACTTTTAGGATCATAACACCGAAATTCTTTCTGCTCAATACCGTACCCCAAAAATACACATATGACAGTTTTAGAAGATAACTTATCACGTTCACGTGTAGAAAGTAAAACAAAACACGCGCAACCAAAGACACGAAGAGAAGAAAAATTAGGAGGTAAACCATAGAGACGATGAAAAGGTGTGGAACCATTCAACACTACTGAAGGCAATCGATTGATAAGATAGACAGAAGTCAAAACCGCTTCACCCCAAAATATTTTCAGAACAGAAGATGACAAAAGAAGAGTGTGTGCAGTTTCAATAATATGTCCATGTTTTCGTTCAACAACCCCATTTTGTTGCGGGGTATACGGACAAGAAATTTGTTGTAAGGAACCATGAGACTTGAGCAACATACAAAACTTATGAGATATATATTTCCCCCCAGAATCAGAACGAAAAACTTAAATAGATTTAAAGAATTGAGTGCGAACTATGGTGGATAATTCAATATATGTTTCGTAAAAATCAGAACGAGTCCGTAACAAATAAACCCAAACAAAGAGGGAATAATCATCAACAAAAACAACATAATAGCAAGATCTGCCAATGGAAGGAACCACAGACGGCCCCCAAATATCAGAATGAATAACATCAAATGGGCCTAAAGAATGCACAACACTAGTATTGAAAGGTAAAGTTGTATGCTTTCCAAGTTTACAACTAATACATTGCAACAACTCAGAAGAAACATGACCCAACCGGCCTGTATTAATCAATTTATGAAGAGTAGATGAGGATACATGGCCCAACCGATTATGCCAAAGTGAAAAATCAGAACTATGACTAGCAGTCAAACTACTATTTAAAGAAGAAATAACACCAAATTGAATATTCAAAACATCTAGCTCAAACAATTTCCAACTTTATGGCCTGTCCCAAGAACCTTCCCCGTTGACGGATCACGTACCTGACATCCAGAAGAGGAAAAAAGAACATGAAATCCAAGATCACACAATTGACCAACAGATAACAAATTTATTGACAATTGAGGAACAAAGAGAACATCCGAAAAACAAAGACCAGAAGTGGTATAAACAGAACTAGTCTGTTCCACAAGAAGCTTACAGCCATCAGCAGTGTAAATCGGAGAAAAAGAAACAGAAGAGGTAAAGACAAAAATAGAGGAATAATATGTCATATGATTACACGCACCAGAGTCAATTATCCAAGAATGGTTACCTGTATAGACACACAATGTAGAAGCAGAGGAAATACCTTGACCAAGGCCAGGAAGAGCCTTGGTAATCATATCCTGTATATCCACAACAGTTAGGGCAGGAGGGGGAGTCGGAACTGTACTGGAGGAACAATCAGAAGAAACAGAAATGGCAGTAGTGCGACATGAAGAGTTAGTATTCTATGTCTTCTTGAGTTTTGGACTCCACGAGCTCCACCACTCAAGCTACCGCCGACAGCCATTCTTTGCCTATCATTAAGTCCATCTAGCAAGAAGTTTCTCAGAAGTTGATGATGGAAAAATTCCTCATATGGAAAATTCAAAATGTTCCTGTCCTAAGACCATAATCTTCTCAGCCACATTGACAAGAGCATACCGATGCCCACCTCTCCACATGAAGATCTCGCCAAATGGCAGCGGTTGGACCAAATGGTCCTCGGCTGGCTGATTGCCTCTCTCTGATGTAGTCCTGCATCAGGTGGTTGATTGCACTACCACTACATATTCATGGCTTGTTTTTGAAGAGGCGTATGGTACAGTAACCAGATCACGCATTCAACAGCTAAATACAGAGTTGCACAACATCCAGTTTGGAACAAAGTGTGGCATGAATACTTACGTCATGCCAAGGCTATTTCCCTCGCTCTTGTTAGTGGTGGTAAGTCCGTAGGCAAGGATGATTTAATTTTGTGCGTAGTTCGTGGCCTTCGGATCAGAGTATGATCCAGTTGTCATTGTAATTGACGCTCAACCTGCCCCCACATATCCGTGGATTTCTGGGATGTTGCCTGACCATGAGTATCAGTTGTGATTGGCCGCTCCTGTTACTTCTCCTGTTACTTCTATCTGTACTATTGCTGCTTCCGCCCCCATCATATCTCTCATTCCCATGGGCAAGGCCACCTGCCAGAATCCACTGACTTCATTACAGTTCTTTCCACAAGTCCCCCCTATCCAACCCATTGGAATGCTCTTCTCATTCCTCATGGGGCAGTGGCTGCACAGCCGTCCTCTTCCAATTCCAATTCCACTGATGGTTCATCTGTCGTCTGCTATCGTTGTGGCCTCCCCTTCCACAAGGCCAAATACTGTTGGGCCCCAGACGATGCATTGCCCATTGCCAATGCACTTTCTGCTGCTACTGTTCCAATACCTCCTCCTGATGATGATTGGCACTTAGACTCTGGTGCTACACACAGTCTTACTTCTATTGCTGCAGATATCTCTGGTAAGAATCCTTATTCTAGTTCTGACTCCATTATTATAGGCAACGGACGATCTCTTGCAATAACCCATTCTGGTTCTACGTCACTTCCCTTCTTATCTGGAACGGTAGCTAACAGTGATGTCTTGGTTCCCAATATTTCAAAGAAATTATTATCTATTTCCTCTTTGGCCCGCACCCATAATTGGGCATTTTTATTTACTTCTAGTGGATATCTTATTCATGATTTATAGACAAAGCGGATACTCCTCAGAGGACCAATTACGGGTGGGCTCTACCTGCTCTCTTCAATCAATAAAATTTGTTTTCAGCCAATAAGACTACTTCAGATTTATGGCACCAACGCTTGGGTCATCCTTCAGCTCAGAAGCTATGTCTGCTCACACAGTTTCTACATAATAAAATTCCTTCTCAGGCACCACCTCCTTGCTCTGATTGTCAATTGGGCAAAAGTTGTCGTCTGCCATTCTCCACAGCCAAAATCCATACTATTGCCCACTTCTAATCGTACATTGTGACGTGTGGGGTCCAGCACTAGCAACATCTATAGATGGGTTCAGATTTTGTTTACTTATTCTAGATGATTATTCTCGATTTTCATGGATATACCCAATGGAAAGGAAATCTGATGTTTCTTCAATATTTTTTTATTTTATTCCAATGGTAGAAACAGTGTTGTACAAAATTACTTAGCGTTCAGAGTGATGGTAGAGGTAAATTCATAAGTGCATCTTTACGAACTGAATTTCGAGGGCAGATCGAAAGTACACTCATATAGTGGAGACAGAATTAACATTACTAGCCCAATTGAACCTTCCGACATCTTACTGGAAATATGTGTTCTCCATGGCCGTTTATTTAATCAATAGACTGCCCAAATGAGTACTTCTTAATCAGACTCCATGTTATCTATTATTTGGCTCGTCTCCACATTATATGCATCTACAGCCACTTGGATGCCTCTGGTATCCTTGTCTTCGGCCACTGGGTCTCATTAAACTTGAATTTCGCAGTTGCAGATGTGGCTACCTTAGTTATAGCAACCGACACAAAGGCTAATTGTGCTTTCATCTTCAAAGACGGAGTATTATAATTTCTTGCCATGTTGTTTTTTAAGAGATGCATTTTTCGGGCTTTCAACAACCATCCTCAAATTTGGGTTCTTCGCAGCACTCTTTCGCAGCTAGGTTTCCTGCCCTCTATTCCTACTGCACTTCGCGAATCAATTGCTTCAAATTCACCACTACCTACAAATTCAGAGCGTCCTTTGTCTACTGGATTGCTTCTGACTTAGTCATCACCAGAGACTGCTCTGCCCCACGCCAGCACGCCTTCGCCTACAACTCCTCGGCATTCTTCGTGTCCTCTTTTGTGTTGGCCTGCAGTCTCTGATTATCAAAAAGACGTCGCTTCACCCTTGCCCTCCTGGCCCTCTAAGCAAGTTTGCCAATCTTCTATTCTCGGCAAACCACCTGCTGCGCCCGACCATTGCTCCAGAAATTCCTCTTCTTCATATTCAGTTGCCACATCCCACTATTTCTTCCTCCTCTCGCTGAGCCGCGGCCATAACAGGTGTTCTCTCATCTTTAGGAAGGCAGCCAACAGCCAGACCACCTCCTCTTTCTTCTCTGGCTGGGCCCCGTTCTTCTTCTACTTGAAAACCCCTATGACCTTCCAAAAGCTCGCCCTATGTCTCTTTGCTTCCACCGTTGCCACTCCAGGCTAAAACTGCCGCAGACATACCGCTCCAATCCGTGGCTTTAGGAGCCTCTCCACTTTCTTCTGATCTTACGGATCAGCAGGTTTACTCTTCTCCCCCTTCTCCCTCTAACTTTGCATCTTCGCCCCATATTTCCCTCCCGTCTGCCCCTCGTCTTCCGTCAGAATCAGAAACTGCCATACGAGACACTGATTATTCAATCGAAGTGGCGCCCACTTCCCCTCCCTTAACTCTCTTCCTTCTGATGCCACTCAAACTCATCCTATTTTTACCCGTTCTAAAGATGGCATGCGATGGCCTAAAATATTGCTTACCCTATATATTCATTGCCCTTGTGTCTAAAAAACTCATTAAATACTCTGCCACCCTAACCGACCAGGTTTGCAACCACTATTAAAGACCCCCTATGGAAATAAGCTATGGAGGAAGAATTTCATTCACTAATAAAAAATAGAACATGGACTCTAGTCCCAGCCCAAAATGATATGAAGGTTGTATGTTGTAAATGGGTTTATCGAATCAAACAACGCACAAATGGCACAATGAAACTTTATAAAGCCCGATTGGTTGCAAAAGGTTTTCACCAACAGCTTGGACGAACTATGACTCGACCTTTACTCCTGTTGTTCGACCATCTACAATTTGTATGATTTTGACTATTGTGTTTTCTTTTGGCTGGCCACTTCGACTATTAGATGTCAGGAAAGCTTTTCTTCAGGGTGATCTCAAAGAAAAGGTATATTTAGCCCAAACCACAAGGCTTTGTTGACTCTCAATTCCTTCCCACGTCTGCCTATTACAAACGTCACTCTATGGGCAGGCTTGGTATTCAAAATTTAGCCACTTCGTCCTATAAGCTGGTTTTACAAATTTTCCTCATGATACTTCACTTTTTCTATGACGATCTCAGTCTCATATCATTATCATCCAAATATATGTGGACGATATTGTCATTACGGGTACATCGTATCAATTACTTCAATCTTTTATCTTAGAGTTACAGACTGTTTTTTATATGAAGGATTCCGGCATGTTACATTTATTTCTTGGCCTCGAAAGAGTTCCGTTTAAAGATGGTCTCTTACTTACACTAACCAAGCATACATATGATTTATGGCTGAGCTACGGTATGGATCATGCTAAACCTTTTCACACTCCTATGTCTGGGCCCCTACAACTCACAGCTGATTAACCTCTTTCAGATCCTATGTCTTATCGGCAACTTCTTGGCAGTCTCCAATATTTAACATTGACCCATCCTGATGTTTCCTTAGTTGTCAACTCTCTTTGTCAATTTATGCACTCGCCATTGATATCACATAAACAAGCCCCATAGTGTATTTTGTGATATCTCCTATGTTCTATACATTTTGATCTTTACATATTGCCCACTCGGTTTACATTATTTGGGTATAGTGATGCAGATTGGGCAGGGTGTCCCATATCAAGTCATTCGACCACTGGCTATGTAGTATATTTTAGTATCAACCTCATTTTTTAGGTTTTCGCAAAAACAACTTTCAGTTTCAAGATCGAGTTGTGAAGCTGAGTATAGAGTTTAGGCCAATTTAAGTACGGAGATATTATGGACTCTACATATCCTTCAGTTTCTTCATGTTCGAGTCCTCTCAACGCCAACATTATATTGTGACAATGTCAGCTCCATTTTTTAGCATCTAATCCGGTGGTACATGGACGCAGTAAACATATCGAAATTGATGTCTATTTTATCAGAGAAAAACTGGTTGCTGTGAAGTTCGCTTTTAAACACATTGGTTCCAAAGATCAAATTGCCGATATTTTTGCTAAATTTTTACCGCTCAAGATTCGAGGTTCTTTGTATCAAACTCAATGTGCTAGACCCGACTTGAGTTTGCTGGGGAGTGTTAAGCCACCTGTATAAGTTGTTGTATTCTTATCTTTCTTATCTATCTGTTTCACTCTTATCAAGGTTTTATGTTTCTCTGTTTTCTATTTTATCTATAGATCCTATTCTAATGGATCTCACGTGTAATATTTTGTATATATACAGTATAATAGATATGGAAATCATCTGAGGTTTTCCAATCTTTCATGGTGTTCATATATTCTTAATTTGTTTTACATATTCTACATTAATTATATTATTTCTAATGATTAAAATCATATTAGTTGGTGTATATAGGATTCTCTAAAAATTACTTTTCATAGATTAATATTCTTTTTTGATATCTATTAGCAACAAAATGTAATTTCTATCTCGATGCAAGGATGCGTCACATGCAGCTTTGGAAGGTGGATTTACATGTGGATGAGAGTTCCAATTCATATTTAGAGGCAAAGGTCAAGTAATCGGTCAAAAGAACCATCGATTTTATGTATTAGCCTTTTGGAAGATTCCTTCAGATCTTTTTGAACTGTGATATGATAAAAACTTAAATAAATTAATAGAAAAAATATTGTATGATTTAATACTCTTTTGAAAAAATATATGAAGATGTACTTGATTGTAAATACATTAATATGTTTTGCTTTCTGTGATTATTGTATTGTATTCCACTTGTTAAGATGGAATATTTAGTCTAAAACTGCTGGATTAATTTTTAATCATGCAGAAAGTGTGAAGCAAGAGAAACCAATCAGACTCCAACATTTTACAATTGTATTTGGCGTTAGTATTTCAACTGATTTATGGTTTGCTCTGCAACCAGAGTTTGAATTGTAATGTTTGAAAGAAACAATTAGCAGCTTTCTGTTTGGCTAGTCATTTTGGGATCGACCTTGGCCCAACTTTACATGGTTTCAGAGCGGATGCTCATACATGAGCTTCCACCCAACTTGTCCACGTGTCGGAGCCCAAAAGAAGGCCCACATGTGCGGAGAAGCGTTAGAGATTAGTCCCACATAGTTAAACGAGTATAAAAGATCATGACTTATTAGTTGGAAATAGGCTTCCTAACTTTGACTAGTCATTTTGGGATCGACCTTGGCCCAACTATACACTTCAGTGATACAGTTTCCCTAAAGAGATATGCTTTCAAGGATCTTTTAGATTGGCATACTCCTTCAGAGACACAGTTTCCAATAAAAAATCTACACAATCATAAGATTGGATTGGCAACATCACACTCATTGAACACTACTAAATAAAATACCAAAAAGAGCGTCCAGGCTACCTAAATAAAGTATTTTTTATATGGAAGGGTTAAATATTAAAAAATTATCCAATTTATCTAGAAAATGTATAATGAAGAGGGTGGTATAATATCACATACAGTAGGTGATATGTTTCGTATCTATATAGCAATGAGAGCGGTATATTATGATACACAATAAGGGATAGCTTTTAAACCAATATAGCAATGAGAGCAATATAATATCATGTACAGCAGAGGATAGGTTTTCTAACAAACATAGCAATGAGAGCCATATAAAATCATGTGAAGTAGAGGATAACTATCTAACAAATATAGCGATGCATGCCGTATTATATCATGTACAGTTGATGATAGCTTTCTATATAATATAGTGATGACAATGTGTATATCATGTACAATAGGAGATAGGTTTCTACAATATAATGGAGAGAGCAGTATAATATCATATATAGTAGGGAATAGGTTTCTAACCAATATACCAAAGAAAGTGGAATAATTTTGTATAATAATGGAGGGTTAGTCGTAATTAAAATCAGTTTCAGGGACACTAATGTCCAAGAAATAGACACTTTGTCCTCTTAGTCGATATTCAAGCGCCCCTGACTTTAAACTCTCAGGGAGACTTCAAAATTCCCAACCATGTGTAAATTACTCAACCTGTTGATAATTCCATGTCTCACTCCAGAAGGTTGAATTTTCATGTCCCTCCAATTCTCCATGTCGAAAGAACGGTTCAACGCTTATGTAGCGGCTTCGTAGCTCATCTTTCTCTCTTTACTCCTCTGTCACTCGTTGCTTCTCTTTGTCTCTCTTCGCTTCTTTCTGTCTTAGAGCTTCTTTCTCTTTTTGCTTAACTATTTCTGTCATCATTTCTCTCTCTCTCTCTCTCTCTTCTCTTCTCTTCTCTCTCTCTCTTCACTTCTCTCTTTGATTCTCTCTTTCTCTCTTTCCTTCTCTTTTCCTCTTTAGATTATCCTTCTCTCTTTTCTTCTCTCTTTCCGCAAGATAAAAATAAGAACATCAAGAATGCTCTTTTAGTCTGTAGTATATATTAACTCTCTCGGTTGTGAGTTATGTCGCCTGTGCAATGTGTTAGTTTATATAGGCAGAAGAGGCAACAGACATTCACTTCTAACTTGCTGTCTTTTTTAAGTTATCAAGTAGATAAAGTATGACTCCAGTAGCTTTCATGAATTTAGGCAGGATATTAAGATCAAAATCGTTACTGAATCATACAAGATTTGTTCTTGTAGATGAACAACTAGGAATATTTTTATTAATAGTTTTTCAAAATCAAAGATATTGTGTGAGACGAGCAGTTTTGTCGATAAGTTTGGACAATTAGTTTACATTTTAACTAAGTTTTGAATGCTATAGTGAAGTTATATGATGAATACATGTCATCTATCTCTATTGCTACCCCTTGCAATATTCTATCTAGTCATTGGTATAGTCCCTATTTTGTGGCGAGATACCTATTCTTTATTTTTAAATATATTTTTTTCATTTTATTTGGATCTTACTTTTATGTGCAACTATTTGGACTGCATTGAAGCTATTGATGGAACATATAAATCAGCTTTTGTGTAAACTAAAGATTCGACCACATTTAGAAATCGTCATAGTAAACTATCAGAGAATGTTTTAGGGGCATTTAAAGTTTATTTTATGTACTTGCTGGTTGAAAAGGGTGATGCATAGCAAAAGCCTAATGGACCTAAGTATCGTATGGTAAATTTTAATTTATTAATTTCTTTTGAGTAGATAAATAAAAGTTTTGTCGATTTGTTTAAGGAAATTATTAATTAGCAGTTGCTGGTTATCCAAATAGGCTAGGATTTTTAGCTCCATGTTGTGGAAAACGATATCATCTACAAAAGCATGACATTAATCTTCCACAAAATCCAAAAGAGCTATTTAATCTCCGTCATGCATCAATGTGGAAATTGATTGAGAGGATATTTAATGCACTAAAATATTGATTTGTTATAATACAAACATCACCACTATTTCCATATCCTGATCAAGTGAAGATAGTGCTAGTGTCTTGTATTGTACATAATTATTTTTGTAAAGAATGTCAAAGTTTTGAATTTAGTCCTAAAGAACAAAGTTAACAACCATAAGACTTTAATGAAGATGAATTTGATGGTGATGGGGAATTTGGAATAACTCAATCTCAAGTGGAACAAAGTATTAAAGCAGACCACTTTCGTGTGAGATGGCTAATCAAATGTAAGAAGACTCGTAATAATATTTGAAACGTATATTCTTATTTAATGTTTTATAAATTTTTATATGTATTCATTTTTATTTGATTTGGTACTTTTTACAATATATTTAGTTTCACTTTTTAAAAATAATACAACTTTTATACATATAATTTAACCTTAAATTACTTAATAAAATTGTTCTCTATTATTTTAAATGTGTCAAAAACCAAATAATAGAAATACAATAATTATTTATGAATGACTGAAATTGATTAAGTCTTTTTCCATATAACAATGTCTCCTAAATTCTCAATGCTTTAAACTAATATTATAATTGAAATTCTTAATATCTACCACTAACAAGAGAAACTTTTCTCAAAGATTTCACTTCCAGATACTTCATTGTATAAGACTGAATACTCTTTGAACATCATTTTCTCTATGCAGTAACCCCCTTAAGTAATAAGTTATTAACCACTGTGTAAAACCTGACCATTTCTTTCACCCTAAAAGGTAAGTGGAATGATCCAAAACAGAGCGAGCCCATCCCCGTAGCACCATATTTAGGTAATTTATCATCTATAACATTAATTCATTTTTTACACGCTAATTTGAAAGTATTAAACTATAATTAGTTTGTAATTCGTTTTTTTTTTTGCTTTTCAGGTCGTAATATCTTGTTATCTACCAAGTGTTTACTCTTTAAAGTTCTTTTTATAAACTTTAATTAATTTATAAGCGCTACGCTCCTTTATGCAAAAGGGGCTTATCGCACTCTTGCTTACAGGTAGAAAGCCTCAAGCCTACGAAAGCCTCAAGCCTACGAAAGCCTCAAGCCTACGATAGCCTCAAGCCTACGAAAGCCTCAAGCCTACAATAGCTCACCATTGCAACTAAACTCTCGGGCAAACACTTGGGCTCTGCTCCTTGCTCCGTTCAGCTTTTGCTTCTGTCAAGGAAAGCACGAGTAGAGCAGGCACCGCATGAATTGGAATCAACTTAACTTTTTAAATATATTATTTTCTATGCCATTCATTTACCAATTCCTGGGAGTCCATACATTATTTATGCAGTAATCGAGTCCATAAATCATTGTATTGAAATACGAAGTATTCAAAATGATCCTAATCCATTCTACTTTTAACCATCATATGCATGCCCAGACTTAACTGCCCGATACAGCACATATACATAAAGCAACTGTGTAATTGACCTCGTTTCAAAATATACAAACCTAAGTCTATTTTTTTCTTCGTTTTTGGGAAGATGAGAATAAAGTTGAAACATATGAGAAGCCATCCAAAAAAAACATCTCCAGGGAAATAACTTGCAATTCCCCGCTTTCCCTTGGTTCTAGAATGCCCAAGGCCGGCGACAAGGAGGCGCTTCCCAATCTCATGTCTACCAATTGTGTTAAAACCATTAATATTTGGCAGTTTGGGGGACACCAGAACAGAAGAGTGTTTAGATGGATCCGTTGCCTGTTTTGTTAATTCAACAGCCAAACTGTCTAGCTTATTACTGATCAATTTGGTCTTAAGAACCATGGTAGAATTTTTCATCATCTTAAATCTCGTACTTTTCGAGCAGAAGTTTTGTTTCAAATCTCGAGTTTGCCCACTCAGCAGCACCAACTGGGTTTTCACCGGGCTATTCACTTCATCCAAGTTTGAAAAGAACTGTTGTAGTATACCTGTCACTGAAACTGCATCCGATAAGCCCACTCAGGAAATTCTGTCACTGGAACAAGTTCTTTTTCTTCCTGAGGAATAGTTTTACCAGTATTACCATCTTCATGCAGCCAATTGTTTACATCAATACCACTTGTAAATACAGATTCATGCGGAGAGATGGCGTCACCACACAGAGAATCCCTCTTTGACTTTTCTCCATTCACACCACCTATCTTATCTTTTCAGCTATCAAATGCTTGAGAAAGTCCTTCCAACTGGTTCAACTATCAAATTTTCAATTTGAGCAACAGGTTCTTCAAGAACTCCCAGATAACTTGGCTGTTGTTTCAGCCACATGCTCTTGTTTGGAAGATAAAGGTGATCCTGATCCTTCTTAAAATCCTTCCTAGCTACATTCTGTGAGTCATTCAGCTTGTTTAGTTCCTTCATTTTCCTCTTCTTTCCAAAATTGTGACTATGATTTATGGGGTCTTCCGCTGGTTCATGTTGAGACCAATACTTTCCTCTCTTCCTCTCATCTAAAGGAGAACATTCAAATTTTAATTTAACGCCAGTATTTCCACCATCTTTGACCGGAGCTGAAGCCAAACTTAGCAGTTTGTCAAACTCTCCAGAAACAGTAGTTAAAATATTCTCAGAGCTTTTGCTGATTTTATTGCAGTGGAGGCATTGATAGATCTTCCTACCTCGGGCAAAACTTTTACATGGAGTAATGGGAGAAATCCACCTACTCTAACAAGGAATGACAGATTTTTGTGTTCACCTGTGAAACGGGGTGCGACTTCCCTATACCAAAATTTCTGATGTGCATGGAATACAGACATGCGACAAGGACGGACGTGCATACAAATGCGCATGGACAACCAACCGACAAAGAGGCGCGGGACCAACAATCATCCGATGATGAGGCAGATGACATGACACTTGTATGATGTGGCACATGAGGTGGCTCGTGACTAGGCAAGTGAGGTGGCATTCATGAGTTGGCTATGAGTTGGCAAACACTTGGAGGGAGTTCTAGCCAGTTGGAATCAACTCATAGAGTTAGTGGGAATCCATGGGCTGGCATGAGTTGGCATTGGTTGGCAAGCACTTAGAGAAGTGCTTGCAAGGTGTCACCAACCAAGGGGGGTTTTGTAATCTATAAATAGCCATGTACAAAGGTTTGTCAATCATTTAATCCTTCAATAGAAGTTTTCTTTCCTCCCAAATTCGAGTCCTCCTTTGTGTTTGTGTTTAGATAGAGTTCTAGCACTACGAATGGAGTGTTCTTGTGCTAAACTTCTTCTAAGAGCCTGACTAGCATCCAGACGGACTTGGAGGCTAGGCCGCACGCTAAAAAGATCAATATTGTGCTTTGCATAATCTAGCGGCATGACAGCTGGTATCAGAGCGGGAATCAATCCAATGGCAACTTCGGAGGCAGAAAAAGTTCAACTCAAAGATAAGGAAATAATGTCTAAATCTGAACTTCATTTTTCTTCTATTGAAGATAAAATCGAGAGGGTGGAGGCTTGTTGTTCTGAATTGGAAGAACAAGTTCGTGAGAACCTTAGTTCTGGAAATGGAAGCCCAGAAATGGTTCAATCGTTGGAGGAAAACGTCTATAGTGTTGTGGCAGTGTTCCGAGGAAACCTAGATGAGGTGAAGAACGATACGAAGAAAGAGATGGATGAATTACGGACGAGACTAGCATTGTTGGAGCGTGTTATAGCTAAAAGAGATGCAAACACGAATGGAGCAACAAACAAGATCAAAGTGCCCGAACCAAAACCTTTCAATGGGGTAAGAGATCCAAAAATCATTTACAATTTTCTATACTAAGTAGAAAAGTACTTCTTTGCTGCTAATCTCAATGTGACACAAAAGGTAAGCATTGTTTCTATGTTCCTTGTGGATGATGCTCTTCTGTGGTGGAGGAGAAGGGAAACAAATGTGGAATTAGGCACTTCTACCGTGTAAACACATGGGATAATTTCAAGAAAGAATTAAAGGCTCAATTATTTCCTGAGGATGTAATATATCAAGCTCGAAAGGAGTAGCGAGCTTTGAAACAAGAAAGAACGATTAGAGAGAACGTACAAAAGTTTACTTCTCTAATGTTATGCAGTTCTGATTTGTCCGATCAGGACAAACTTGTTTCATTCTTTGTGGGTTTGAAACCTTGGGCGGAGCAAGAACTAAGGAAGCGGGAAGAGAAGACTTTGGCCTCAGCTTTGTCCATGACTGAGAGACTTACAGAGTATGAATGGAAGACCAAAGAGGTGGTTTCTAAAAACTCCTATAGCACAAAAGACCAAAAGGATGATGAAAAGAAAAAGAAGATTGAGAAGAGACCTGAGAAGAAGGACTCAAGCTTCAAGTTTGATGATAAGAAGAAGAAAGGCAAGAAAGGTAAATCCTATAGAAAAGTAAGATGTTTTGTTTGTGAAGGCAAACATTTTGCTAAGGACTGCCCAAAGGTGAAAGTGTTGAACTCTCTTTCTGGAGAAGGAGATATAAAGCACAATGGAGGAGAGCCGCGCATGAGTTCTATGGCATTGCTCAACTCGGTACGGACATGTAGTGAAAATACTATCCAATCGGTAAGGCCTAAACGAAATCTATTTTTCTTGGACTGAACTTTGAGTGGAAGTAAGACAAAGGCCATGGTAGACACCGGGGCGACACAACTTCATCTCAGAGGAAGAGGCAAAACGCCTTAAATTGAAGTTGGAAGCAGACAACAGTCGAATCAAGACTGTAAATTTGGCAGCAAAAGCGGTAATTGGTGTTGCTAGAAATGTTTGTGTTACCTTGGGAAAATGGGTAGGTACTCTTGACTTCATTATTGTTCCTATGGATGATTTTAATATTATTTTGGGGATGGATTTCTTGAACAATTGTAAGGCATTTGTAATGCCATATTTGGGGCTTGTAGGAATCCTTGATGAGGGTGGGCCTTGTACTTTTCTGAATCACAAGTAATTGATGTAAAAAGAAAGGATGCAATGTTAACGGCCCTGCAGCTTAAGCGTGGTCTTAAGCAAAGGGATCTTACTTATGCTGCAACTCTAGTGGAGGACAAAGAAGGAAGCTCAACTCCAGCACCAAAAGAGGTCATTAAAGTCCTGGAGGAGTTTAAAGATGTCATGCCTAAGGAGTTGCCCGCCCCAGAAGAGGTGTTGATCATGCCATCGATTTGGAGCCAGGTACCAAACCCCAAGCAAAGGCACCATACCATATGACACCTAAGGAGTTGGAGAACTCAAGATGCAATTGGGTGAACTACTAGAAGCTGGGTTCATTCGACCCTCCAAAGCACCATATGGAGCGCCGATGCTACTTCAAAGAAAGAAGGATGGTTCTATACGACTTTGCATCGATTACCGAGCACTAAACAAGGTAACCGTCAAGAACAAGTATCCTATTCCTTTGATTGCTGATCTCTTTGATCAATTGAAGCATGCAAAAGTATTTTCTAAACTGGACTTGAGATCCGGATATTACCAAGTTTGGATTGCGGAAGGAGAAGAGTCAAAGACCACTTGTGTAACCAGGTATGGGTCTTACGAGTTTCTTGTTATGCCTTTTGGCTTAACAAACACCCCAGCTACATTTTGTACTCTTATGAACCAAGTGTTTTCACTCTTCCTTGATAAATTTGTAGTCGTCTACTTAGATGACATTGTGGTGTATAGCCCAAACCTAGAGGAACATGTAAAACACCTAAAGCAGGTTTTCAAGGTGTTAAGGGATAACTCTCTCTTTGTAAAGAAGGAAAAATGTTCCTTTGGGTTGGAAGAAGTGTCCTTCCTCAGACACTAGATTGGCGTCGGAAGGATTTGGATGGATCAAAAGAAGGTTCAAGCTATTTCCGAGTGGACCGTCCCAACCTTGGTTGGGGACATTAGGAGTTTCCTTGGCCTGGTGAACTACTATTGAAGATTCATCAGATGATTTTCAGCAGTACCGGCACCCCTAACGGACCTCTTGAAGAAGAAACAGTAATGGCATTGGACTGACAAATGCCAAACTTCAGCAAGCCGACTTCAGCAAGCCATTTGAGGTAATTATAGATGCATCTAATTTTGCTATTTGGGGTGTTCTTGAACAGGATGGGGACCCTTTTGCATTCGAAAGTTGGAAGCTAAACGAAACTGAACAGCGATACACTGTTCAAGAAAGGGAAATGACAGCAATTGTACATTGCTTACGCACCTGGAGGCACTACTTATTGGGGTCCAAGTTCGTGGTAAAGACGGACAACGTTGCCTCAAGCTACTTCCTAACACAAAAGAAGTTGAGCCAAAGCAAGAACGTTGGCAAGACTTCCTAGCAGAATTTGACTTTGAAATTGAGTACAAATCTAAAAGACCAACAATGTTGCCGATGCACTCAGCCGCAAAGACGACTTCACAAGTATTGCCGCTGTGACTCAGGTTAGTACCTCCATACTTGATCGAATCTGTGCGGGGCTGTGGAGTGATGCCATGGCATGTCGTTTGGAACAAGCCGTAATAATGGGTGAAACAAGACACTTTTGGGTTAGCGACGGATTGCTATACATGAAAGGAAACGTTTATTTGTACCAAAATATGAGGGTTTGCGCAAGGAGCTCCTACGCGAGTTCCATGATACCTGTGGGCTGGACAACCTTGCCAAAGAAGGACTATTGCTCTCTTGTCTGGGCACTACTATTGGCCTGGACTTGATGCTGATGTTGAGGAGTATGTGTGCACCTGTTTGGTATGCCTACAGGACAAAGTTGAGAGGCGAAGACCTGCTGGCCTGCTGGACCCTCTTCCCATTCCCAAGCGCCCATGGGAGTCCGTAAGCATGGACTTCATTTCTGGTCTAAGACAAACTGAAGGCCTGGGTTCCATTTTGGTGGTGGAGGATAGATTCTCCAAGTATTGAACTTTCATAGCCATCTCAAATGATTGCACAACCGAAGAGACAGCCAAAGCATTTCTGTAACATGTAGTGAAGCGTGGGGGTGTGCTAGAGACGATTAAAAGCGATAGAGATCCAATATTTACGAGTAAGTTTTGGTCCGAACTTTTAATGTTGATTGGAACTACTCTTAACCTTTCCACCAGCTTTCATTCGAAAACGGATGGGCAAACGGAGCGGATAAATGCCTTGCTTGAGGAATACCTTAGGCATTTCGTCAGTGCAAATCAGAAGAATTGGCCTGAGCTCCTTGATGTGGCTCAATTCTCATATAGCATGCAGAAAAGTGAAGCAACAGGGCATAGCCCCTTTGAACTTGCAAGTGACCAACAACCGTTAGTACCAACAAGCATCATTCCGGAAAAACCAAGTGTCCAGCAGTCCACCTTCTACTTAAGCGTTGGAAAGAAAGGACGGAACTAGTCCGATCATATTTGCAACAAGCTAGCAAGCGCATGAAGAAATTTACGGATTTGAAGCGGCGAGATGTTGAGTTCAAGGTGGAAGACCTTGTTCTCATAAAGATGAGGATGGAACAATTCAAGTTGTTGAGGACTAAGAATAAAGGTTTGATAAAAAGGTATGAATGACCCTTTCCCATTATTCAGAAGGTTGGGAAGCTTGCATACAAAGTGCAACTACCAAAGAGAATGTGTATTCACAACGTATTCCATGTAAGTAATATCAAACCTTATTTTTCCGACTCAGACCCTCAAAGAATTGTAAAGCCCAGAGCACCCCTTGATGTATCCACTACTTTCAGTAAGAAATTAGATTATATTAACTCATAGAGAGGTACGTCAAAGAGGCAAGCCACGTTCCAAAGAATTCTTGATCAAGTGGAGGAGAGAACCAGAAAGCGAGGCTACCTGGCATGAAGCAGCAGAACTTTGGCAATTCGAGAAAAAGGTCGAGGCATATCAGGAGCGTATGCAGACGAGGACGTCTGCCTTATGGCAATGGGAGCATGAAATGGGGTGCGACTTCCCTATACCAAAATGTCTTATGTGCATGGAATACGGACATGCAACAAGGGTGGACGAGCATACAAATGCGCATGGACAACCAATCGACAAAGAGGCGCTGGACCAACAATCATCTGATGATGAGGCAGATGACATGACACTTGTATGACGTGACACATGAGGTGGCTCGTGACTAGGCAAGTGAGGCGGCATTCATGAGTTGGCTATGAGTTGGCAAGCACTAGGAGGGAGTGTTAGCTAGTTGGCAACAACTCATAGAGTTAGTGGGAATCTATGGGTTGGCATGAGTTGGCATTGGTTGGCAAGCACTTAGAGAAGTGCTTGCAAGGTGTGACCAACCAAGGGGGTTTTGTAATCTATAAATAGCCATGTACAAAGGCTTGTAAATCATTCAATCCTTCAATTGATGTTTTCTTTCCTCCCAAATAAGGAGTCCTCCTTTGTGTTTGTGTTTAGAGAGAATTCTAGCACTAAGAACGGAGTGTTCTTGTGCTAAACTTCTTCCAAGAGGTTGACTAGCATCCAGACGGACTTGGAGGCTAGGCTGCACGCTACTAAAGATCAAGATTGTGCTTTGCAGAATCTAGCGGCGTGACAACCAGACTGGATAGATATTTACCCACAAACTGCTTGTAGAGTGCTTGATAAATCCATCTCAGATCATTGACCAATTATACTTGATACTAGTTCTGCAAACTGGGGGGTATTCCTTTCAGATTTGAGAACCAATGGCTAGAACATGAGGATTTTGAAAACAAAATTGATATGTGGTGGAAGCATACGGAGGAAGATGGGCTCATAGGTGGAAAATTATTCTGGAAATTAAAAACATTAAAAGGGAAGATCTCTGATTGGGCAAAGGCTCAAAAAATAGCTCAAAATAGAAGGAAGTCAGATCTACTTGCTCAGATTACTAAAATTGACCAGCAAGAAGAAGTGAGACCTTTGGTTCAATCTGAAATTGCCACAAGAATCTCAGTTGCTATAGAATATAACAATATCGTCCGAATGGATACCATTCTTTGGAAGCAACGTGCTCGACACAAATGGTTGAAACAAGGAGATGGGAACACTAAATTGTTTCATGCAATGGCTTCTAATAGAAGATGAGTGAACTGAATCAGCTCACTAATGGTGAATGGTGAGATTACATCAGATAAATCTACGATCATAAATGGTATTATTGACCATTTTCAAGCACTCTTTACTGAGGACTGCCCTTATAGACCTCGGTTGCCGAGCTTAGGCCACCAAGGGCTGACTCTTGAATGTATGGAAAAATTGGAAGCACCTTTTACAAGAAAAGAAATAGATGCAGCAGGACAGCATATGCCAACAAACAAGGCTCCGGGACAGGATGGGTACAATGGGGAATTTTTTAAATCCTGCTGGGAAACGTTAAGAGATGATGTTGTCCAACTATTGCAGCACTTCCATCAGTTTGGCCTCACCAACAAGGCAGAATTATTTTGATAAAATCATGTCTCCTTGGGATTCCCACTTACTATTTATCTTTGCTCTATTGCCCTACCTCTGTTTCTGAAAGGATGGAGAGAATAATGAGAAACTTTCTCTGGTCTGGAACTGCTGAAAAATAAAAAATCCATTTGATTAAGTGGGACGATGTTTGCCAAACAAAGAGGAATCGTGGCTTGGGAATCCGAAACATAAAGCTCATTAATACAGCTCTTTTAATCAAATGGATATGGAAATTAAACACTTCTGATAGACTGATATGGAAGGAGCTGGTTACTAGCCATATGGGCAGAGGGACTAGACATTGGTGGATTGATGATATTCCAAACAGGGGGCTTTCACCGATATGGAGAAGAATCATTAAATTTCTCCCTTTCTTTAGGGAATGGATATCCTTTAACCCTGGAAACGGAGACAAAGTTTGGTTTTGGACCCACAAGTGGCTGGGTGACAATCCACTTGTAGATAGATTTCAGAGGCTCTTCCTCCTTACTAGAAATCAAGTTTGTTATATTGCTGATATGATCCCAAACGGACAACTCAAGGATATAAACTGGGTTCCTCTCCTACGAAGGAACTTAAATGATCAAGAAGCTTTGGAGATCTACACTATTAGAAGATCTATATACATTTTATTTGAAAATAAATCAAAATGATGAACTAATATGGAGACCCAATCCCAAAGGTTCTTATACTGTTAACTCAGGCTACTCTTGTCTATCAAATGGAGAGGAAGTCTATCACCCTTCTGCCGTGCATTGTCCTTCTCTTGCCAAAAGAAACAGAATTTTTTTGCTTGGTGCTACATTAGAGAAAGATTGCCAACATGTGACTTATTGATGAGAAGAGGCATGCAAATTCCATCTACCCTCTGTCCTTTATGCAAAGGTGAATCAGAATCCATTAACCACCTGCTTATACATTTTAAGTACAGCTGGCAAATATAGGTTTATTTTCACGGTATGTTTGGCCTCATTTTGGTCATACCTCGGGATTTAACTGGAATAGCGAACTTACGAAAATGTGTTGGTCTTGGTGAAAAGGGGCGAATGATGTTTGACTGTTGTATATGATTTATTCCTTGGATGATATGGAAAGAGAGGAATCAAAGAATATTTCACAAGAAAGAAAGGACCTGGAAGGATGTAAGCCATAGTATCCTTCATCACATCATTGAATGGCTCAAAACTCAGAATATTTTTAGAGGCATTAATGCTGGAGAAATCTGGTGCTCTTGGTCTGAACATGCTAGAGAGGCAGCTGCCTCCAAAACAAAACTACAATTATGAACTCCACCTCTGGCACGGGAATACAAATTAAATTTTGATGGTTCCTCCTTTGGTAACCCTGGGCTTGCTAGAGTAGGGGGATTAATTAGAGATTCTTGTGGAAACATTGTTCTCACATATTCTGGTCCAATTGGATTCACTGACTCCACATCCGCTGAGATTTTCAGCTTACTTCAGGGGCTCAAATGCTTTGCAAGCAAGGAATTTCAAGGTCCTTTGCACATGGAGGGAGATTCGAAAGTAATCATCTCATGGTGTAAAGGGGAGTCCCTTCCCCCTTGGAGGCATTGTTCACCTTATCATGAGATTACAGATCTTTCTCATCATGTTGTTAGTTGGAAGCATATTCTAAGAAGTGCTAATTGTGAGGCTGATGCTCTTGCCAAACAAGGGGTGCATGAATCGCACCTTGTTGTTTGGGTGCCTTAATCCTTTCTTTATTATTTCTGTATGACCCCTACTTTGGGGGTCTAATTTGTTAATTTTCTCTTAATGAATGAAATATAACACAACTTTAAAAAAAAATATTCTCACAATAGGGACTCATGGATGAAGCATTAGCAGCAGGCTTTGAAAGCTCTTCTTTAAAAAAAACTCCACCGGTTCAATCACCGGTTCAATCACCGGTTCAATCACCGGTTCGATCACCAGTTTGTTTTTAAAACACTTATTTATCTTTTAAAATTTAGGATTTTTAAAACAAATATATTTTACTATTTTTAAAATTTTCCTATCGAGTGATTACGTCAGGTACGTCGGATAGATATTGCGGCCAGGTGCAGCTAGCATTACACTTTTCCTTATTAATTATTGTGGATTCAATCTGATATATATCCCAAGTATTGACCAATATGTACAAAAATAAAAAAATAATAAGCCCATTCATAAGACTTTTTATTTTAGGTATATTATTTTTCATTATAGTTAAGAGAATGTTGTTATAAATATTAATTATGGAAAATAAAAAACTAATACTATAATCAAGAATAATGATGTGTTAATTGTTTAACTTAAAAAATAACTTTATTCCGACTTTCTTTCTAATGGTTTTGTCTTTTAGAGCTAATGTTTTAGTTTTTAATTTTTATAGTACCTTTATCTGCTCCAGCTCATCTTCGAAAAGATGGGGCTTCCAAAATCCTACCTTTTGCGGGCTTTCATATTAAATATAAGTTTAATTGTAATTGTAATTAGTTACACATGTCAGATAGGTTGATAGTTTGTCAGAGTTAGTCAAAACTTTATCTTTTCATGCGTACAACTGTAAATAAATTTGTGCTTTGGACATTTTGGATAATTTGAATGAAATTCATTTTCTCTCTCCATTCTATGTCATATGTTTGTTTTGAACTTGTCTGGCTTCAACTTCTCATTGATATTGATGTTTCTTGCACTGAATCTACTCCTCTCTTTGCTTATAATGTCAGTGCCAACTTGAGTTCATCATGAGCGAACAAAATACATTGATGTTGATTGCCCTTTTACATTGAGGTTGATTGCACTGAATCTAGTTGCAGATTCGTTCCCTAAGCCCATGTGCTTTACAAGCCATGAATATCTTGCAAGCAAATTGATGTTTGTTGATAACTATCATCAATTTGATGGCAATGTCAAACAAAGAAAATGTGACCTATAGTAACTGTATTTTAGGAATCTTTGATTAGTTAAGATTCCACATATATATGACCACTTTGTGTTTAAATAGACTTGTAATTTTTGTAATGTTTTAACAGAGAATTAAAATATATTATTTTACTATCTTTTATCTGGATTGCTTTAATGAATCTGAATCAGGATCATCATCTTGTTGCTACCTATTTTACTAAGCTGAAACCTGTTGGAAAAATACCTGCAAAACCATAATTCAAGACTGCACACTGTACATGTATTTCAATGAATCAACTGGATCTCTTTTCCCATATTTGTGAAATTAAACGGGCTTGCAAACCAATCTAAATCAATCTAAATGAACAGACAAATATCAACACACATATATACGTGGAAACCCTCCAATGTAGAGGAACAAAAACCACGGGCCAGGCTCAAATCTCCACTACGAAATAATGGGGTACACAGATGTTTTTCTCTAGAATAACTAGAGGATAAAAAATACATCAAGAAACACATTTCTTGGTTCAACATACAGTGCATACATTAATTTCATCATGTATGAGAATAAAAACCACTGGCCATACGCTTCCTCAGTCTCATCTTCTCTTCTTCTTCTTCTCTCTCTTTCTCCTTCTTTCTTCTTCTCTTTCTCTCTTTTCTTCTTCTCCTCTTTCTTTCTTCTCCTCTCTCGGGAAGCTCTCGGACACTCTCTCTCTCAAAAACCCTCTCGGGCGCCCCTTTTATCTCCTCTTAATTTTTCTCTCATGTGCGCTTCTCTCCCGCACGCTCTCTTCTTCTCTTTTTTTTTTTTTCTATTGTTGTGGGTCCCACCTCATAAGACATGGGCGGGACAGCACAACAATTCTCCCCCTCACGCCCATGTGGGAAGTTCTATGATGCCCGTTGTCTCTCTACAAAAGTGGAGTTTATCTTTGGACAATACCTTGGTCATCATATCAGCTCCATTGTCATCGGTATGGATCTTTTCTCACTGAAACAATTTGGCCTCAAGTGCATCATGAACCCAATGATATCTAACATCAATATGTTTTGATCTGGAGTGAAGAACTGAATTTTTACAGAGATGGATGGCACTTTGACTATCACAGTGCATTTCATACTTCTCCTGCTTTAAGTCCAACTCTTGTAGGAATTTCTGCATCCACAAGAGTTCCTTACTTGCTTCAATAAGAGATATATATTCAGCCTCTGTAGTAGACAAAGCTACACACTTTTGCAACCTTAATTGCCAAGATACTGCTCCCCCTGCATAAGTCATTAAATATCCTGACGTGGACTTTCTAGAATCAACATCACCTGCCACGTCAGAATCTGTGTACCCACATAAAATAGGTTTGTCATTCTGAAAACATAAACAAAGTCTCGAAGTACCTTTAAGATACCTGAGAATCCATTTCATTTCAGCCCAATGCTCTTTTCCAGGATTGGAAAGAAATCGACTAACAACACCTACTGCATGAGCTATATCTGGTCTTGTGCACAACATAACATACATTAAACTGCCCACTGCAGATGCATAGGGCACATATTTCATTTCTTCCTTCTCTTTATCACTTGAAGGAGATTGTTGGGAAGTGAGTTTAAAATGCCCTGCAAGTGGAGATACAACAGGTTTCGCTTGACTCATCTTAAATCTTTCTAAGACTTTTTCAATGTATTTTTCTTGAGACAACCAGAGCCTTTTGTTCTCTCTGTCACGTGTAATCTTCATGCCAAGGATTTGCATTTCATGCACCTAAGTCTTTCATAGCAAAGGAATTGCTTAGATCTTTCTTCAATTTCTCAATCTTGCTAATATCATGACCAACAATTAGCATGTCATCAACATACAATAAGAGAATAATAAAATCATCAACAGAAAATTTCTTCATGAAGACACAATGATCAGAGTTAGTCTTACGATACCCACTGGCTTCCATGAATGACTCAAATTTTCTGTACCACTGCCTGGGTGCTTGCTTAAGGCCATACAAACACTTTTTCAAATTGCAAACAAGGACTTCTTTGCCCTTGACCTTGAAACCTTCTGGTTGCTCCATGTATATTTCTCCCTCCAGGTCACCATGGAGGAATGCAGTTTTCACATCTAGTTGTTCCGCTTCCAAGTTCAAACAAGTGGCCAATCCCAAAACAACTCTGATAGAAGACATCTTTACAACTAGAGAGAAGATTTCTTCAAAATCAATGCCTCTTTTCTTATTGAATCCTTTCACAACCAATCTTGCCTTGTATCTTGGTTGTGACCTATTTTCTTCACTCTTCAATTTGAATACCCACATGTTCTTTAAGGTTCTTTTACCTTTAGGTAGCTTTACCAGGTCATAAGTGTCGTTCTCATGTAGGGACTTCATCTCTTCCTGCATGGCATCCAACCAATTTTGTTTATTTTCATGTGACAAAACTTCCTGGTGGCACACTGGCTCCCCCCGATCAACGATCATCACATACTCTTGAGATGAGTACCTCGTAGAAGGTTGGCGCTCTCTAGTAGATCTTCTCAATTGAGGTTCTTCAACTGGCTCTGAAAGACTCTCTTCAACTATCTTCATTAATATTCATTTTCAATTGGAGCGATATCATTTTGTTCTTCTTGAATATCTCTGCTAGTGTCAACTGGTGCTCTAGGTGGATCAATCATGTCTGGCTCAACATTATCATCACTAGCAGACTTTTCTTTCCTTGGCTTTTCAAAATCGGCAACTGTCTGGTCTTCAAAGAAGACGACATCTCTGCTTCTAATGACTTTCTTATCAACTGGTTCCCAAAACCTGTACCCGAATTCTTCATGGCCATACCCAATGAATATGCATTGTCTAGTCCTGTTGTCAAGTTTGGTTCTCTCATCTCTAGGAAAATGATTAAAAGCCCTGTAGCCAAAAACTCTAAGATAATCATAATAAACATCTTTTCCACTCCAAACCCTTTCAGGAACATGACCTTCTAAAGGAGCTGATGGAGAAAGATTTATCAAATCAACAGCTATTCTCATTGCCTCCCCCCGAAAGGACTTAGGCAGTTTTGCATGAGAGAGCATGCATCTAATCCTGTCATTGATAGTGTGATTCATTGTCTCTTCAACTCCATTCTGTTGAGGTGTTTTTGGCTCTGATTTCTCAAACTTGATGCCATGACTTCTGCAATACTCTTCAAATGGTCCTCTATATTCACCACCATTATCTGCACGAATACATTTCAACTTCTTCCTAGTCTCTCTTTCAACTGCAACATGGAGATGTTTAAAACTGTCTAGAGTTTGATATTTAGTTTTCAAACAATAAGCCCACATTTTCCTAGAGTGATCATCAATAAAAGTAACATAATAACGATCACCACCAAGACTCAAAGCATCCATAAAGCATACATCAGTATGGATCAAATCTAAAACATTAGATTTTCAACATGAAGGAAAAATTTTAAAAACAACTCTATGTTGTTTACCTGTTAAACAATGAGTGCAAGCCTTCAACTCTGTGAATTTCAAACCTGAAAGGTTATGCTTCTTTGAGAGAATCCGCTTACCATTATGGCTGAGGTGACCTAATCGTGCATGCCAGAGTTGAGTAGAAAAATTATAAATTACATTTATCTCTCCAACGTGAGATTTTGCCTCGGTCACATAGAGGGAATTATATTTATTTCCTCTAGCTACAATCAATGACCCCTAAGTGAGCTTCCATTTTCCATCAACAAGGTGGTTATAATAACCATCATCATCAAGCATGCCAGTAGAGATCAAGTTGAGGCGAATTTCAAGAACATTCCTCACACTTTTCAATACTAAGTTGCAACCTGTATTTGTTTCCAAGCATACATCACCCATGCCAATAATTTCACATTTTTCATCATTCCCTATCTTCACTTGACCAAAGTGACCACTGGTATATGAGGAGAAAACATCACGACGAGAAGTGACATGAAACGAAGCACCAGAATCTATTATCCATTGTGAATTTTGACATGTGAAGTTTATCTTTCCAACATCACCAACAAAATAAATATCACTATCTGTAGCAGCTGCGACTGTAGTGGTCCTTTTGTTTTCTTCACTTTTTCCTTACTCTCTTCCTTTTTCAGTATTCTGCACTCAAACATTTTGTGACCTGGCTTACCACAATGACAACACTTGATATCCTTTCTTGACATTGATCTACTGCGTGACCTATCATTTCCAAATCGATTCTTTGGATTTTTGCTTTGGCTCCTCCCATGCCTTTCAGTTACTAACACTTGTGTCTGTGGTGTACCCCTCCCTCGTGCTTTTCTTCTATTTTCTTCATTCAACATACTCTCCTTTAACATTTTCAAAGAAGGAACATCATTTGGACAAGAATTGATGAGAGACACCACAAGAGTCTCCCAACTGTTTGGCAAAGAGCTAATCAAACATAAAGAATGAATTTCCTCATCAAGTTTCATTTCCATTGTAGCCAACTGATTCAGAATACCTTGGAAGCAATTGAAATGCTCAGAAATAGAGCTTCCATCCTGATATCTCAAATGCATAATTTTTCTGAATTGAAAAACCTTATTTTGATAGATTTTCTTTTCATACAACTCCTGTAGCATAGTCCACAACCTATATGCATTTGTTTCATTTGCCACATGTTGATATACACTATTATCAATCCACTGCCTGATTTTTCCAACTGTCTTTCTATTCAATTTTCCCATTCTTTATCTGTCATTTTTTCTGGTTGCCTTTGTCACCCAAGAGAGTGTCTTCATAATCATAACTACAAAGCAAATCTTCCATTCGCGACTTCCAAATTGCATAATTTTCAGCCGTGAGTTTTATCATAATGCCATGGTTACTATTACCAGATTCTTCCATTTAATTGACACAAGAAAATACCCAATTCTAACACAGCTCTGATACCAATTGTTGGGAAAAATACCTGCAAAACCGTAATTGAAGACTGCAGACAGTACATGTATTTCAATGAATCAACCGGATCTCTTTTCCCATCTTTGTGAAATTAAATGGGCATGCAAACCAATCTAAATCAATCTAAATGAACAGACAAATATCAACACACAGATATACGTGGAAACCCTCCAGTGTAGAGGGAGAAAACCACGGGCCAGGCTCAAATCTCCACTACGAAATAATCGGGTACATAGATGTTCTTCTCTAGAATAACTAGAGGATCAACAATACATCAAGAAACATATTTCTTGGTTCAACATACAGTGCATACATCAATTTCATCATGTATGAGAAGAAATGAAGAGTTATAGAGCGAAGAGAGCGCTAATAGGAACTTCTCTGAGTTGCTGGCCACACACTTCCTCGGTCTCAGCTTCTCTTCTTCTTCTTCTCTCTCATTCTCCTTGTTTCTTCTTCTCTTTCGCTCTTTTCTTCTTCTCCTTTTTCTTTCTTCTCCGCTTTAGGGAGGCTCTCGGACACTCTCTCTCAAAAACCGTCTCGGGCGCCCCTTCTCTCCTCTTAATTTTTCTCTCATGTGCGCTTCTCTCTCGCATGCTCTCTTCTTCTCTCTTTTTTTGTTCTTTTTCTATTGCTGTGGATCCCACCACATAAGACATGGGCGGGACAGCACAACAAAAACATCATGGGAAGAGTTCACTAATTTTCGTTTGGTTTGCACTTGTGGAAAATGTTCTTGTGGTGGTGTTAAAATCTGGTTGTGATTTATCAATCTTAATATGTCATGGCCTTCCTCATGGGTTTGAATGCAAATTTTTCTCATGTTTGGAGCCAGATCTTACTTCTTCATCCACTTCTTCCCATTGACAAAGTCTTTTCTCATTACGCAAGAGGAACAACAATGACAGATCAATGTTTCCTTTGTTGACGTTGATTTGAATAATGTTGTGCTTTTTGCTGTTAAGAGTGATCTTTCCAGGTCGAACACAAGAGCTGGACAAAATCTCTCTTTCCAGGTCGAACACAAGAGCTGGACACAACAAGAATCATACGAAGGATATACCTTTTAGCAATGATTGTAACTACCATGGCCAAATAATTGATAGATGCTACATATTGCACAATTATCCTCCTGTCTACAAGCTACGACCATGTATAAGTTGCTAAGCCACCTACTTCTGGCTTTGTCAATGATGATGTTACCAACTATGGAGCTTTTACTTCCAGTTTTGGATCTGGTAGCAACTTCTTTCAACAACTTACTGATATTCAATATCATCAGTTGATGTAAATGTTATCTTCTCATATGCCACCTTCTTCATCTCTTACTGATCAGCACTTGCCTTCCTCAGCTTCTCCTTCAGCAGGTACATGTTAGTCTATTTCTTTGTATTCTTTTTTGTCAACATTTTGTGATCTTTCTCACGGAGAATTGGTTAAAGATAGAACTCCAATCTCCTCTCTGTAATCCATTATGCTTTCAAATATCTTCCAAACCAACCTTTCTTCCTTCACATTTTTTTTTCAGATATCAAGCCACTTTTCTAGAAAAAAGAGGTACCATTTTTCACAACTCCTTTCCTTTCTTCCTTGAAATACGTAGTGTGTAAAAGATGTTCAACTGCCTGATGAGAGCTATACGTAACTATAACATCATCCACATAGATGATAATAAATATAGTGAAGCCAGAACCATACTTAAAACATCAAAGAAGTGTCAGCCTTAGAGAACAGTAAAACCGAGTTCAAGCAGATAGCAAGTAAGACGATTATACCAAGTACGTGGACTCTGTTTAAGACCATATTGAGACTTGCGCAACCGGCATACGACAAGAGGTTGTGAAGGATATACAAACCTGGGAGGCTGAACCATATAAACTTCTTCAGATAGAGTTCCATTCAGAAAAGCATTGTTGATGACTAGTTGATGGATTACCCAATTTTTGCTTATTGCGATTGCTAGAACTGTGAATAGTAACCAGGTTGACTACTTGACTGAAAGTTTCAAAGTAGTCTTAACCCTCTCTCTGATTGAATCCTTTTGCAACTAAGCGAGATTTATACCTTTCAATTGAGCCATCTAATTTAGTGTTCAGATGAAACACCGACTTACAGCCTGTGGCCCGTCTCCCCTGTGGCAAAGAAACAAGTGTCCAAGTTTGATTAGTCAATAGTGTATTAAATTCAGCTTGCATTGCCTCTTGCCACTCAGGCTGTTTGGCAGCCTGACTAAAACATGTTTGTTCAATTGGACTAGGGGGCAGGTTTGGAGGATTAGGGTGGCTGTAAAAACTCTAGGTTTGAGGTTACCAGTCATAGATCTAGTGGTCATACAATGAGTAGCAAGGGGAGCATGAGGACGAGCAGTAGAAGTAGCAGGAGACTGATCAGGAATGGGATTCGGATTTGGATGAGGAGAGGGACTAGGTGAGATACCAAAAGAAGAGTCAACCAAATTCGGAGATAATGTAGGCCAATCCGGAGAGGATGGAGGGGCTGTACTGGTAGAGACCAGGAGTGAGAGCGATGATCCACCCAATGCAGAAAGAAGAAGCAGCAAGGTAATTGGAGAAGAAGGTGAAGATAGTCAGAGGAACAAGATGCAAGGGTGAGCGAGCAAATGGGAATGTCTTTTCGTTGAAAACCACACTGCAACCGATGAAGACGCGACCTGTAGAAGTATCGAAACACTTATAGCTCTTATAATTGGGGTGATATCCAAGAAATACACAAGCTATAGAACAATCATCAAGCTTATGAACAGTTTAAGGACCCAGGTGGGGATAACATAGACAACCAAAAATGCGGAACAACGAGTAATCTGGTGGGCGACTGAAATGAAAATCATATGGACTTTTAAAAGAGAAAAGTCATGTGGGAAGCTGATTGATAAGAAAGACGATAGTGGAAAAGGCAGAGTCCTAGTGAATTTTAGGCATAGAGGCTTGCACAAGCAGAGTCATGCCCATTTCAGCTATGTGCCTATGCGTGCACTCAGCCATGCCAATCTGGTGAGGGGTATAAGGTCGAAAAATATAGCGATGAATACCCAAGGTGGAAAAAGAGACTTAAATTGATGATTAACAAACTCTGTTCCTCCATCAGACTGAAAATATTTTATTTTCGTGGTGAGTAAATTTTCAGCCAAATTTTTGAATTGAATAAACGCAGAAGTAAACTTCAGATTTCGTGTGCAGAAAATAAATCCATGTATATCTACTATAATAATCAATGAATGAAACATAGTATTTTAAGGCGCCAAAGGATTGAACAGGACAAGGTTCCCAAACATCTGCACATACAGTATATAACAAAGAAGTAGCATGGAGAACAGGAGTACAAAAAGGAATAGTAACTGATTTAGAAACACAACAAACATGACACAATGCCTTTTATTAGAAACCTCAATATTTAAACTCGAAATACATTGTGCAGAATTTCTGAACTGGGGTATCCTAATCTTGAGAGGAAGCATGGTCCATGACGTAAAGCCCATTCCTACACTGACCCTTGAGTAAAGTTCTGCCCGTATTGGCTTCCTGTACAACGAAGCTATTAGACTTGAATATAATACTGCAATTGTGATCAGAGGTGAGATGACTGACAAAGAGAAGATTTTTGAGGGAAGAGGGAACATTGAGGAAATTAATTGTCAAGGATGGGTTTAAACGATGTCAACCAATAGAGGGATAGCCAAACCTGTACTATTGCTAAGGTTGACCTGATCCGAACCAGTGTACTAGGCGTCGTTAGTGACCATAGTGGAGTTAGACGAAATATGATGGGAAACACCAGAATCTATATACCAGGTTAAATCATTGGTATTGTCAACCTGAGCCAAATATATGTGTGGGGTCACAACATTCTGAAACACGAGATTAAAGTGAGTGCGGCACAGAACCGCAGAGTGACCATATTTCTTGCAGATTTGGTATGTTAGGCGATTAGTGCTATCAGAATTCTCAGACTGGCCGTTACCTTGTCCTCGGCCTGCAATGTTACCTTGGCCTCTATTATTTCAACCATGCCCGCGACCATTGGAGCAACCTCGGCCACTGCGAGTGGCAACATTAACAGAAGGGCATGCTGATGTGGCAACTGTGACCATGGTTTGCAGTATCAGAGATATGCAAAGTATCGGACCTCAGGGATTGGATACATTTTGTTGATACACATAGATACGCTAAGAAACACATGTAAATTATGGAAACATAGACAAAAAAATGAAGAGACAATAAAATTATTTATATGAAGTAATTTCATAAAATAGTAAACAATATCTATACCAATAATTCTAATTTAATATCTAAATCACTTAAACAAGTAGTTTGTGATACACTGGTTCAAAACAAGTAATTCTAACTTACATAACTTATAATAAATTGTATCAAAGAAAGAAACCAACAATCGAATAGTAGCCCAAATTATACAAAGGATAGAATATTTCATATATATATGGTCTTGAAATTTATTTCTAATGATAAAAATATTAAATTTACTAGGAATGGAGCAAAGAGTGTATGAAATAGGTATAAAGTTCTAGATGTTTTTCAGATTCAAATATTCAAAATAACTAAAATCAAAGACTGAGTCAAATAATAAATTCTTTTGTAGATTTACCGTACTTTGTGACGTTATTAACAAGAGAAAAGAGTTTCATGGGTTCCTTACTTTGATTTATATTTCTAGTTGTTCAAATCTCTGTCTGTATAGTATCGTAGGTATCAACCTTTGTTTCCTCGATACATCAGGAAACTAGAGGAAACAAACGGATATGTATCGGCCCGTATCCATAGTTTCGTATAGATACTGCAAACCATGACTGTCGCAGAGTTCTCGAGCATCTATAGGCGATGCTCTTTTGTAAGGAGGAGATTCTACAGTCTCAAATGAATCTGGGCCCTCACGGCCAGTGACAATCTGGGCAAACAACTCGAACTCCTGTCCAAGACCATTAACAACATAGTGATTAATTGTATAATTATCTAATGCTGACCTGATGCAACGAGAACATCAACTATATTCTTGATTTTGTCGAGATAAGCCGACATTGAAAGAGACCCCTTTTTCAGAGTTTGCAACTGAAAATGAAACCGAGCCTGACTGGTAGAGGCGAAAGTGGACCTCTGCTTCTGACACATTGCGCATGTCTTGGGAAGACCAAGTGTGTAGCTGATGGCACTGTTAGACAAAGTGCATACAATTTAACTCTGAATAGTTTGATTGAGAATGAACCACATTGTGTATGCGCGATTGTCTACTAGCATATCAGACGAATCAGATGGAACGAACTTAGGGGGTATGACATTAGAGCCAATAATGAACCCCATAACATGTTGGCTGTGCAGAACGGGCATCATCTGTTGGTGTCAAAGGAGATAGTTCTGCCTGTCAATTTTAGTGGACATGTTATGTGAGATGTTGGAAACATCTATGTAATATGGGCCGAGCATTACCCCTACGTCAAATGTCGACCTCGGGAGTAAGAGGCTGAATATGCATTGAGTAAAACAGAGGGAGTAGTAGAGGACCGAGGCAATGAATCCACTATTGAACCAAAACTTCACAATAAGTAGAGAAAAGGAGATGAAGAAGACGACCAAGATTTAAAGCTAGAGCTGGCTCTCATACCATGTAAACATGAAATTTCTGGTCGTATGATTTCACGCGAACAATATTACATCCATGTTAGGTCACTTTGACCTAATCAATAAAGAATCTTACTAAAGATAATCACAACACTAAACTAAGTACACGTTAACATGGAGTTAAGGCAGGTCTCCTTTAGATAGATCTTCTAATTGATCCTTTGCTTGAGTGAGAAGTCGGTCTCTAACATAGTGAATTTGATTTTTCTCCTAATCCTGGAATGCAAACTTTTTTTTTGGAAAAGTAGACACTATTTCATTCAAGAATTCAAGGATGTGCCCATTTTCCATTAAGTGGAACTCTACTTTACATGCAAATGCTCGATCTCATTTGTTTACCCTTCCTGATTTATTTTCTCCTTTGTAGGCTCCTGCAACTTCTACACCTCCACACTAGCACCTTTCATGCTCTTCTCTCTCTCTCTCTCTCTCTCTCTCTCTCATCTCTCTTGTATGCATGTGTTTATGTATCTATGTATGTTGTACACTATGCTTTCTCTGTTTGAAAATTTTCTTGTTCATTTGACTATTTATTCAATTGCTCAAAGAAGGTGTTTTATGTTAGATTATGTATTATTATTAGACTTATATTTGTCCTTTAACCCTTGAAGGGTATCTTTGTCTTTTTGTAATATAACTATGTATATAACCTCATGGATTTTTAATATAAGATTAATCTACTTTAAATCAGAAGTTGCTAATTTGACACGGTGTCTGAGCCACTCAGTTCTGACTTGGTGCAACTTAGGCTGACTTATCTTTACTCAGCTTTGTCTCGGAGCAACTCAGACTAATTCGTCATGACTCGGTTCCGACTTGTCGTCCCCAAATCTTTCGGGCTAGGGTTACTGAAATCCTTCTCCCCGCCAGGTGCTGTCCGTTCGTCGCCGTACGCTGCTATTCATCATCGTACGTGACCAACTGTCACCTTCCACTCGCAGGTGCTCATTTTTCTTCTGGGTTTCAGGGTTCCTGTCAATGGTCACCGTCGTCCGGTGATTCTTCACCATTGTCAGGCGATTCTTAGCTGTCCACTGCATGTGTCGTCGACGTCGCCAGTGCTGGTTGTTATTTTTCTAGACAAAGGTTTTTATATTGGCACTTTGTGTTTGAAAGCTTGGTTGGGTGTTTCGAAAGGTATATTGTGATCCAATTGGAGGACATTTTGGTGATTTTGGGGTTGATTTTACCTTTGCCTCACTGGAGGAAATTTTTCTTCTTCTGTCGGAGCTGCAGGACTTTCTGGGTCGCCGGAGAATCTCACCTCAGATTGTGCAAATTAAGGAGTAAGGTTCATTGAGCAAGGGAATTACTGTATCAAATTGGAGTACTAAGGACAGTTTCTGCGGCCCCATCTTCCATTACTCTCTCGAGTGAATACTGAGTTTTGTTCAGCAGCAAAGTGCTTTGCACCTTAACGTACCACATTTTGCACCTTAATCTGATTCAGATATTATGGTTGTCCTTATTCGTCTTTCATAGTTGGGCACTTTTGATTTACTGTGTTTTGATCTGAGACGATCTTATTATATTTTGTTGCACGAGTACTGGTTTTGTCAGTGTCACTTGAGAAGTTTGTGTTGACCTTGTTTGTTACTGTTATTATGGCTTCAATGATTGATAATGTTCAGAATGTGTGAGTTAAGTTAAACAAAACTAATTATTTTCATTGGGCCTTCCTTATGCACATTTTTTTGAAGGGTCTAAATTTATGGATGTATGTTACTGGTAATTGTAAAGTGCCTGATGGTTCTACCTCTAAAGTTCTAGAGGACTGGGATATTAATAATGCTCAGACAATTACACTATTTGGGCAGTGTTTTATCGTCCTCTCCTCTTAATATGCAGGTAGGAAATTATGAGAATGCAAGAGATGCTTGGTTATTTTTATAAAATTGCCATAGGGAAACCAATTTTACTGAGCAGTACAAGCTTGAAATGAATATTCGGTCTTTAAAACAAGCTCCAGATAAGTTTATATTCGTTTTTTACGGTCAGATGTCTTTGCTGTGGGATTAGTTGGCTTTTATGGATCTGAAGTTTGTTTGGAATACTGATACAGAGACTTTTCACAAACATGTGGAATGGATACACTTAGTCCACTTCTTAGCGGTGCTTCACGATGATTTTGAGTCTATTCGGTCCTCCATGTTTCAAAGGAGCTCTTTGCCTTCTGTAGAAAGTGCCCAATCCGAATTAGCTGCTGCGGAGACACATCGACTTACTTGTAGTGCCATGAGTTCTTTAGTTAGAGACGTCAATATTGTTCTTGCTACTTCTCGACGGCCTCCTTATTCCACTGTCAGCAGGCCTGGTTCTTCTTGTGACATGACTTAGGTGAGTTGCAATTATTGTAAGGAGTTTGGTCATATAAAGTTGACTTGTCCGAAATGCCAGAAAACTCATAAGCATAATTATGTATGACACACTTCTACCACATTTTTTTCTACTGATAATCGCTCTCGTCCTGATCCAGCTTCCACTCCGGCACTGAGTGTTGCGAACATACAAAATATAATTAAAAAGTCTCTTTCTGGCCTTGGTTAAGGTACCTCCTTAGCTTCTGCATTGTCTGTCAATTCTGCTAATCATTCTTGGATAATTGACTCTGGTGCATCCAGTCATATGACTTTTGATTCCTCTATTTTTGTCTCTACTTCTTTTGTACTAGATGCTTTGAATATTCTGTTTAGTGTTGCTTCTTCAAAAAGTTGTAGTTTAATTGTGAAGTGATCCTTGTTGCGTGAAGCAAGGAGAACTGTGAGATACGGATTGGATCGTTTCTCGACTAAGAGTTTCGACTCGGTTGACGTTACGAAGCAAGGTCGACATGTTAGAAGCCTCGGAAGTAAATTTCGCAGCTACAGTGAATCATAGGACGCCACGAATGAATGTTAAAGTTCACTCGATAAGTCGGCATTGAACGCCCAAGAACGGTGGATTCTTGATGAGTTCGAAGTATTCAAGGAACAAGGAAGAGAAGATAATATCTTAAATTCGTAATAAAACCTTTGCCCGCAAGTGAAAAAGTGGAGGCTTTAAAAAGCCCATGGTTTACACCATTTGAGAAGTTCCCCATTTCACTACAATATAATTGGGCTTAAAAGATAGGAAAGCCCGTTAATTTGGCTCCCTAATTACTCTACGTTCAAATGAAAGTCTTCTAAAGATCTTCAGCCTGAATCATGCTAACATGTCCAATATTAGAATCGTGGACAATCTTCTGACCATCAAGATATTTTTGGATAACTATGTTCAAGAAGTACTTGAAGTGCTTCCTCAAACACAAGTCATCGGTCCATAAAATCCTCCTAGCATTAGCAGTTTTATCTTCAGAATTGTCATTCGGTCGCTACTCGGGGTCGCCACTTGGGTCGCCACTCGAGTCATCATCAGACTTCTAGTCATAGTTCTGATTTTTCCCTCGGGTATAATCGTATGGGACATGTATCCTCGTCTACTCTTCATAATTGATTAATATCGACCAGTTGGGGCATATTTCTTCTGAATTGTTTCAATGTGTTAGTTGTAAGCTTGGCAAGCATACTACTATACCTTCTAATATTACTGTTGTGCATTCTTTTGCCCCATTTGATGTTATGCATTCCGATATTTGGGGACCGTCTGTGGTTCCTTCCATGGGCGGATCATGCTATTATGTATCTAAAAGTATTAAAATTTTTCACTCTGATTCTGCGGGAGAGTATATATCACATAGATTTTGTATATTTCTTAAGTCTCATGGTTCTTCCTTGCAACAACTTTCTTGAAAAATTGGGTTGTTGAACGAAAACATAGATATATCATTGAAACTGCTCACACTATTCTTTTGTCCTTTTCTATTCTTTAAATATTCTTTGGTGAGGCGGTTTTGATATCTGTTTCTCTTATTAATCATTTGACTTTAACGACGTTGAAGGGTTCTACACCTTTTCATTGTCTTTATGGTATGTCGTCTGATTATTATTGTCTTTGTGTCTTTGGTTGCACATGTTTAGTTTTACTTCCTGCACGGGACCATGATAATTTATTTTCTAAATCTATCAAGCTTGTATTTCTGGGTTATTGTATTGAGCGGAAATGTTTTAGTGTTATGCTCTGCAGAGTAACTATTACACATTTCACGTCATGTTAGTTTCTGGGAAAAAATACCATTTTATTCTGTACCTTCTCATAAAACACAGTCTGATGTATCCCCCACTGTTATTTTTCATCTTTTTCTTGATGACATGACTTCTGTGTGTTCTTTGTCTAACTCTATTCCAGGCCAGGTTTGCAGTATCGAAGATACCCAAAGTATCAGTATCTACGGAAATGGATATGTATCGTGGATACGTATGGATACGCTATGATACACATGTAATGATTATGGATACTTTAAGATAACCTATTAAAAATATGGAAAAATACAAATATTTATTAATACTCTCAATATGAAGAATATTATGTTCTTATAAAAATAAATATGTGAAAATATGATCTTTACAACTACATCAAATAGCACTACTTACTCTCTTTCTTGCACACTTTCATTATATTTTGTCTGCACTTTGTTTTTTAATAATTCATCATAAACAAATCTAAATAAATTAAACCACAAAAATAAAAATATATATTTTATTAATTTAAGATTAGGATAAATAATAAAAATTCTGAAAAATGTATCATACAATAGCAAATATTGTATTCTGACTATGATCCAAATTTGATCCTAAACGGATTTTACTAAGGCATTAAACCGGGTTTTGATGTAATATTTTATTAAACGACCACTGAAACGTAACAAACCTGTCCGGCTCGCAAGAGAGGACCGGGCGGGATGTCATCCCTAACCTCCTCCCCAGCTGCAGAGAACCCCTAGTTTCTCTGGGCCGGCGTTCCCACCACCCTTAAAATTGCCGACTTCCGCGGAATGGTCCGCTGACCACCGGCGACCGTTCCACCTACAGTTCTGTCGCCGAACTGTGACGGATGTCGCCAAAAAAAAAAACAAAACAACTTATCGCCCCAACTTCCTGAACCTGGAAAACAACTTTGAGCATAACAACGAAACAGATATTGTGAATCATGATTATGTAAAAATCGTATTTGCCAGCCGCCCCTTAGAAAATGTCGAAGTATTGTATCAACAGGTTTCCTCAATACCTTAAGAAACCTGCCGATATGGGAGGATATGAGAGTTAGTTTTCTGTAAATGGAAACACCCTCGTGTTTTGTTTCCTAATGTAAGGAAAACGATACGTATTGGCCAATACTGGCCGATATGTATCGATATTGCAAACCATGGTTCCTGGTTCACCAATTGATGTCTCGCTGTACCTTACACCTTCTCTACCTGATGCTCCTATGCTTTCTTTCGATCTCCCTTCGCCTTCGGCTTTGCCTCCTAGCATGCTAGACGATTGGTCTTTAGAGGATCCTGTAGGTCCGTCCCAATATCAGTCTTGACCTTGTTCGTCCGGTACGTCTCAATGACTATCATTGTTATTTTTTTGGCTCATATTTCTTCTCATGAACCCTCTTCCTATCAGGAAGCTTTCTCTGACCCTTTTTGGCTGCAAGCTATGTATCCTCGGTTATAGGATTTGACCAAGGCTCGTACTTGGGATCTTATTAATCTTCCTCTAGGTAAGTCCACTATTGATTGCATGTGGGTTTATAAAATCAAGACTAAGGAAGATGGCTCAGTTGGTCGCTATAAAGCTCGTTTCATGGCTAAAGGTTATACATAGGAATATGATATTGATTTTTAGTAGACCTTTGCTCTTGTTACCAGGTTGACTTCTGTTTGTCTCTTAATTGCCATTGCTTTTGTTCGTCATTGGGATTTGTTTCAAATGAATAGTGATTTCTGTGAGGAAGTTTACATGTTACCCCTGCCAGGATTTAAGCATCTCCCTGGGCGAGTTTGTAAACTTCATTGTGCCTTTTATGGTTTCAAGCAAGCGCTTCGTGCTTGGTTTTCGACTTTCTGTTCGAACATTGTGCAGTATGGTTATAGCTAGAGTTCACATGATATGCACTGTTCACTTGTCAAACTTCTCAGGGTGTAGTGTTACTTTTGTTATATGTTGATGATTTGGTTATTACAGGTGATGATCTATAGGGCATCTCTGACCTTAAGCCTATCTCAATTCTTGTTCAGAAATGAAAGATCTCAGTCAATTACGTTATTTTATTGGGTTGGAGGTTCTTCAAATACATGATGGCTATGGTCTTTCTCAGGTCAGGTCAAGTATGCTTCTGATTTACTCAATCAGGCTGGACTGACCGATAATAAGACCTGTGAACACCTTTGGAGCTTAATGTTAAGCTCTGATGCTCCGAGGAACACATGGCGAGTTACTTTCAGATGCTACACTTTATCAACAGCTTGTAGGTAGACCAATTTATTCACTATTACTCGCGCTAATAGCTATTATGCTGCTCATATTGTCAACCAGTTCATATCTGCTCCTTGTTCTGTTCATTGTGCCGTAGTGTTGCATATGTAATGTTTTGTTTGAGGCAACTTGTATCGGGGTTTTCTCTTCTCATCTACTTCGGCACTTTCTTTGTCTGCATATTCTGGTGTTGATTGGGCAGGTGATGTTATTGATCATCGATCTACTACAGGATGCTCTGTTTTCTTTGGCAACTCCTTGATTTCTTGCCGTAGCAAGAAGCTGTATACTGTTTCTCATTCTAGCACTGAGGCGGAATATCGGGCTCTGATTGACACTATTTCTGAGCTTGTTTGGCTTTTTTGGTTAATTCAAGATATGAGTGTTTCTTTAGATTCTGCCACTCCGCTTCATTGACAATAAGAGTGCTCTTCAGATTCCTCACAATGATATGTTTCATGAGAGGACAAACTACATTGAAATTGACTGTCATTTCGTTCGGCATTGTTGTGTTTTCGGTACTCTACCTTGCTGTATATAGCCTCTGAACACTAGACTGTTGATTTATTTACCAAATCGCTTACTTCATCGCGATTTCAGTATTTGTGTTCCAAACTCCAGATGTGCTCGTTTGCTCCATCTTGAGTTTGAGGAGGGTTGTTTACGAATGGACCATCTTGAGTAAATTCAAATTGAATGGAACATTATGTAAACCTGTTTTTTTAGTTTACCAGATCCATTTACTATGCTAATTATAAAGGTTTACCTAGACAATGAAAAAAAATAACAAAAATGCAGGGTTTTTGGGCAGTTTATCAATCCACCCGAAAAAATAGCAATCTTTACTGGTGGTTCAGGAAACCGCCAGTTAAGAGAAAGAAGTATTACAGGAGGGTCTTCAAAACAGCCCGTACAAAGTTCGAACTTTTACTGGCAGTTTTACAAACCGCCTCTAGAAGTTGTCACAGGTGGTCGGAACCGCCTATATTGTATTAATTTATTGGGGGGGTGAATTTATTGGAGGCGGTTTTGACCTCCTGTAATAATGTTTAGCTAGATCATTATTTTGGGCGCCTCAAAAACTGCCACTAAATGTATTATTGGTGGTGTTGGCCTCATTAGTAGCGATGTTGGCCTCATTGGTGGCAGTGTTTGAACCGCCCATAAAAGTAGTGAGTTATGCTGATCTAAATGAAGTTTCAGATTCATAGATTAAGAATGGGTTAAATTATGATTTGGATAGACTGATTACTACTAGATTTATTGAGTAAACAAGATTACTGCAGAGTGAACTATTGTTTGTTTTTGATTGAGAATTTGTTACAATGTTCGAATATGAGGGCTGTGGTTATTCGTGGAGGAGAAATTGTGACGGACAGCGAAGAAGATGAGGAGCCAATGACCATGTTTGATGATGCAAGTGACGCTGATGTGGAGCATCCAGTTGAAGGAGAGGCTTTAGTAACAAGACGTGTTTTAAGTGCCCATGCCAAAGAAGATGACCCAAAACAGCAACGTGAGAATATTTTTCATACTCGCTGCCATATTGATAAGAAAGCTTGTAGTTTGATTATTGATGGTGGAAGTTGTGCTAATGTTGCTAGTGTTTTATTAGTTGAAATGCAACATTACCAACACTTAAACACCCTAGACCTTATAAGCTGCAGTGGCTGAATGATAGTGGGGAAATAAGGGTGCAAAAGCAAGTGTTAATATCATTTTCCATAGGAAAATATCTTGATGAGGTTCTCTGTGATGTTGTCCCTATGTATGCTTCTCACATCTTTTTGGGCAGGCCTTGGCAATTTGATAGGAGAGCTTATCATGACGGTTTCAAGAATCATTTCAGCTTTATTAAGGACAGAAAGCTTGTAACTCGTGTACCATTGACAGTAAAACAAGTGTATGAAGATCAAGTGAGGCTACAGCAAGAGTGTGAGTAAAAAAAAAAAAAATGGGAAAAAGGAAATAGAGAGCGAGAAAAAAAAGAGAGTGATAAAAGAAAGGAGAACGAGAAAGGCAAAGAGAGTGAGAAAAGAAAAGAGAGTGAGGAAAGTAAAGTGAATGAGACAAAAGAAGAAACAAAAAGAAAAGAGAGATTCTATGCAAAAACAAAAAGTGAGATCAACATTGCTTTTTATAGTAACCGGTCCATATTTGTACTTTTGTACAAATAGCCACTTTTGCACACTAACGATCTGGATTCTTCTTTCCCTAGTACTGTTTGCCCTTTGTTACAGGAGTTTGAGGATATCTTTCCTGATGATGGTCCTGGTGGTTTACCACCAATTAGGGGCATTGAGCATCAAATCGACCTCATTCCTGGAGCTGTAATTCCAAACAGACTTGTTCGATGATAAAATTATTTTTAGAGGTTTTCGGAATTCCGATTTAATCAGTTGCAACTTAGTGGAAATATTATGTTCAATGTTTCTTCTTCTTCAAATATTATGGAGAATGAATTATATTTCTATTATCTATGACTATCGCATAATAAGCAAGGATAGAATCACAATACTTGTTACACAATGTTTATTAAAGAATCTGTCACATAATGATTTTCCTACTAGTGAATGTTGTATTTATGTAAAAATGACGAAAATACTCTTTCCATCCAGAGGCTCAAGATGTTCTCATATTTTAGATATTATTCATTCAGATATATGTGGGCCTATGAATGTGAACACTCAAAATGCTTATTCACATTTTATTACATTTATAGATGATTAAGATTATTTTTACTACATAAGAAAAATTGAGCCTTAGAGTATTTGAAAACCTTCAAATTGGAGGTAGAAAATGCCACAGTAGAGAATAGTTCAGAATTCTACTCAGAATTTTGCAAAATGGAATTATCCATTTGTTCAACATGCCTTACAGTCCTGGACAGTAAGGAGAAATCGAACCTTGCTGGATATTATTCGATCTATAATGACACTTGCAAATTTACCAACATCCTTTTTAGGCGAAACACTATTGACAGCTACCTATAGCTAAAACAAAGTGCCTTCAAAGTCGGTTCAGGTAACTCATAGTCTTAACCATTTTAAAGTATGGGGATGTGTTGGTCTTGTTTTGAATCTTGATACTAAGGATAATTAAAGGTTAAGATTTGAAGGTGTTTATTAGTTCGATATTCTGAACATTCAAAAGGATATAAATTATATGGTCCAAGGAGAAGGTGATTATTGAAAGTAGACATGTAATATTCATTGAGGATAGATTGGATTGTGATCAATATCTAGGTACGAAGTCTCACTTGGAAGAAATTGTTGAAATGTCTTCCGCTAAATCTCCTACTAATAAAGAGAATTCCACTCAAATAGATATTTGAAGAGGTATTAAAGAAATATAACCTTGTCAACTTGTATCAACTTCTAATTTTCACATATGTGGGAAAAACTTGTGAAAGAATAAGGTTGAATGAAGATGCTACTGATCCAGCAACTTATGAACAAACACTCATTGATGTAGACTTTGACAAATGGAAGTTGGCAACGGTAGAAGAGTTGGACCCCATGTACAAAATAGAAGTTTGGAAACTTGTTGATCATACTGTATCGGTTAAGGCCATTAAGTGCAAGTAGATTTTTACTAGGAAGATAAATTCTGAAATTTAAGTTGAAATATTTAAGGCTCATCTTTTTGCCAAAGGTTTTACTCAAGAATATTGTATTAACTATGATGAAACGTTCTCTTCTGTTGAACGTATACAATCTATACAAACTCTTTGTCCCTAGTTGCATATTATGACTACAAATTGTTCCAAATGGATGTTAAAAAGATTTTCTATATGGAAATGTAGATGACGAAAATTATATGGTACAACATTGAGGATTTATTAGCACAGGAACTAACTCAAAGGTGTATAAATTGGAAAAATCAATTTAAGGTTTGAAACAAACCGCAAGACAGTGGAAAATCAAGTTCAATGAAGAGGTTAGGGAGTACAGATTTACTCAGAATTCAGAAGATATCTGTGTTTGTATCAAAATAATGGGAGATCACATTGTTTTTCTTACCTTATACATAGATGATATTTTCTTAGCTAGGAATGATATTTTGTTAGCTAGGAATGATATTTAATTACTCCAAGGAATGAAGACATAGTTGTTTAAGACATTTGATATGAAAGACCTTTAGACAACTTCTTATATTCTCGGTATTAAAATTCTACGGGATAGAGCTTTGAGAAGATTGAGTTTATCTCAAGAGAAGTATATAGACACTCTTTTGGATCGGTTTCATATGTCCAATTGTATTCAAGGTAAAGTACCTTATGATAGCACTAAAAAGATGAGTCATGTGGATTGTCCTTCCTGACTTAAATATAAGTTGGACAAATCTAAATATCTAAATATCCTTATGTTTCTGCCGTGGGAAGTTTTATATATGCTCTTATGTGTACAAGATTGCATCTTGCTTATGCTATTGGGGTTCTTATCCGGTTTCAGGCTAATCCCGGTTTTACTCACTTCGAAGGAGTTAAATGGGTGATGGGCTATATCCAACGAACTAAATCATATGCTTTGACTTATCAGGTGGGCAAGTTGGAATTAATTGTTTATTCCGAATCAGATTAACAAGGTTATATTGATAACTACAAATCTACTTTTTGTTTTATCTTTATGATTGGCAGAGGCGCCATTTCATGGAAAAGGAAAAAACAAGACTGTATAGTACAATCAATCATTTAAGCAGAATATGTAGCTATGAACTTTGCTAGAAGGGAGGCAATCTATCTTTGCAAATTCATGCTAAGTCTTCTAGTGGTAGACTTTTTAGAGAGACCCATTCCTCTCTTTTGTGACAACGCATCAGCTATTGCTATCACAAAAGATCCAAAGTGCTCTAAAGCTAAACATATTAAGGGAAATATCACTATATCTGAGACATGCTGAAGGAGGAAGTTGTCATTTTGAAAGTAGCCTCTTAGAACAACTTAACTGATCCACTAAGCTTCTTCCTGTGACCATTTTCACTGTCCATGTGGGAAACATAAGTTTAGTTTGTTTGTAATTATGAGACCAATTGGGAGAACATTGTTTGTATGAATTATAGTCTCTTTGATTTGTAATGTCATGACGTTGTATTTATATTCCATGGAATGATATGGCTAAACTTAAATGAATGCATATGTTGTTGTGTGATTATATTAGTACTCATTGTATGCCATGAGATTCAAATTCCCTATTAGGTATGCATTTGTATGTGTATATGTGAGGGTCTCAATATGGAATGATGGTTGAGTCTCTAAATTGTCTAGGACAATGGGACTGCGCATGCACAGTTTCCTTTACGACTAATTCTGATGCTGGTATAGAGCTTTACCTTGAGCTCCTCAGGTACTAAGTATGCTATGGACAGTGGAATGCCTTGATGTCCAATTTTTCTATTAGGTGTATACTTGTACGTATATACGGAAGGGCTTCAATAGGAAGTTAGGGTTGGACATCAAATTAATTCTGGCCTATGGTTCGGCTTAGAAACAGTTACCATAGTGGCTATTCAATAGGAAGTTTAACATACTGTTTATATTCCTTCTCTACCTCTCTTTATGGCCTTTCATATGCTCTCTTAATTTACTTATGAATTATGTTATTTTTTTATCCAATTTGCATTTCTGAATTTTGTAGGTTTAGTTGTTGTCGTCAACTTTTCAGCAATTTTGATTGGGAATGTTCTTGAGGTGTTGTCCTATATCTATCTTGAGTTTTTCATTCGGTATGAAAAAAAATAGTTTTCTCTAAATTTTTAAATCTGTCATGGATAGCTTATAGATGTAGTAGAAAAGGGAAATTGTTACCCGCCGTAACAATTAGTATTGATGGAGGAACCGATTTCATGCTTCTTTGCTTCATTTTCTTCTAGTTCACTGTTTTATGCATTTTGTTCTTGTCTTTTCCTCTTTGTATCTATGAAGTATGTTTGGGATGATGGGCCGAGGAAGTCCCTCCTCCCACTGATAACTCTATTTCTCTTTCTTAATTCTCCCAAAAGTATTGACTTCCGGCCATACTTTTATAATGATTTCTCAGCTCACTTGTATACTTTTTCTCCTTCCCTACACCATCTTACACTCTAACAAAGTGTGAGAGAGAAAGGTAGAGGGACATAGAGGGAGAAAATAGATTGGGACGATAAGTGGGTGGGTACAGGGAATAGGACTTCTATTTTTCAGTTCCTATTGCCTTTTATCGTCCCTTTTTGTTTTCCACAGTCCATCTTTTCACAGTGAAGGACTATCTCAATGACATGACCTGGATGTAGTGAAACATGAACAAGAATGACGGGTGCAACCCTGGGTTCGCGATGGAATTCGTTTCTTCGCAGACTACGCCAAACAACACACAAATGTCCAGAAAATGGTCGTATGAGATGTCCATGCTCTAGATGTGAGAATAGGATGTTTTTTGAGTGCGTCACTGTCATATTTCACATAATAAGAGATGAATTTTTTCCACGGCAGTACCAGATACTCCGATCGAGATAGGCCATGGGTGTGAGATGGTGATGCTATTGAGCGATGCTTTCATGCATGTTGTGGAAGTGGATAATATAAAGCTTGAAGGTGAATACTCATAATTACATTAATTTCAATAGTTAATGGATGATGACAAGACACCACTATATGAGGGATGTGAAAATTACTCTATATTTTCTTTCATGGTTAATTTATTTCTATTAAGGTGTTTGAACAAATGGAGTAACAAGTCATTGTCAGATTTGATGGCACTAATCAAGGATGCTCTTCTCATAAGCAACACCCTTCGAAGCAATTACTATGAGTTGAAAACATTGAAGGTAGACCTAGGGCTGGATTACCACAAATTCAATTCAAGCGCCAATGACTGCGCGCTAATCAGGAATGAATACATAGTTTTGAGTAGTTGCCAAATATGTTGTACATTGACACAGAAAAATAGAAAGAGCGTTGGAAAGAGAAAGTGTGACAAGCCGGCTTCGGTATTTTCCTTTGGTGCGTAGACTGCAGAGGATGCTTATGTCGACGAATACTTCTTCATTCATGACATGACTTGGTCTCGCTAGTAATGGTTTTTGTCCGTTTAAGACTGAAACTGGTTCGAATGACTAGACATGGCTGGTAACCTTAATCATAAACAACTTGTCTCCTTTTTTGGTTATGAAACAAAGTAATTTTCTCGAGTGCATCCTTATAGATGGACTGAAATGCCCGGGGAACAATATTGATGTTTACATACTACCGTTGATCGATGAGTTGAAGTTACTGTAGGAAGTGGGCGTGAGGACTATGATGAAGAGACCCGATCATTCTTTTGGATGCTCGCGACAATGATGTGGACTATTTCAGACTTCCCAACTTATGACATGTTATCAGGTTGGAGTACAAAAGCGTATAAAATATGTTATGTTAACTACGGTTCCATATATCTTCCATGCAGTCAGAATGGCGTGTGCCTACAACACATTCAGTTCCTACAAGATGATCATCCTTGGAGAGTGGACGAGAAATCATTTGATTGCAATGAAGAACACAACGAGGCACCACAAGCACTATCAGGAGAGGATAACCTGTCAATCTAGGAATGATATTATAATGCAGAATTTGGCAAAGGAAAATCCGTCTTAGCTGTCAAATTGTGAATTACCGGAAAGGCAAAATAAGAAGAATATGTTTTTTGAACAACTATTAGAAAACACTATTGTTGTCACAATTTAGACGTCGTGCATATAGAAAAAAATGTGTGTGAGAGTATTTTGAACAATATTTTACAAAAGGACGGTAAGATGAAGGACAATATCAAGTCAAGATTAGATTTACATAAATTGAAAATATTGAAACCTCTGTAGCGAAAACCTTCAACAAAGCATGATAAAGTATTCATTCCTCATGCTTTGTACAACATGTCAAGGTAAGAAAAAAAGGTTCCTCCGTGTGTTAAAAGATTTGAATCTGTGAGAGGGATTTTTTTCAAACATCTCAAGCCAAGTACCAATAAGTCAGAGAAAAATGTGGGCCTCAAGAGTCACAATTACCATGTTCTGATGCAGCAGCTCCTTGCTCTGACTTTGAGGAAATTACTTTCAAAGCCGGTTTTAAAGGTCTTGAATGTGTTAAGTGCATTTTTTTCATTGTCGTGCTGAGCAGTTTTTTGTTCTAAACAAAAATTGAATGAACACAAAGGCCACTTTGAAAAATATTTCAAATTCATTAAGTTGTATCTGAATCTTAAAGATAATTCTTACCAAATAATTCCATCTTTATTGTAATAGTGTTCTAATTTGTATGCTTCATTTGTTTGCAGTAAATATCCTCCTTCCATGAGGGCAATCTGATTGATTCTTTGGTGACTAATGATGATGCCAAGAAAGCCTTCAAGCCAATAGTGGAAAACATTATTAGAGATAATAGGAACTATATATAGGTAGCTCATTTTAATGAGAAGAGCGATGAGGAGCCAAAGACATGTCCTATCCCGACTATGAATCTGGACTGTTGGAAAGCACTTGGTGCATATTGGCAAATCTAAGGGGTCAAGAAAAGGACAGAGGCAAATAAAAAACAATTTTCCCAAATAAAGTCACTCCACACACTTAGCTCAAGGACACTAGCTAAAGGAACATACTTGAATATTTATTTTTTTCAATTATCAATTACTTGTACAAATACTATGTAGACTCATTAATTTGTTCAATGACTTACAATCAAATGGACGAGATAGGATGATTTTAGTTTGTTTACCTCCTACCTGTCGGTCCACACTAAAAAGGATGGGACATATCCAGAAGACTCAAAACACGAGAAATGCATATGTTCATAACTTATTATGTCCTTTTTGCATTTGATCAAATTGTACATTTCGAAACTTGTAATTTTCTTTGCTTGTTGTGCAGGCAACAATACGACGAGAAGCAGAGGCTTGCAAGGTTGCATCTTCACAAGAACTGGAAGTATTGGCTTCAAGTTTAGATGATGTTTACGGTGGTCATCACAAAGGCTACGAGTAAAGGCTTTGCATCAGTTACTCACGAAACAGGGGCTTTTGTCCGGACAGTTCAAGCAAGAGAACCCAATGTTGGGAGTTCATGGACAAGTTCTGTACGTCCCAAGAAGAAACAACCTAATTGAAGGATCAGGGCAGGTGGCTGAGAAAGACTGTAGTTGTGCCAGAAAACCGGACAATGGAGATTGAAGCAGAGAGGAAGAGGGAGAAGGTGAAGCGGGACAAGGAGATAAAGGATTTGAAGGAGAAGCAGCCCAAGTGGGATGAAGCAAGGCTGGAATTTAGGCGGGCCATTGATATGATGGAAATTCATATGATGACAAAGACACAAGGAACCATTCCCATTCTCTTTCTTTGGTAGCTCAGGTATTCTCTGCAAGTCTTTATTAATAAATATTGAATTACAACTAGTTTTTCTTACTTTCTGGAGGAAGTCGACTCTGCCAATTAGTTTGATCGACTAGTGTAATAAACAAATCCGAATTTTGTGTACTCCTTATTTTCCCCCATTGTCTCTTATTAATACATAAACTAAAACAATAAAAAATGAGCTCAACGCCCCTTATGCCTTATGACGCCTCTTATAAACTTTAACCTGGGACCAACAACATTCTCATGCCCAACATTACTCCCCTCCCACAAAGGCACCTTATCGTCAAGGTGGAACCCTGGAAATTGCTACTGTAACATCATATATGATTGCCATGTAGCCTCAAAATCTGGTTCAAAAAAAATGTAGCCTCACAATCCAGTAACACCTTCCAATGAATCAGCACCTCTTTAACACCAGCTGCACCATGACGAATAACTGCCACTGCCTCCGGCTGCAGTATCACTTCCATGTCCTCGGTAAGAGCGGTAGGAAGTGATGAAGAAACCACCTGGCCACCAATAGCGTGCCACGACTCAGACACAATGAAGACTGGATGATGATATGCCACTTCACCAATGTGCTCTATAATATCATAAGGACCAAAATTTCGAGGTGACAACTTCTCGTTATGTCGGTCAGCAAGCGTCTTTTGCCGATAGGGCTGCAACTTCAAATACACCCGGTCGCCTATCATAAATTGGATTTCCCCTCGACTGACATCCACCTATTTCTTCATAATTTGCTGTGCTTGAGAGAGGTGTCATTTCAATTCAGCCAACAATTCATCATGCTCTTATAAATACTTGTAAACTTGGGAAACTGCAGTAGAGTTGTGTCCACAGTGCAGCAAGTATGGCGGATCACGTCCGTAAAGAATTTTAAATGGAGTTGTAAAGGTTGCAGTATGAGACGATGTATTATACCAGTATTCAGGAAAATCTAATTATTATCCCAGATCTTTAGAGTATCGGAAACAAAACAGCCCAAATAAGTTTCAATACATTGGTTGACAACCTCTGTCTCCTTGTGTGTCTGGGGGTGGTAGGCAGTGATCCTCTTCAAAGTAGTGCCTTGCAATCGAAAAATTTCTCTTCAAATACTCAAAAAGACCTTATCTCGATTCATGGCAAAGGATTCAAGAATTTTGTACAATCACACCACTTCATGCAAAGACACAACAACCATTGTCAGCTCTATGAAGGGGTGGCAAACTGGAATGAAATGTGCATACTTACTAGGCTATCGACCACCACCAAAATGATTAAGCAAGCCGATGATCGGGGCGAGATCACACAAATTCTTGGAGTAGCAGTGGAGTATGAGGGCACGATCGGGGCAACACAAATCGCCTTTTATAAAGCAACCGCTGTCCCTTGACTGTATAACCAGGATACCCCTTATTCCCCAGTGCGAGAGCTGCATGAATCTCAGTCAACCCCTCATCTACTCATCTACCACAGCCTATTGCTGTAACAAATCCCAATCAACAACTAACGGTACGGACAAAGCTACAAACTGTAGTTCTGTATCCCGTCTGGATAGTGCATCGGCGGCCTTGTTTTACATCCCCGGTAGGTATTGAATTTTATACAACCACGTTTGATGTTCTTCCGTGACTAATTGTTGCTCCAACAAAAACTTGAGGCTCCTTTGATTGGTTCTAACAATGAATTGCCGCCCAAGAAGATAAGGGCGCCATTTATGTATAGCCAAAACAATAGCCATAAGTTCGCTCTATACACTGACATTAATCTTTCCCGAGCCGAGAGGACTTGACTAAAGTAAGTGAGGGGTCGCTTGTGTTGCATAAGCACTACCCCTAAACCATAACATTAAGTGTCTCTCACCACTACAAATGGATGATTGAAATCCAGAAGTGCCAATACTGGGATTGTAGTTATTGCTTTTCTTAGCTTCTCATGAGCATGTGTAGCCTCATCACCCCACTATAAATAATCTTTCTGTAACTATTCTGTCAGTGGCCATGCCATGATACCATAACCTTTAACGAATTTCCGGTAGTACCCTGTCAACCCATGGAACCCTTGTAGCTCCTTCAATTTTTTTGGTAATGGCCACGATTTTAGCCTTGGAGTGAAGCCCATCATTGAGTTGAGGGAAATTTCCACCATGTCTAGGTGTGGGTGCTCCCCCTCCAACTCCTCTTCCTGCTCAATGTCCCCTTCATTGACCTCCTTATCACAAACGTTCAGCGTTTGTAATGACTTATCCTTGCATTTGTATCCGAGGTAGAACTTCTTGTTGCAACAAAAACCGAGCCCCTTAGCTCTTTTGTTTTGAATCTCTGACTCTGTAAGGTGTTTAAAAGTCCCCCCAGGCCGATACCCTGATTTATCCTTACTCAACTCTTTCTGAATTCCCAAAGATTAGGTCTTGATTCTTCCCTCCATGAAACTCATATGAGTTGTACTTCCCCCAAATGTAGGTTTGGTAGTTCCATTTTATCCCTCACTCCTCTCGGTTTCCATACATGCTCTGCCGCCCGAATTTCTGGTTTCCACCCCTTAATAAAATTCCCTTGTGACACTGATTCTAGTATCCATGTCAGGTGGCCCAACAATAATTCGAATTGCTCTCGGCACTCGTGCATGGAGCCATCCAGATTTAGAGTCATTAATTTCTCTTGTAAATCTCCGTCATTGACATCCTGGTATCTCTCTAATAAGGGGTCTGTAAATTCGCCCCAAGATATGAAAGCCAGTCTCTGTTAACGCCATCGAAACCAAGCCAACGTCTTCCCCTCGAGACAGAAAACCACTGCTCTCACTTTCTCAGTTTCTGTTAACCCATTTACCACAAAAGAGCACTCAATTCTATATAGCCACCCATAAGGGTCATACCCTTAAACAAATGGCATTTTCAACTTCCTAGTTCTTGAATCGAGTCCATGTATATCTCGCTGTCCTCCATACTCCTCCATAGCACGTGGATGGTGTCCCCACCTGTCCACCGTGATAGCTATCATGACCTCTACAATTTTCATCACCGCGAAAACTGTGTCCACCCCTTTTACCCGGCCCCAAGTGTGTGTCCCATTCAATTACTCCCAGCGGCAGATTACCTCTATTTCAGACCATACCTGTCATCATGAAATTCTGATTTGAACCATGTCTCACCCTATAAGGTCCATAACTTGGTTCATAATCACCATGCTCAGGCAGCATCTCCTTCCTGTTCATGTGCCAGAGTCCACGGTTGTGCCTCTCCCATTGGTCGGCGGCCAAACCCTGGCCTGCGCAAACTTCTCCCGCACCAGGCCCCTCTTCCATGTTGAACGGCCCTGTACGAAGGATGCAGGCTAGAGACCTTCTTTCCCGTGTCCCTCTCCCCTTGTTTCTATGCCCGCATATCTCCCAGGTGTGTGCGACTCGTTGGGAAATATGGGATTTTCCATATTTGACTGTCCTGACGTAGGCAGAGTTGTCGGCGATGGTGCTTTCACCTACAAATCTTTAAGACTCTGTATCATATGTCGAGTAGAAAACTATTGGTCCTCTACAGACTTGTGTATCATCATGAATCATCCTTCGAATCCCTCCATCACAGTCTTTACTAATGCTACTTATGACTCAAATTTCTTTCCCAAGGCGTGGACTTTTTTTTGCGGCCGTCTTCCCAAGAAGTTGTTCCGATGCCAATTTGATAGAACCCGGATCGAATCGGAGAAGAAAAATCAAATATTTATTAATAAAGATAGAATTAAAAGTAGTTTGGCTTACTTTCGAGAGGAAACGGACTCTCCCGATTACTCTAATCGACTACTATAATAATAAATCCGAATTTTGCATACCCCAAATCCTCCCCCAGTGACTCCTATTAATACTTAACCAAAAACATAAAAAAATGACCAGAACGTTCCTTACGCCATATGACGACTTTTATAAACTATAAGTGACCAGGGCCCAACAACACTCTCCGGCCCAACATTGCACTGTTTAAATTAAGTATTCAAGAGTTAGTGTTTACCCTTATTTGATATTTTCTTTACCTATTCTAGCTGACACACCGGATGAAGAAGACAACGATATCCCATCTCAATGATGGGGTTTGCTGCAGATGTAGTTTTTCCATCATTAGTTAATTTTATTAAGTTATGTAATTTTTTGAGACGTATGGATTATAGATTGAAAAGTACAATTTGTTTGTAAGTATTATTACAAACAAGTTTATAAAATTGAAGTTATAGTTATCTTTATAGTTTTAATAGTAGATTATTTTCTACATTTGTTTTCTAAAAAGTGAAATAAAAGAACAACAGGTGCATTAAAATTATTTTTCTTTACCAAAATCTTTTTCCCGGCGGTTTTCTTAAAACCGAAAACCCTTAAACATTGTTTGAAGGTTGTGAAAGCCCCCGGGAGAAGGGTTTTCCCTTTGATTTTTTGAAAAAATAGCCAATGGTTTTATTTTACTGGTAAAAAGTATAGTGGCATGAAAAAACCGCCGGCAAAAATATATGAGCCAGCGCAAAAACAAATCGCCGACTGACACGATATTGTGCCAACGATTTTAATCCGCAGATATTTATTGTTCACTCTGGGGGATTGAAAAATGCCAGTACAAATATTTTTGTGACGGCGGTTTTTTCCCATTATCATATGATCATTTTTTCCAGGGGTTTTAAAACCGCCGAAAAATCTATTGACAAATGCTTTGCCGACACATCTTATCCTGGTGAATTTATATGCATTGGTAGAACATCTGTCTGCTGTTTTTTGGCCTTTCCCTGCCGATTTCAACCATCGAGAGAGGTGGGCTTTTTTTCCCAGGGAGTAGATGTGTAAAATAAAGGAAAATACCACAATGGCTATATAAAGTACAAAAGGAGTTGCACACTAAAGTTACTAGATTGCCCTCATATACTAATTCGAGTTTCCTCCCAGTGTCTTCATTATTTATTCCCTTTTAATTCTCTCTTTTCCATGCATTCGTTTTAAATCTTCTGTAAATTCTCTTTATCTCTCCATATCTTGTATTTGGGACATGTATCAAGTATTCAATTGTCTTTCCTTATTGAATTGAATCAGCGTTTTGTCAAAATTCTCATTAGAATTCATGAACAATCTTCTTCTTCCACTTGCTTCCCGCATAATTCATTATGGTATCATGTGAGCGATCTAGATAATATTTCTGTGAATTAGAAATTTCCTTTGGCTTTCAGCCAACAATATTTGCTTCATTGGTGTTCTCCCCCTTAACGTTTACTGTAGTATACATGGCAGAGAGTAATAACAAGGTAATATATTGAGGCTCTCCGGTGCCGGGTCTTACGCATGAACTGAATGCATAACTTTTTAATCTCCTTGGTGGGACTTTATCTTCTATATCTAATTTAGATTTATAGGTATTGTAAATACATACAAAATAACCCAAATCATGTCAATTCATGCTAATTGATAAAAAAATGAAAGTGGGCCTGTCGATTCCATGCTTAATCGATGAAGAAGAATGTAGAAGATCGTTTTTTGGTCTTTCGTTGTAGAGTTGATCGTATGTCTCTTCTGATGGGGCGGAAGAGTATGTATTCTCTACAAGTTGGGACCATAACTATTTGGGCAAAACAGTGTGAGAGCAGTTATATGTTTTTCTCATATTACCCCTCTTAAAATTGGAAATACCAATCATAGTATCTACACCTCTGTTTTAAGAACCGAACCGGTGATTGAACTGGTGGAGTTTCCGATTCTAGTTCAACTGGTTCAACCAGGTTCAACCGGTATGGTTATATCTAATTAAAGAAATTCATAATATGATTTCTATATACAAAAAAACTAGTTTAAAATAACAAAATCTATAATAAATGGTAAAAAGGAAAGTATACCGGTTCAACTGGTCCAGACCGATTCATAGTACAGCGGTTGAACCGCTAAAACCGGCTAGTCAACCGGTTTTTGACCATTTCTTGGTTTTTGAGCAAACCGAACCGTTCAAAACCCCGTTTCCAGTTGAGCCCGGTCGAACCGGCTGGGTTGGTTCAGTTTTTAAAACACAGATCGACACTGTTAATTTTTCATGATAATTATGCCCTTAATTATTACTTGTGTGGCCTAATTAGATTTTGTTTACAATCTATTCCTGGGCCTCACGTGTAACCTGCATACTGTGCCACACTTTAGGAGCTTATAACCCTTTTGGGTGCCTTCTAATGATCCATTCTTGGATTACATGTCCATCTGCCGAACATGCCAACAATGTACGCCATATCCATATGCGTATAGACTTGAGCATACATTAGACTCCCTGCAACTGATACATAGGGAATCTTTCTCTATTTCTTGAATTTCCTGAATTTCAAGATTTCCTTTTGGGTACTAACTGAGACTCAATTTGTTTCTTTTAGTGGTTGGGGTACCTGGTTTGCAATCCTTCATGCGAAATATTTTAATTATCTTATTCATGTAGGCCCTTTGTGATAATCCAAGAATAACCAGAGAACAATCATGGTGTATTTGGATTCCTTATACAAAGGAGGCTTTACCAAAATCTTTCATCTCAAAATTGCTTGATAAAACTCTCTTGGTTTCATGTAATATATTGGCAAACAATTTGTCATCTACATACAATACAAGAAAAATATACTTGATCCCACTAAACTTTTGATAAGCATAATCAATAAAAACATTCATAGTGAAGCTGAATGAGAGAATTACCTAATGAAATTTGTGGTACCATTGACGAAAAGCCTATTTTACCCCTTAGATGGATTTTGTCAATTTGCAAACCATCTTCTTTGGGTCGCTTGACTCAGTTCTTTAGCTGTTTCATATAGATCGTTTCAGCGGTATTTCCATTGAGAAACGTCATTTTCTCAATTTCAGATGATGCTCCAAATCGTAATGTGCAACAATTGTCATGATTGTTATGAACGAATCCTTTGATGAAACCAGAGAGAAGGTATATGTAAATTAATTTCTTTCCTTTTGAGTATTGCCCTTTGCTACAAGCGTTGAACCTCTCCACATTACCTTTTGAATCCTATTTGGTTTTAAGTGTCCATTTAAAAACAATGGGTTTACACCTTTTGGAGATGGGACAAGTTCCCAAACCTTATTGTCTTGCATTGACTTATACTCTTCATTCGTTGTGTTGATCCTCTATTCCGAGTTGGAATCTTACATGCTTTACAGAAGTTGACTGCACCATCTTCCTTTTACCATTATTTTCCTCATTTTCTTGGAGAAATACTATATAATCATCCAGACTAGCACTTTTCTCTAGTTGATCAGTGCAAACGTACTTGTCCTGGTTGCATAGGTTCTTGATGATGTTGAGTTCATTCCTCAAGAACAATATCATATCTTGAATGGGGTTTTGAATAATAGTGTCTTGTAGAGGTTAGACTTACTTTATTAGAAGCAATTGTTGGATCGGTTCTGGAATTAAAAATGATTCTTCCTCAAAAACAAAGTCTCTAACCCTATTCTACTCCCAAACTCAATATCCTCAAAGAAGGTGGCATTTCCCGTTTCAAAGATTGTTTGTAATTTGGGATCATAAAGCTCATACCCCCTTCACTACCTAGGATAGCCAATAAAATAGTTCGTTGTTCTATGTTTTAATTTATTTTCATGTGGCCTATAAGGCCTTACCTCGACTGAACACCCCCAAACATGGAAATGTTTTACTCTAGGCTTTCTACCTGTCCATTTAGTAGCTGATTTAGTTGACACAATATTGAGAATGTAGGCTGCAATCTTTAGGCCTCTCCATTGAAGTGACACTCATAAGGCAGAATGACAGATCATACTTCTTACCATGTCCTTAAGAGTTCATTTTCATCATTCAGCTACACCATTCATGCTAGGTGACCTTGGCATGGTGTACTATGGGAAGATTCCACATTCCTCTTGGTGTTCGAAAAATGGCTCCGAACATAGTTCACCTGGACTGTAATATCTACCATAGTATTCATCGACACGATCAGATTTGACACACTTAATGCTTTTGTTGAGTTGGTTCTCAACCTCAGCTTTAAATGATTTTAACACGCCAATATCAGGGATTTTTCATTGTCAAGAAATGGATATGCAGATCTAGAGTAATCATCTATGAATCACACAAAATATGTTTGACCATTCCAAGGAGATATACGAAATGACCCACAAATAACCGTATGTACGACTTCTGAGACATCCGTAGGTCCATATGCACCAAATTTCTTTTGCTTGGTCTGTTTATCCTTAATGCATTCCACACAGATATTAAAGTCATTAAATGGAATCTAAGATTCCATCAGACACAAGTTGTTCGACTCTATTTTTAGAGATGTGACCTTGGAGCTTGTACCATAATGCACCTGAATTTACATTAACAGGTTTTTGCTTAGTACCACATGATTCAACATTCAGAGTTTCACTATAAAAAACAACAATATCAAGAAGATATAGATTACCATATGCTGTAAGTGTACCAGTCTAAACTAAATTTGAATTAATGGATAAATTTAATTGATTGTTTCCAAATGAACAAAGATAACCTGATTTGTCCATTTGAATGACGGTACAACAAATGTATCTATTAAATCTAAATAATAACTAGTGCTATAAATTAAATTTACCTCAGAACAGACCAAAGTAAGGACCATATCTTTCTTTGTCCTCCAGGCATGATACTTGGTGCATTCCTTCGTAGCATGTCTTGACTTGCCACAAAAGAGGCAATTGTTTTCAACCTTAGTTTTCATCATATTGACTAGACCCTTAGCAAATTCATTCTTTGTAGCTTCACTTTTACTGTTTATGCTCTTCTCCTTGGAGGTGCTTGCCAAATGAGCTCTTTCTGTTTTGTCTTGTTTCAATCGCTAGCCTTTTCACAGTAATAACTAACATTGAATTGATTAAACTGTGCAGGAACAGAGTTCAAGACCAAGTGTACGAGTACATTTTCTGATAACTCAATCTTGAGGGTCTTGAGTTTTGAAATAGTGTATAAAATTTCCTGAATGCACTCCCTTATATTTTCTTTTCCCTTATACTTCAATGAAGTTAAGCTATGCAGGAGCATTCTTATTGTCACCTTATCTCTTTTTGCAAAGTGCTTTTTCAATTTCTACGAAGAAATCATGGGCATTGGTAATCACTTTGGATAACCACCACTAATGTTTCCTGGAATGTCGTGCTTTATTATCATATGACTCATGCAATTAGAGCAGTCCCACTTCTCATAGTATTTCTTCTCCTTGAGAGTACTGTTGGCCGTAAGTTATGGGGTTGCTCTATCCTCAATGTGAGATCCAAATGCATGCAGCCTAGAATGAAAAGAATGTTCTCTTTCTAATCCTTAAATTTGGCGCCATTAAGGACTGACACTGAATTCGGGTAAGCAGATACAATAGAGATAGTAGTTGTAAAGGGAACAAAAGGAAATATCATAAATACACTCACATTATAACTTTAATTCAGTATTTAGTAAATTCAAAGACATGCATGACCCATCTCGAGATAACAATTGCAACATTATTATCAAGTCGTTGGAAAGTAATATTAAATGCTAGCGGTGTTCTTGTTGTAATGATAAAACTTTGACATTAATGATGTAAATTAATAAACCAATCTTTAGATTGATTTATTATTCATATGTTCAACCGTACAATTGTCACACATTTATCATCACATATGCAATATTGACCTTATAGGTATTTAAAATCCGTAAAACAATCCAAACCATGCCAATTCATTCTTGTTGATAAAAAAATGGAAGCGTACTTAACAAATGCTGAACTGATGAAGAAGAATGTAACAGATTGTAGGTTTTGTTCTTCTAATCTAGAGTTAATTGTATGTCTCTTTCAGATGGGGAGGAAGCGGATGTATTATCTACAAGTGGGGACCATAAATATTTATACATAACTATCCTATACTAGTTATTAGTATTTCCAATATTGTCCCTCATAAAAATTGGACAAGCCACTTATGGTATCTGCACTGTTTATTTTTCATGACAATTTTGCCATTAGCCATAAAACTTTATTTCGGATAGATCAATTTAAAATGGATAATTAAACAATGGATTAACACACACATTATTACATGTGTAACCCAATTATATTTTCTAACAAGATTAAGTAAGGGGTGTCGTATCTCCTCACTATATTTCTTGGGTCTTAGATACAACTGATTCCTCCCACTGGATTGGTCTAGCTCATGTTCTAATTGATCTTATTCCTTTAGCTCATTCAATTTCATTTTGACTTCTGAGTGGGTCTGTTAATTTCGCAAGATACAAATTAAGGCTCTGTCAAGCTTAAATCCAATATCACTCTCTATGATGTTGTATATATTCCTTCCTTGTTCTGCAATCTGATTTCAATCGACCAATTGCCCAAATATTTACTCTGCCGAATCACTTCTCAAATGGTTGTTTTCTGAAGGACATGGTGTCAAAGAGGGTCATTGGAATGGTCAATTTCAGGATATGCAAAGTGTTTGATCTAGAAACAGAACAATTTTTTTGTTTCACGTGATGTTGTTTTCAATCAAGATTAGTTTCACTACACAAGTGGCACAACTAATCTCATTACACCAATTATTTCTCACCGATGTAACTGTACAGTGTGACTTTGATCTTTGATTGAGGCATTAGTTTTTAATTATTTTTAGTCAGTTTGTTTAAGTTACCAAGAATTTTGAGTCTTTTCACCAATGACTGCCGCACTTTGTAATCTTCTTCATGAACAATGTCACAGCCTTTGTATGTTCAAATTTAGGGTTATTCTAAAAAGAGAAGGATCAAAGACAGAGAAAGTGATTAGAAATTAGTGGCATCCAAAAACATGGACTCAAATGGAATAACATGTAAATAATAATCTAAATCATTTACAATCTAATGTAATCTACTCATATAAGAGTGTGTTTGTGACTCTCTACAATGTAGGAGACTCTTTTTGTCAAAAAAAAAATTAGTTAAATCATACTCTTTTCAAGTTTCGAAACTATAATAAAATATTTTAGGAATTGAAATAATTGTTGCCTTTGGTCTGGTTAAACCTTATGCTCTAATTACTAGACTGTCTAGTTTACTTATTAAACTTTCAGGACACTTACAAATTATTGACTTATTTACAAGAAACTATCAAGGTTACTACCCCAGAGATTTGATATTGTGTGTTAATATATACATATACATATATTGTAAGGCAACCTATTTTAATTTTAATTTAATAGTGTAACTTGGTTTGACCCGGCTAGACCAACCAATCATGTCACTAGTTTAATGATCATTTTCCTTTTAGGACCATTGAATCCTGGCCTTCTCGAAGTTTCTTGCTGCATACATTTGAAATTGTTACTAAGATAGCGATATTCGTCAACACCAATCAACTGGAAAGGTATAACCAATGTACAAGTTTTGTATATATAATTTTCACAAGTCTTATGAATAATCATGTTGACTATATTAAATAACATATGAATTTGTTAAACTCAAAGGTCACAAATAACGCTTATATATAGTAAGAGAGACAACAAAAATAGAGAATAGGGAGGAGAGTTAAATTGGGTTTACCTTTTGTTTGACCTTCAACTACTGATTTTTTGAAAAGTCGTTCATATTAATTCATCCCGTGTATAATATGCAATTTTCTTCTTCTTAATGGAATCTTTCTTCTATTTCTATATAGTGGGTGCTCCAAGCCAATTTGGTATATTCTTTCTCCTCATAGGTAAACACTACGGCTTATAGACTAGAACTGAGTTTACTAGAGCTTTCTTAGTTGCAAACTTTTAAAGCTAATAATAACCTTTTGCCTGCATATATTTAGATCGGTGAAATACCTATTTGCTAGTCTTTTTCTATCATTTCATCTGCTTATCATGCATAATTTTCTTTCCATTATTGTTCTTTTAATATGTCTCTATTTTCCATTTTCCACTTTATTTGACAAATTTATAGAAATGATTCTTTCATTAAGAATAAGGCATAAATCATCTATTTTTCACTTAATTTTGTGTGATTGCTTCTAACAGGTAATCAACAAGGAATCTACATTGAATGGATTTTATTAGAAATAGCATATAGTAGAATATTTAAGCAATTAAAACCTTTTTTTGGTATAGCTTTAGATGATTTAAATATCCTTTAGAAGTATGTCTATTTTCCTCTACTTTCTATTCATATTTCATGACTTCACTATTTATGGAATGTTTCTTCAAAAAGGTATTTTCTTGAGATATGGAATCATCTTAGATATACATTATAGTAATTGCATTTAAGTTTGTTTTCTTGCTTCTCCCAGGTAAACACTGTAGTACAACTCAACATCAATTTTTACCAATATCAAAATCTGTAGATATCAGAAGCAACTGAAGCCCTTTTTTCTTCATATCCCATAAAATATAGCCTATGGACGAAAAAGAGTCTTTACAGGCATCATTTGACCATTACGAATGATTTATACCAAAACTGTTATGATTAAGGGATAATAAATAATATGAAAATAAATTTAAATCTCATGAACGTCATGCATCACTTAATACGTTTTCCAACATTTGAATTTATGGAAAAATTACAAAAGGAGCATTTTCTATTGCATATTTATAGAGAAGAGAGGCTATAAAAGTGCACGTGAAGGTCGAGGTACCAAAATGCACCCATTATAGTGCTTGTAGAGACGGGGTTCTAGAAGAGGATGACACGATTTGTCAAAAGTAATACACTCTGGTGTCTCATTAAAATGGACACCGATGACTTACATTTTGGAAAAACCTAAAGATAAACGTTATGGAAAAAGTGGGGAACTTTGAGCTTTACCTCTCTCCTAGTCCGAATGTTAGTGACAAGCCTACCAAGTTCTCTCTTCCATGTTTTAGTGACTGATTTATTTTTCCTATTCATATAATTATTATTTTTTGAGTGATTGATTCTCTTTTGTTTTACAACAACAAAAGAAATGATTTATCATATGTTTAGTCATTTATGTTTGAATTTCTGGTTTCTTATAAATTATTTAATGAAGTAAAAATTGACTTAACTTTATGCCCATGGGGCCTTCATTTAGATGCTTTGTAATTGGAAGTTCAATATAGAGAATAATGGCCAGCACATGGCCTTGTAGAGGTAATTTAATTGGGTGTATTAACTAAGGGGAAACATAAATAAAGGAACCCTTAACACGATGTGTCTCTAAAGGGGAAGTATCTCTCCTAGAGAATGTATCTTTCCTTGAGGATGTATCTCTTTAATGATAATTACATTTACACATTTTGGAAATCTTTAAATCCCTCCATGGTCTTAGAACTGAGGCTAATACTAATGCACACCCAGTTTGGTTGAATGGGATAAAACTTATCATTTGTAGACGAATTCTCAATAGTGATCTTATGTACTTCAAGTATAATTTTATTCTTCATGATGAATGGTATGCTTTCGGTATCCTTTTTATTTCAATTCTATGATATATGTATGGTTTTTGTTCTAATATAGAATTTTTTATATCTTTTTTCACAAAAATTATTTCATTTTATAGACGTATACATATTTTCTTTTTCCTTTTATAGTTACATCTTAACAAGTCCTTTTTTTCTTAGGGTCATTGTAGACTCATCGGATGACAAAACATCATGGAGAAAAGTACAGGTATGAAATGTTAGCCATATTGACGGGAGCATTGGATAAACTGATTAACTTTTTAGAGAATGGTACATTTAATATTTTAATCAACCGACGATCTGATTAATATAATATTTATTTAATTAATTGGAAGGTGTTTTTTTTAAGTTTCTAACTTTAGGGTGACCAGTTTGTAGCAATGTCAGACATTATTGCCTTCATGTTTCTTTTGGTTATATTGTGTACATTAGTCAGGTATTATCAATGTGGATGGAATGATACTAGCCAGGATGGAGGCCTTCAATATGTTTTTGATTTTGTGCAACTTGATATATTATATGAATATGACAAGTAAATGATATTGTTCGGTTACTGCTTTTGTGAGAGGTCAAAAGTTTTGTGGCTATAAAGGGTTAATTTCCTTGATTTATTTTGACCAGCAAATGTGAGTTATGCTGTTACTCAACAAGTCGAAAATCCTATGAGTGATATGCTCAATTTGATACTCTTGTACCAGCATTCATGTTTCTTAATTATTTTACGAATTGCTCATTGAGCTGATCGTAACATCATAATAATGTTCTCTGCAATAAAATTTAAAAAACTATTTTAAAAGGGCATGACAGTCATTCCCAGTTAAGAGGTTTTAAACTGGCTAGTCCGCTACAAATTTGTTTTAGTGGTATGTGTAAAGTTGGTTCTGAGGTCTATCACAAAATTACTAGGCAAAGATCGGAAGTCTGTAAGCCACTAATAAGTCGTATTTAAATGTAGGACTAATTTATGACACTCCCCCTCAGGCGTGAGCCTTTTTCTTGGCTTCTACTAGTGTTCAACATAGGTGGAGGCCCACATAAGAGTATTGGCTCTGATACCATGTAAATTTGGGTCTGAGGTCTATTCTAAAGGGGTGTTAGTCATAATTGAAATCCGTTGACAGGAGACCAATGAACCAAAATTTAACACTTTCTCCGTTTAGTCAATCTTCTAGCGCCTGGGACTTTGATTTCTCACTAAAAATCGGGGAGACTCCAAAATCCTCTGTAAATTCGTCGCCCCAATGAGAATTCCATGTCTCGCTCCCAGAGGTGGGATCCTCAACTCCCTTGACTTCTCTCTGCCGAAAGAACAGCTCAACGCATGCATTATGGCTTTGCAACTCATCCATCTCTCTTTGCTCCTCTCTTTCTTCGATTCTTCTTTTCTCTCGTCATTTCTCTCTCTCTCTCTCTCTCTCTCTCTCTCTCTCTCTCTCTCTCTCTCTCTCTCTCTCTCTCTCTCTATGATCTTATCTGTTTCTCTCTGCTTCTCTCTCTCTCTCTCTCTTCACCGTTCTCTCTCTTATGTGTTTCTCTCTCTCGCTTCTTTCTCTCTCTGTTTCTCTCTCTTCTCCTTTCTCTTTCTCTCATCATTTATTTCTCTCCCTGCTTCTCCACTTCTCTCTTTCTCTAAGCGTTTCTGTCTCTTTGATTATGTCTTTATCTCTTCCCTCTTTGCTTCTCTCTGTCACTTTTCACTTCTCTCTCTCTCTCTTTTTGCTTCTCACGTTCAGGAGATTTTACGGTTGGGATTAGAGGTATGTTGCTGAATCTATGTTTCTGTAATTTATTCCTTATAACTCGTGTTTTAAATTTTTTTTGATATTTCTTTCCCTGAAATTCTTTTTTTATAATATTGTTTAGAAATATTTTCTGGAATGCTTTGTATCGTTGCATAAGGAAATCAGTCCATTCTCGCTGTTTGTTCGCTTTCATGAGTTCATTCCTAGTTAGAGGTCTGGAATTTTTAGTTTGTTGGCTTTTTTGAACTGTCATCTGAATAAGAATCTTTGCAGAATCTAGAAAATAGCTCGTTGTTTATGTTTTAATTTTGGGGCCTTTGCTTCACTAAATATTAAGACAGTAGAACCTTTAATTAGTCCTTTATATCTTGAACTATTTTAATAGTTAGTTTATTTTAGAGTTAACATTGATGTGCTGTCGTTTAGAAAACCTTTACTCAAAACAAATGTAGTCGGGTAAGAATTTTTTTTTCACAGAGTATCTAGAGCAGTAAATGAGATTTAGGGAGGGGACTGGGGTGTGATCTTAAAATAAGGAAAATGGAAGCAAACGTAATAAGTTCAGATTGAGATAACAAAACACTTAGCAACAAACATTTGTCTTAGTCAACATCCACCATCGAATTCCACAACAGATCATTGATGCATGAATATATAAATTCAAACTTTGAATATTCATCACTGAACTATTTCTCCTTGTTCATAGATAATTAAAAAAAAAATGATATAATCAACTCTAACTACTCATCATCTCAAGACAAGCGCTAGAGATTCAATTCAGTAGCAACTTCAGATGCAGTAATTATTAAATCTTAGTTGTTTCACAAGTTAGAGGGAACAAACAATTAAGTATTTGATATCTGACTTAGTAGCAGATCGTAACGATCAATAAACTAGTAGGCCTCCTAGTAATTAAATGAAAAATAACATCCAATAATCAAAGTATAAGTTGAATCATATGAAAACTAATTACATCTCATAGGTTTTAAGGACTCCCAGGGTTTCGTTTCCTTCGACCAATGGTTGAAATCTAGCCACGTAGGGTGATGATGAAAATTACAAAAGGAAAAGCAATTAGAGAGGAGGGAAAAGAGAAAATAAATACGCGCTATAACGTCTAACCCCTTACATATTTATAGACTCGATTTACAAAAACCCTAGGGCAGAGAAATCCTTTTCTAATCGAACCCTATGTCTGGAATGCCAGAGGTGCAGGTTCAGTAACTTTGTGCCCTATTTTGACCTTGATGGAGCTCTTATCTCTCAAAACGTAATACACAAAAGTTGTATATGATTATTTTTGGGTCCAATAAATTTTGAATAACCTCAATCGGACCTCCGAGTACAAAATGAATCTCGGATTACTGGTCCTGGTTAAACTGTCCAAAATCTCTTTATTAGCTTCTTTTAATATTTAACGCCTCCATTTATATCCTACATAAAAACATAGGAATAATCAGTATATTTGGCACCAAATAAATATAAAAGGATAATAATTAAGGACGAAAAATATGACATTATAGATTCCCATCAAATTCCCCCACACTTAACTTTTGCTCGTCCTCGGGCAAAACTCAAATTCACTTGACCCCATAGTTGCAATTCCATGAGCAGAGAATAATCAAACTATTCAAAAATCATAACACATCATGAAGAAGCCTTTTTAACCAACTTACAATTCCTTAGTATGTTTTTTTTTTAATTGAAAGTGGAATAAACTAAATAAGTAGACCCTTACAGAACTAAACTCTTGACTCTCATACGTTTGAAGGATGTGTATTCCACTCAGATTCGTTCCAGTAGAAATGTTTTACCATAAGCTTCCATATCTTCTCATTATCCACCAGTGGGATCACATGCATAACACAAATCATAAGGACTTTTTAAAGGTTGTAATGGGGTTCAGGATCAAGATGGGATAATTTATATGTTTGGTTTAAGAGCAAGCAAAATTAGTGGAGCAAACATGAATCAAACCAAACTCAAATAAACATGTAAATTCAACAACCAATTCAGCAGCTTCTTTATTTTATCTTGTAACCATGTGAACCCTGTCACAATTTTGCAGCAGAAACAACAACTTCTACCATTGTATGTCATCTTTACCCAGATCCCTTTTGTAATTTTGAAATCAAGTTCCTCCCACTTCCTTTTTTTTTTCTAATGTTTTTTCCAAGAGAGATTGTATTATCTATGGAGCTCACAATTGAGAATAAAAACATATTCGAGAAATTTCATCATTAATAGTCATATCACAAATCTTGACACCCCACACTTATTCCTTGCACACTCATATGAAAATAATGAACAATGCTCCACCAGTTCTACAGTTTGTGTAAAGGCATTTTTTGTATGTGAGCTTTGTAACTTGGGTTCAAAATAAACAACAAAGACCAATTAAGCTCAAAGAGGTTAAACAAAGGGAAAAAAACATTACCAGGTAGGCTATTTGGCATATGTGGTTTATGATAAAGATGGCCTTAATCATATTTCTGCATGCATGTGTCAATGTGACCTCAAAGAGAATCTAGGCAACTTCTAGAGACACAAAATAGAACTGTCAGTCTGAAGTCTCAAAATCTCACCAGCTTTTGTCTACTCAATTTAGTCGCTACCATTCTCATGGAAAGTAGCAAAACTAATTAATATCAAGTTTGTGAATAATTTTTCAATCATGTTATGAATTTTTAAAGCTTAATTGAGTCTGCTCACAACAAAAGCAACCAAGGAAAACAATCTAATCCCCTCCCCCACATTTAAAACTTACATTGTCCCCAATGTAAGATGAAATGCAAAGAAAATTCAGAAGAAAAAATTTAATAGAAGAATGAACTCCCCTTGGGTTGCCTCCCATGCAGCTCCTTTGTTTATTGTCGTTGGCTCGACTTGGTGCTTTCTTTCTCAATAAGTATAAATGGGATCCACAAGGTCCAATTGTGTCACATTCTCAGCATACAAACCTTCATAGAAAGGCTTAAATCTCTGCATAAAAAAACTTTGAATTTCAACTGCACCATGAAAACCATTAGTAACCACTAAAGGTCCAATCCAACAAGAACGTAACTTACCTGGAAATAAATGAAGTCGTGAATGGTAGAGAAGAACTTTTAACTTTAAACATCATTTGACATGAAAGGCTCTCGCCTTTTTCTAGTAAATCTTGGACTTTCATGGGCATCATTTCAACTTGCAATTTCCTATGTTCTCCACTTTCATCTACCTTCATTGAAATTCTTGATAGCACAATAAGCCTTGTGTTCTAACTCAACAGGAAGGCGGCATGGTTTATCAAATACCAATTGGTAATGTGACATTTCAATGGGTGTTTTATAAGCAGTCCTATATGCCAACATGGCATCATCCAAGCGCAAACTTCAATCTTTTCTGCTCGGATTGACTGTCTTCTCAAGGACTCGACTTGATCTGTCGATTTGAAACTTCTGCTTGTCCACTAGTTTGTAGGTAATGTTGACACCTTGTGTGTTCCATGATACTTTTGCAGCAATTCTCCATAGTTCGATTGGAAAATGTGTGCCTTGATCACCTATGAGAGCTCTTGGAATTCCAAATTTGGAAAATATGTTAGACTTGATAAAATCTTTCACAACTTTAGAACTATCAGCCCTGTCAATTTTAGCTTCTATCAATTTTGAGACATAATCAACAACAATTAAAATATAGATAAACCAAAAAGATTCAGGAAATGGTCCCATGAAATCGATGCCCCAAACATCCAAAATTTCACATAAAAGTAAAGGACTTTGTGGTATCTCATTCCTTTTGGATATGTTATCTGTTTTCTAACAATGCTCAAATGATTTATTAAAAATAATATGTATCTAGGAATAGAGAAAGCCAACAGAAACCACATTCTAGAACTTTACATGCTGTCCTTTTAGCTGAATGACAAAAGGTTAGAACAAAAATAATTTCATTGTGAGGAATGCACTTTCTTATCACTTGATCTGAGCAATGCTTCCATAAGGATGGGTCATCCCACACATAGTATTTTGCATTACTATTGATTTTCACTTTGAGCCTTACAGAAACTTGAAGGTAACATATTAGTAGCCAAATAATTTACAATATTCGCATACCAAGTTAATATCTCATTCATGGAAAACAAGTGTTCATCAGGAAATGATTCCTGTAAAGGAAGTTCATCCTCAATATGAACTAAACGACTCAAATGATCTGCAACACAATTTTCCATCCCTCTTTCGTCTTTGATCTCCAAATCAAACTCACTTAAGAGAAGTATCCCTCTTATTAATATTGGTTTTGCCTCTTTCATGTCCATCAAATAACGAAGAACTGCATGATCAGAGTAAACGATGACTTTAGTACCAAGCAAATAAGATTGAAACTTTTCTAAAGTAAAAAAACAGCTAAAAGTTCTTTTTCTAGTCAAAGAATAATTTCTCTGAGCATCATTGAAAGTCTTTGAAGCATAATAAATTGCATGAGAGGTTTTTCCAATTCTTTGACCCAAACCAACACCTACTTCATGATCACTTGCATCACACATTATCTCATTTGGCATGTTCCAGATAGTGGGCAGGATAGCTGGGGAAGAAGTTAACAGTTCCTTCAGATTATCAAATGCCTTTTTATATGGCTGATAGAAATCAAAAGTCACACCCTTTTGTAGCAACTTGCATAGAGGAAATGTTATTTTTAATAGTTTTTTATGTATCTTCGATAAAAACCTGCATGTCCAAGAAATGAACGGACTTCCCGTACACTTGTGGGGTTAGGTAAAAAGATTGAATTCTATCAATTTTAGCATTATCTACTTCAATTCATTTAGATGAAACCACATGCCCCAAAACGATACCTTGTTCAACCACAAAATAATATTTTTCAGAATTTAAAACAAGGATATTTTATGTGCATCCAATAGTCGTCTTATGCATGTAGATGGGCTAATTCCCTCCCTCTTCAAGGAACACATACTTGAGGTGACTTGGGAGGGGATTGAAATCTGGAATAGGAGCCTGAAAACAGAGGGTAAATGTATGTCATTAGAAACTAGTAATGTCATATAAGAAACTTTACTTGGCTGCTGTAATTTAGGAAAATCATTCAGTGCAGCAATTGTTTTTTAGAAATCAATACTCAAGGTTAAATAGTCATCCTTTTTTTCAAGATGACTACTAATGGTAACTTCTAATCCATCTTCACCATCAAATTCAAAAATATCCCGTACCAAAGAATCAATTGTATCAATAGAACAAATAAAATTATCATCTCTAGTGTATTTCATGGCAACATATATATTAAACTTATCTATTAAACCATCAAGAGGATTGAATACAATGAAAGGTAAAACCCAACACATCACCTGATTTAGTCCAAATAATGTATAATATCTTTCCTCCAAGTGTCCCGTAGATCACCATATAACAATAAAGACCAGTGTATAATAATATAATTGCAGCAATCCTCAATGAACTAGATTGAATCAAGTTTAAGTAACTAGAAAACGAGGTATAGTAACCTCAAATCACTCTAACAACCAATAACATTGAAAGAGAATATCCGCTTAAAAAAATGACCAAGCAAAGATATATATTCTGAACTTTCCGACCTCTGTAAGGTATTGTAACCTGACAAAATTTTTATAGGAATTGGCAGCAGCGATTTTTATTAAAAATAACAACAATCCCATGCAAAATTCACTTCTCAAATAATGCTTCTTTTGCGTTGTGAGAGGACCGATGGATGAATATGACAAAAGCTGCTTAATTCATGACAACTACTATTTAATCCATTAACTTTTCCTTAGAAAATTGTAATATGTAGCCGCAAAATCGCTATTCAAGAATAAAAGAACTTGACTCGTAACAATTTCAAAACAACAAGATGTTGCTAGAATCAGATAATGGAAGCACTGACATGCAAGGTCAGAAGTGAATCCCAAAGGACAACTTCACCAATAGTCAGGTAGCCGCCTGCTTAGCCAACAATCAACTCCAGCCGGGAACAAACACAGTCAAAATAAAACATTTAGAGGACATAAAGAAGCCTGACCTTTCATTCTCGGAGATGTTGAATCCATGAATGCTGACTAAGCTTCTTCAAAATTTGATGTTCTGAATCTCAATGAGATGCTTGTACTCAGTGCGAGAATCAGTTACAAGAAAATTGAAATAAAAATAAATGGCAATGAACAGCAGCTCCCATTGTACCCGTCTCAAGTAATGGTTTCTAAAATTCTATCTATAGGATGCTCATTGGACACCATGCAACAATTCATGCATTGGACTGAATCATTCAACGATTCCAAAATGGTGGCAATTAGTGAAAGATGAGCATAGAAGATTCAACGAGAAAGAAGAGTTGGCTCAGAGATGGTCGCGATCGATCCTTTTCCATGTAGAACCTTTGAAAGCCACAGAAAGCAACCAATTAATAAGATTGACAGAAGTCAAAACCGCCTCCCCCCAAAAAAACTTTCAGAACAGAAGAGGACAAAAGAAGAGTTCATGCAGTTTCTATAGTGTGTCTGTGTTTGTGTTCGGCAACCCCATTTTGTTACAGAGTATATACACATGAAAGTTGTTGCAAAGAACTACGAAACATAAGCAGCATGCGAAACCGACGTGATGTGTATTTCCCCCCACCGAATCAGAGTGAAAAACTTTAATAGTTTTAGAAAATTTAGTGCGAACCATGGTGGAAAATTCAACATATGTATCGTAAAATGCTGAGTGAGACGGTAACAAACACAACATAATATGAAGAACCACCCATTGATGGAACCGAAGAAGGTCCCCAAGTATCAGAATTAATAACATCCAATAAGGATAAAGACTGCACAACAGTTGTAGAAAATGGTAAAGCCAGTATGTTTACCAAGTTTACAACTAATGCAGAGCAAAACTTATGAAGAAGCACGTCCCAACTAACCAGCAGTAATCAATTTATTAAACGTAGAGTGAGATGCATGACCCAAACACTATGCCAAAGTGCAAACTTTGAACAAAGACTAGCAGTCAAACTACAATTTAACAAAGAGTTAACACTAGAAGAAATATTCAGAGCATCAAGTTCAAAGAATCGGCCAACTTTACACCCTGTCCCAAGAACGTTCCCGGTTGATGGATCCTGTACCTGACATCCAAAAGAAGTAAAAAGAAATTAAATCCATGATCACAAATTGACCAATAGATAACAGATTCAAGGATAAACCAAGAACATAAAGAACATCGGATAAACCAATACCAGAAGTTGTACAGACTGAACCAGAATGTGCAACAGGAAGTTTAGAACCACCGACAGTATAAATCGGTGAAGAAGAAGAATGAGAGGAAGAAGTTGGAGAAATAAAAATAGAAGAATCATATGTCATATGATTTGACGTGCGCCAGAGCCAATTATCCATGAGCCCTTAGCTGAATGAGCAAACAAACCAGAAACAGTACCTTGACCGAGGTCATTATAGAAGTGGGAGCCTGAATATGAGTCTCAGTCTTCTTGAACTTGACTGGACAGGTATATTTCATGTCCAAATTTCTTACAATAATGACATACCACATGAGTCTAAGATAGCAGCCAAATAATTTAGATAATAATCAACTGCCAAACTGTGTTCCAATAGCCAATTCCAACAATAAACAGCGCACAAAACAACTTCAATTACCAAAATTGTGAATCATGTAATCTTACCAGATCTCAAGACTCCTCTCTAACCTCAGACAACCAACTACAACTCAAGGTACAGTCAAAGGAATACTGAAATGTCGAACTATGCCGGAAACTGATGCAAATCGTGAGGCGACAGCAACAATGAAACCCAAACAAAAGGTGAGCAAACCCTGAGCAAATCTCAGGCAAATCGCTCAATCCAAGTTGCAAAATAAAAACAAACAAGATGCAAAATAATGTTCCTGACAAATTACGAAGTTGAATGGCTAAAAGAATGACAAAAAAATCAATGCAAGAAAATCTAACAGGTCAAAACCCTAGTTTTGATTTGGGGAATACGACCAAGTCAGACTGAGTCGACTTGCTCGACTCGTCCCAGTTGAACCCAACTGAATTAAATCAAACTGATTATGTCTAAGTCAAACTGAGTCAGATCGAGTTGGCTCTGATACCATGTTTGAATAACAGAATCAGATACAAAATGGGTTAAACTATTATTAATCAACTTCAGTTTTTATAATACACATGCTTACAATGGTCAAACGACCAAAATACCCTTGAAGGGTAAAAAGACCAAAATACCCTTGAAGGTTAAAAGACAAAAATACCCCTAATTTACATAATCTAACATTTGACAAACTAGTATACCTTGATTTAATATGATTAAAGTCCACATTAATTGTAAGGGCTCTGAAGTTTCTATAGGGGACCTTATTGAGATTGACAAAGGAATAGCTAGATGGTTGTCGATGTGTTGCTGGAAGAGACGAAATCTTAAAAGACGTTCAACTCTATAGTTTCAATTGCTAACTTTTGTTCTTGATAATATATAATACAAATTTCCAAACTACCAACTTTTTCACTATTGTTACGCGTACGAGAAGCAGTGAATGTAGGTGTAAGTGCCTCAGCAAATACCATAGACTATGAAACAAAGAAGAATAACTGAGAGACTTCCTAAAGCTTTGAAGCCTCTTTAAAGTCTCCCAGAACCTCTGATTCTCTTCGAACAATTGGTTGTATCAGTAAGTAAAGTCTTTGCCGATGATTTTTTTAATCAATGGTTCACATATTTACATACACTAGATTTACAGAAAGAGAGAAGAATCGGGAGTTTGATAAGATATAGATTTGGGATTTGTTTCAGAATCAGATTGGGGAAGAAAAGACAGGGCTAATCAGAGATTGAAGAGACGTAACTACTCTAACATCCTCCCGCAAACCCATGGGGTGCTACAATATTGAGCTTGGCACTTAAGAATTCAAACCACGGATGATATAATTGTTTGGTGAGAAGTTCCACCAGTTGGTCAGAAGTAGAGATGTGCCTCAAGTGAAAGATGTTGGCTGCTAATTTTTCTCTTATGAAATGAATATCCTGTTCGATGTCCTTTCTACGTCCCTGCACAACTGGATTGGAAGCCAAGAAACTATAACTAGGGTAAAAGTCAGCCGGACGTGGAAAAACCAGAGAATGTGAAGTGCCCATAATAATTTTTGAGAGATGCGATGGCCCGATATTTAGCTTCACAGCTAGAGGAAATAGTTGTTTGTTTTTGTGACACCCACGAGAATACGTCCTCACCATAATATATAACATAACCGATTGTAGAACGACGAGTAAGTGGACACCCAGCCCAGTTAGCGTTGAAGAACGACGTCGGAGAGATCAGAAGACCTTGAGTTAGTGTTTGTTTTAGATATCACAAGATTTGTTTGGGAGCTTGGAGATGAGGTAAGCGTGGGGCCTGAATGAATTGACAAAGGGAATTGACCGAGTTAGAGATATCTGGTCATGTCAGTGCCAGATATAGTAGACTACCAAGAAGCTTGTGGTTGGACGTCGGATCACTGAGTAGTTCAGCGATATCAGTGGAAAGTTTCTCACCCGCAAAAGGAGTATGAACTGGCTTAGCATTTTCCATTCTATAATTTTGTCCATTCCATAATTTTGTAGTAATACCAATGTATTTCGCCACTAAGAGAAATAAAAGACCAGATCATCCAGAAGATTCCATTTCGAAAACAAATTTTGGGTTGCCTAGATTTGTTAACTCAAATGCAGATAGAATAGTGACATTGGATGATCTGGTCATGATTATATCATCCACATATATTATAATAATAATAGTTGTTCCAGAAAGAGGTTGAATAAATAAGAACAAGTCATGCGGGGATCTGAAGAAGCCTGTTTTCTGTAAAAAACAATCAAGTTTGGAGTACCACTCTCAAGGGACCTACTTCAGGCCATTAAGGGATTTTTGAAGACGATACACATGTGTGGGTTTTAGCAGGTCAATGAAGTCCTTGGGCTGCTACATATAAATAGCCTCTGATATATCACCGAGGAGAAATGTATTTTTCACATCAAATTGACGAAGAGGCCAGTGGCAAGAAACAACAATAGAAAGTATGAGCCGGACAGAAGCAGGGCGAACCACCAGAGAGAATGTGTCATGATAGTCACTACCGGGCTGCTGATGGAACCCCTTTGCTACAAGTCGTGGTTTAAATCATTCAAGAATGGCATCCTATCTTTGTTTAAAACGGTAGACCCATTTGCAGTCGAAGATATTCTTGTCTGCAGTATGAGGAACCAACGCCCCCGTATTATTCTTATTAAGTGCATTAATATTTCTTGCATGGCCTGTTTCCATCGGCTATCTCGAGGAACAACTAAATATCTGGTCGGCTCAGGTGGAAGAGAGTGTAATTCAATGCTAAAACACTCAGGCAATCGATAAAGTTCATAGAGAAAAACTTTTGGTTTTCTGGTCCTATCCATGCTTCTGGTAACCATAGTGTGCAGACGCAAGTCAGGAGGTGGAGCAGCACTAGGTTGTTGAATTAAGGACTTAGCAGCGTCTAGGGAAACATCGAGTGGAGATGGCTCAGCATTAGCGGGTCGAGGAGCCGACAGAGTGGTAGGAACTTCAGGGTGTAGTTGTTCAACCGCAGAGGCAGACTAAGTGTGGGAAAGCAAGAATTGGGGACCTATCATTTGAGAAGAATCAGGGCGACAGTGGTGAGAATGATAGACATTGTTTGGTCGAATTTGTGTAATAGATGGGACCAAATCAGAGGGCCGATGATGCAGCACAAATCTAAGAGGAAGTGGCATCCGACGAACAGAAGCAAATGAGTGTTCCCACGACACTGTAGAAGAGACTCGAGAGCTTGGCAAGGGATAAAATCTCGAGAGAGTAGGAGAAGCAAAGGCGGCCGGCACAGAGGAAGGGGGCCTCGAAGGCCAAGTGTACGACTATCTGGACGGTGGAGGTGACGACGGCAGGAGCGGCGGCAAGTTGGTGGCAAAACAATTCTTTCGTGTTAGGTACCTAGTAAATTTGCCAAAAGCTTTATAGTTGATGAAACAAGGAAAGCTACACCTTTAAACCTATCCCATACTAGGCTGGCCAACCCAGTTCCCATACCTCAAGTTTGGCCCCATAGGATTGTAACATAATATGAAGATGTGTGGTTGAGGACAGGACTCAGCAATAGATTAATGCAGTGGACAACAGTGAGAAATGCGTACAACCAATAAGACAGAGGAAGGTTAGACAGGGGTAATAGTGTAAGTCCTGTTTTGACGACATGACAATGATTTCTCTCGGAAGCACCATTTTTTTTCAGGTATTCCTTGACAAGTTAATGTTGTTGTATACCTTTTGTACGAAAGAGATCCTGAATATTATTTCCGATAAATTCACCTCCCCCATCAGATTTAATCGATCAAATTTTAGCACTGTATGTGTTTTCAATAAGGGGAATAAATGTTTGAAAAACAGAAAATACTTATGATTTATGTTTAAGAAGAAATAGCCATGTAAAGCAAGAGTAGTCATCAACAATGACTAAATAAAAGCGAAATTCATTAACAGAAGGTGTGAGCATGGTTCCCCACATATCGCAACGAATCATATCGAAATGTTTATTTGAACAAATAGAACTAACAACAAATGGGAGTTGATGACTTTTCCCGAGTTGACAAGAGCTGCATGGCAGAGACGTAGTAGGCACTGTTATTTGCAGGATGGAAGACAGAGAGCGAAGAGTGTTCACTGAGGGAAGTCCCAAGCAATAGTGGAAAATGCTGGAAAAAGACTTATTGGTGGAGAAACAATGATTTTGGGAGAGTGACAGAGGATACAAGTCTCTTCTACTGGGTCCTTGATGGTGTGAATTAAAAAGATCAGTTATTATGTCCGGAAAGCTGAGAAACAAATAAAAATTTCATAGAAAATATCAGGGATTAATAATGTCGAACAATTATATCAGCAAAATAAAGAGGAAAAGAAGTTCAACCTGTGTGATATATGGATAGGGGGCATCCATTCCCGACTAGAATGGAATCAGTACCCAAATAAGGACTTACCAGAAATATCTGCAGGACCATGTGAGATTATGGGTTGCACCAGTATCTGAAAAAATGTCTTCATATAGAGGAACATTAGGAGAAGTATCCGAGAGTGCTGCAAAGGTAGGTAAGGCATTGTCAGGGGACCTACAATGATTTGCTTTATGAAATGGGTGCCCGCAGCGATAGCAGACAACAGAAGATCCCTCAGAGCTATCAGAAGTTTGGGGAGATGAAGATAAACCCGTGCGACCTTTTCCACAAGAATTGGTGGAGCCTCCGCAGCTCGCTGAAGGTGTGTGAGAAGAACCACATGAGGATTGGTTGGAGGACTGCCGAGATGGACGAGCTGGTGGAACTGCAGCAGTGAAGGAGTCAGGCGGAGCAGCCTATCGAAGGCGATGATCATGATCCAGTAAAAGAACCGAGACATACGAAAACATCGGGAGCACCGGCAGAGAGTTAATTACGGCTATGACAGGATCAAATTTGGATCCAAGTCCCAGGAGCATGCTCAAGATGAGGTGGTCATCATCCACCTGTTTGCCGGCACTCGTGGACAGATTATCCATCATGGTGCAAGGTATGAAATACTCGTGGACCGACTTTCCACCATAGTGCAAGGTATGAAGCTCACTCTTTAATTGTTGAATCCGAGAATGAGTCACCGTACCATACACCTCCTCAAGCGTAATCCAATCTTCACGAGTTGTTTCAAAGACAACCATACGAGGAAGCTGAGCGCAAGCTGGTCCAAACGTTTCCATTTGGCAAGCTTGGAAGGAGAAGACGTTGCTGGTGGGAGACTGCCATCCAACATCCCAAATAAATTGTGTCTGCTTAAAATAGTGATTATCTAGACCTTCCAAATTATGAAATTTGCCGGAGTTAATTTGTGAACAACTTCCTGTGAGATAGATTTAACAAGTGGAGCAGAGGAAGATTCAGATGGATCAGCAATGGAGGAATCAAAGTTAGATGACGACATCTCGAAGTAGTGGAAGGAAAAGGTGATCGACTAAAAAGCTAATTCAACCTTGGTGGCTGTTACCATGTGATTAAAGTAAATGTCGATGATTTTATTAATCAATGGTACTCATGTTTGTATACACTAGATTAACAGAAAGAGAGAAGACACGGGAGTTTGCTAAGATACATATTCGGGATTCATTACAGAATCAAATTGGGGAAGATAAGATAAGACTAATCAGAGGTTGAAGAGATGTAACTAATCCAAAAATATCTGGGAAGGCCTGTAAGTTGGGAATAGATTTGGCTCGTTGTCATTTTTCAAGCTCAGAAAAAAAGGCTGCACTGCTCCAACCCTAGGACAATCATGCAGCAAAGATGAGAAGGGGAACAAAAGATTTATTGACCGATAATTGACTGCTCTGATACCACTTATTACGATTTTAATTCGGAATGCTTGAATAATTAGGGTTCAAAGAGGGAATAATGAAGAAGAAATAGAATTAGAGTTTAGAAGAAGCATTAGAGTTTAGAAGAAAAGAAAGGGAGGAATGAGAGGAAAGAGATTACAAAATTAAATTTTTAGCCTAATCGGTCTAGAGGGAAGATTTCTTACTTATAATAATCAAAAGATGCATTATAGCATATTAGTCCATTCTGACATGGACCTAAAAAATTGACCCCAATTAACTTATAATTATAAATAAACCCCTTATTTTGGGAAAAAAATAAACTCCGATTTAAACCCTAATATATCCATTATATGTCATCTCTTAGGCACAACCTCTGACTCTGAAATTTTTATGGCTTTCCATGACTTGAAGGGTACTATTTTTGTTAATTCATGACAATGGTGTTACTGTCGATCCATTGAAGTGTTTTTTAGAGCGTAATTTCAATTAATCAACAAAAGCATAGACTACATTCAATGACCTAAGACAAGAACTTATCTGTTCTCCAATATTGGGTCTTTGATTACAAACAAATTGCATCCGAATTTAATTTTTCTGGTGAAGGAGTGGGCTCTATATTACAATAGCAAGGCCATTTGATAGCCTCTTTTAACAAGCCATTTGTAGGGAAACATTCTTCTTTTTTCCACCAAAGAGAAAGAAATGCTGGCAGCAGTCAGGATTGTTCATAAATAGCACCCTAATCTTTTTGGTCGTAACTTACCATTCTCACAGATCATAGATTTCTCAGGTTTCTGGCATATCAGTGTTTGTGAACTCCTCAAAAGCAGTGATGGTTAATTATATGTTTGGGATCTGTTTTTTATTGGTTACAGGAAGGGGACCTATAAAAGGCTCTCTAGATTACCTCTCACGGCGACCAGTATTGGTTGTATTGTGGTTGGCTATCACCTTGGCAAAGAAGATACTACAATCAATAGATAATGATAACGGGGCTTAAAAATATTTGGTGCAAGCAAAACAGAAGGTTCAGGCGGATTGTTGCTCTCGTATAGTTGACAACATAACTTTCTTTAACACACAATCATTTATTCCGCAAATTAAGATTTTGAGAGATGCAATAGTAATGGAGAAGCATAACTCGCCCATTAGGGGTGCTACGAAACAATACAAGAGGAGTCTGAATTTGGTCGAATTCATTGTGTAAGAAGGTGGATCATGGGAAGAAAAGGGAATAATAGTGTAAGAAGAAGGTCATAGAAGAGAAGAAGAGAAAAATGTGAGGTTTGAGTGGGGGAATAGTGATAGAGACGAAGAGAAGTTGAGAGGGAAAGGAAAGAGATTAGATTAAGGTATTTATAATTATGGCATAATTGGTACAGAGGGGGATCTCTAATACATAACAAACCAAAATAAACTGTATTGCGAATTATTCCATTACAACTTGGACTTACAAAATAGACTCAAACAATTAATAATTATAAATAAACCTCTAATATATCTAAACCCACTATGAGGCTCACTAATGGCTCAGAACAGCAACTAACCCTAATATATCCGTAAGAAGGTGGTTGGGGTGTAAAAGGGCGTTTAAGTGCATCAACACTAGCCATGTCAGTTTCAAGATGTTAAACGCACAGTAGAAGCATGTGATATGTGTTAATCAGTGAAGGTGGAGTGGACCATATGAGAAACTTTAGTTGCTTCATCCTGGTACACCACGCTTATAAGGCCGTGACTCTAGTGAAATATTTCTTAAAGAAGTTGTCAAGCTCCAAGGAATTCCATGGTCTATTGTAACGAATAGAGATCTGAGTTGTTCCAATTGAAGCAAACAACTCTGTTGTACAACACAACTTACCTTCCACAAACCTAAGGGTAGGCCAAGGTTGTCAATCTTGAACTGGAAAACTATATGTGTTATTTTAAAGGGGACAAATGTTTGACAAAAATACCCTTTAAAAAATAACGGGGTTTGTGTCGTATGCTAGCTTATGTGACATACAAGTAATTAAGTCTGGAGAGTCCAGGTCAATCCCACAGAGACGTGGAATTAACTACTGAAATATTTTCCTAATGACTCTTTTTAACATGTGTATTCAAGGTGTTGATCAGAAAGCTATAAAGCACGCTTAAACTATTACTCATGCATCTAATTTAGTAAAACTACAATCTGAAATCTCAAAAAATGTTTGTACTCAACACCCAAAGAGGTATTTTAGCTAAACTTAATCAGAAACTTCAAATTGTAACTCAAACTTACATTCTAATTACATTTTCAATACACTAAAATTACCAAAAAACAAAATCAGAAGTAGAAACGAAGAAGAAAACCTCCTTTGAAGCTCAAAATCCACCTCCCACATTGAAATCGCCCTTAAAATGCTGATTTATTCTCGAATTATTCTTCATGAGTAGATTTCCACATTGTCCGAAGGTATCCTGAACTCCCTAAGGCGTTTTCTAAGAGTTTCAGTGCATTCCCAAGCTTCTTATGGCGATTTTGAAACTCTCCTAGGCAAATCTGAGCTCCCTTAGACGTTTTCCAGGCACTTCCAGTCAAATCCAAGATTCACCATGCGTTCCCCTTGTGTTTCCACATGTTCCAGACTTCATCTGAGCAGTAATGGCCCTAAAATGGCCTAATTCCGACTCAAATAAGTCCACTTTTGCAGTTCTGTACGAACCTGCTCGTTAGCAAGCTGCTGACGTGTGCCACACTCACTCTTAAGTTGTTCACATGCGCGCACATGTGCTGCTAGGTCCACACCACAGCTGAGTCGCATGCTGCATGGCACCTGGTCGCGGTTGGCATGGTGCCGAATCTGTTGCCGTATGGTGCTAGATGCTGCAATTTCAGTGTTTTGGGCATAATTTCTTTATTATAGCTCCGATTAGAGTAGAACTTGGGTTAAACACTGAATTGAATTTTGCACATGTGCCCGGCATAAAACGTGCAAAAGTAAGTCAATTGGTCACAAAAAAATGGCCAAAAAGTGTATGAAAATACCACATAAATTTCTCTAATCAACCAACCACATACATGAGAGAAGTTTCTATCATGGTCTGGGCAGACTTGTAACTAGGCTACCACTCAGCAATAAAAATATCTCATTCTCAAGCTTTCTATAGTTGGACCGTCTTCAGTTATACCTACATACAACCACGAGATGACAGTGGTCGCATCAGAAGAGGAGAGGTTTCTTACAAGAGACAAGTTGCTTACTAGATATGAGTTCCTGAGATATTAGCATCGCACTTTAGCCAAGACATGAAATTGAATGGAGCAGCTGTCAGACAAGCACATTACCGGAAGGGAATTTCTGGTAGGAAACCTTGTGTCAGACAAGTGCTTGAAGTCCATGATTACTGGATGCAACCAAAAATTATCCTACGACTATTTTGGGCATTTTTGCAATGGTGGAATGCATAGGAAGATTTCTTATCAGTTGCAGCTACTAGCCAATTCAAAGTTTCATTCAGTCTTCCATGTCCCTCCACTGAAGTAACGGGTGGGGCACTTTGTGGATGTTTCATCCTCAGTGTCCTTTGGGGACAATGGTGGACATTCTTAGATTTAGTGAAAGAAGATGGAAGATGAGAGAAACGTGAAGAGATACGAAGAAAAAGAACAGAGAAGGAGAGAAAGAGGTTGTAAGGTCTTCATGACCTACAACCCTAAAAATATATTAATAGAATCCGAAAATACAATATTACAATGATGCCATTAATGGCTTGAGGAGCAAGTAAAATAAACAATAAAAAAATAATTACTAAACAAAGTTTAATAAAATTACTAAACTACCCCAAACTCTTAACACTGCCCCTCAAACTGGAGTGTAGATATCATGAAGGCCTAGCTTGGATAGAAAATACTTAAATTCCTTTCTTTGAAGACCTTTTGTGAGCAGTAGAACAGTCTGGCACAATTGCCAAGGCAGTAAAAATTGAGTCTTTCCACGCAGCAGTGCGGCAGTGCTGCCAGCAGCACTAGTCCAACGAAGCAGTACAAGTCAACAACTCAGTAGTATGAGTCCAATGACCCACCAGTACGAGTCCAACGACTCAGTAGTACGAGTCCAACAACTTGGCGGTACAAGTCCAACGACCCAGCAATACGAATCCAACGACCCAGCAACATGAGTCCAACGACTCAGCAGTACGAGTCCAACAAGTCAGCAGCAGCAGAAAACCCTTTTTAAGGGCAGTAGGTTGTGCATCTAGCACTGAGACATGAATTTAGACCATTAGCCTTCTGACAATGGTAGATGAAAGAGAAATATTGAACCTTTAGTTTACGACCGCACTACAAAAAATGTTAGCCGCACCACCACCAATAAGCAGCATGAGCTAGAGCTTAGAAACACTAGAAAACCTTTTCTAATTTGGAAGAAAACACTGGCACGGTTCCCGGGGCCATGTAAAAAACGAGATTTATGTACCTAGAAGCTTTTGAAACACGTTCAGAGCTACCTGTGACTAGAAATAGCATTTTTTCGTAGTTCAAAGATAGGTTTCTTTTTTTGGCATGAATCCCGAGGCAGTATAAAAATTCAATTTTTTACCAACAGCAGTAGTAGTAGTTGCAGATACAAGTTCCTACAAAGCCAACAGCAGCTAAGGAACTCCCTTAAGGATTAAACCCATGTGCTCAACACTTCAATCAGCAGTAGCAGCCATTATCAAGGGAATATGGCGGAAGAACACAGAAATGAGATGAACTTTAAGGATCGCCTAGAATCTAAGACCTCTGTAAGTGACGAGTTGTAACATACAGACCCGCTCTACTGCCATGTTAGATTTACTGAAAGAAGATTGAAGATGAGAGGAAAGTGAAGAGATAGGAAGAAAGGGAAGAGAGAAGGAGAGAAAGAGGTTGTAAGGTCTTCATGACCTACAACCTCAAAATATGTATTAATAGAATCCGAAAATACAAAATTACAATGATGCCATTTATGGCTTGAGGAGCAAGTAAAATAAACAATAGACAAATAATTACTAACAGAAGTTTAATAAAATTACTAAACTACCCCCAATACCATGTTAGATTTAGTGAAGGAAGATAGAAGATGAGAGAAAATTGAAAGGATAGGAAGAAGAGGTAGAGAGAAGGTGAAAAAGAGGTTGTAAGGTCTTCATGGCCTTCAACCCTAAAACAAGTATTAATAGAATCCGAAAATAAAAAATTACAATGATGACATTGATGGCTTGAGGAGCAAGTAAAATAAAAAATAAACAAATAATTACTAACTAAAGTTTAATAAAATTACTAAACTACCCCTAACTCTTAACAGACATGTTAAACCTGAGCTAGACACCGTATTGTAGAGAAGACATGTTCATGTGTATACACAGAAAGATCTTTATTAAATGGTGTCGTATGCCTGATTGTGAATTAAATTATTGCAAACATTCTGATTTGAGAAAACTGTAAGTTTATATTTGTTTTCCTGCAGTAAAAGTTAATTGATGGTTCATTTTTAATGTTGTAGATGTTATGTGAAAAATTCTTTTGATCTATTAATTGTTTAATTCTGCATTACTGTATGATTTTACTCTTATTCCCCGTTTAAAAATTTTGGCCTGAGATTTATATTTCTGTTATCTGGTTAGGAACTGTTATTTAACTCATCAAAATTTGCTTATGGATTATCTGGAAGTTGTGAATTTCAGGACTTTTCTAGAAATGAGAGGATCATATTGTAGTAACTGTAGAATATTATTTACTGAATCAGATTGTGCATTGCATTCATATTCAGTACTATTGAATACAATAGAGATACACTAAAATTCCTTTTTATTGACTTCATTCAGATTGAATCTGGCTGTCTAATTTGTTGTTCAAACGACCTCCCCCCCCCTCTCCAAAGATGGGGCCATAGTTTCTCACGTAAGAGCCACAACTTAGTATCACGCCATAGGTATGGAAAAATAATATCAAGAAACAAACTGGCTTCATTGACGTCAAGAAGGGTATCCACCATTTTCTTCTTAATTACATGGCTTAAGGCCCATCCCCTTCGACATATCCAGAACTAGTTTTCTGGTTAAACCCTTAGTGAAAGGGTCAGCTAAATTTCTTTGGTATTCCACGTAGTCCAAAGAATTCACTCTATTTCTCAGCTATTGTTTAACCACTTTGTGTCTAATGCATATATGTCTTCTCTTGCTATTATACACAGTGTTTTTGGCAACTCCAATTGCTGCTTGAGAATCACAGTGAAGGAAGACAAGAACAATTTTCCCATACAATGTCACATCAGTTAATAGGTTTCTCAACAATTCTGCCTCTTGACATGTGAACTCATGTTCAGTGAACAAACACACCTTAGTGAAGTAAGTAATGCAGGTTTGTTTATCTATTAAAATCCATTTACATTTAATTGGCTTACACTCCTTAGGAAAATCCACTAAGTCCCATGTGTGGTTGGACTCTAGAAAGTCCAACTCATTGTTTATAACCACCTTCTAAAAACTAGCTTCTACAGATATTATTGCTTCTGTATAAGTCTTAGGATCATCATCGATCAGGAACACTGATGCCACTTATTCATCTATATTATATGGATTCTCAATCAAATGCACTAATAATATGCGATACAAAACTAGTCTATGTCCTTTTTCTTTTTCTTCTCCTAGGTTCTTCAACATATTCATTCACTTCAGTAGAAAAATTGGGTAGAATCAATGGTGCACTAAATGGACCAGGATCTATGTTAGTATTTTGTTTTTTTTCCAAGGAAACGGGTGTTCGAAAAATTCTGCATCTCCAGATTCAGATATTTAATTGTCATTTAAAGACATGAATCTATGAGCAGCTAAATTTTTTGCTTACCCCATGAACACCACATCACAAGTTTTAGGTCCAATGTTAGTATTTTTTTTGGAGTTGGTAAACTCACCTTAGCAAGGCACCCTCACAGTTCAAGGAATTTTTTGTTAGGGGTGAATTTTTTCCATACCTCATAAGGAGTTTTATCTAATTTTTTGTGAAGAACTCTATTAAGGATATAACAGGTTGAGAGAATGGCTTCCCCCCACAAGTTGTCAGGAAATCCAGAACTAACAAGCATAGTGTTCATCATATCCTTGTGGGTTCTATTTTTCCTCTAAGCTATGTCGTTCTGTTGTGCAGAGTTGGGGCACTAAATTCATGTATAATGCCATTCTTTATCAGAATTCTTTAAGGAAGAGAGTTTCATATTCTCCACCTCTATCGGATCTAACTCTTTTAATTTTCATTTTCAGCTGATTTTCAACTTCTATCTTTTACTTCCGAATCATTTCTCTTGCTTCATCCTTAGTTTATACAAGGTAAACTCTAGTGTACCTAGATAAATCATCTATAAGGGTTACATTATACTGTCTCCCACCTTTATTAATAGTGTGTTTGTTATCTGCTAAATCTAAAGGAATTACCTCTAACACTTCAGTTCTTCAGTTCTCAAAGCATTTGGCATCTACACACCCCGTACACTTAAAAAAAAAATTCTTTTACATCCACTGAGGGAATTAAATTATGTTTTCTACATCTTTTAATAGAAGCCACATTCACATGACCGAGACTTCCACACCATAAATTAATTGACTCAGAAAATTAAGCCAAACTAGAGGAAGAACTTTCATTAATAACTATATTATGCCCATAAAAAATTCATTCCGTTGTGCCATTTTGATGGGATTATAACTCCTCAAACATAGCTTGCTGCCAAAAAGTATTAGAGGAAGCTTCTCTTGTGGAAGAGGATTCGTGAAAAGAGGATTCGTGAAAAGAAGCAATAGCAGAAAAAATTACAATGATAGTGATGTAATCATACGGGAGGCTGACGATTGCAGTTAGATAGCGAGACTGACCTAGAGGTTCGTCTAGCAACGAATCAGTAAACAAACTAGGAGACGAATAAGAAGACAACATAGGATCACCAGACAGAGAGGAACTTGAAGGCTGTTCCAAAGAACATACAAGTGCATTAGGCAGAGAGGGCACATAGGAAAGGGTGTCTTTGCACTGTGAACCTTTAAGTAAATCAGGCATAGCAGACACAGAAGAAGAAAAATGACTTAGAAAAAAATAAAGGACATCTGTCAGAGAAACAACAGACCTGGATTTATGAGAGAGTAAAGAGTAAAATGGAAGTTTTTCCAGAAAGTTACATGACATAAAATACACAATATGTTAGTTTGAGGATCAAGACATTAAAAATTTTGTGTCAAAATACCATAACCCACAAAAAACATACATCAAATATTTAGTACGAAGCTAATCTCGTTAAAGTGGAGGAAGTAAAATTGACATGTGCAACCAAAAATTAATTTTTTATTTTATACCCTTTTTCCCAGTTTTGTTTCCAATTGATTTAATTTTCCTCATTTCATGTGAGAAACGTGTATAAAATTCATGTCCAACAAAACAAATTTCCCCCAAATCGGAGCTAAAACGAAGAAATTAGGCCTAAAATACTAAAGAAGCACAAGGCAGCTCTATGTGGCACACAACTCAGCTGAGACGCGGACTCGGAAAGTACAGCAATCATGGAGAACACTTACCACACGCTTGGTAATGTGAGCCCACATGAGTAGACCCTAAACTAAGACTATAAGACTGATAATTATGACATTTTGGTGTAATTTTTCCTGGACAAAGTCACTTGCGGAAACCAGGGGAACGCCTTAGGAATCTTGGATTTGGCTGGAAATGTGAGCAAAGTATCTAAGGAAGGTCGGATTAGCCTTGGGATGCTTGAAAATAGCCTAGAGAAGCTCGGGAATGCCCTGAGATAACCTCGAGAACCTTGGGACAGTGTGGGAAACAGCTCAAGAAGAGGAATCAAAGAAGAAATAAGCATTTGGAGGGTGATTTCCACGTGGGAGGTGGAGTATTAGGTTGTGGAGAGGTATTCTTTTACGTTCTTACATCTGATTATGTATTTTGATAATAATAGTGTAGTAAATATGTATTACGATGTTGATTCTAGTTATAATTAAATATTTAAATCATGTTGAGCTGAAATCCCCCTTTGGGGTTGTTGTCTAAACATTATCTAAAATATCAGATTATTATTTTGTTGACTTCTTGGCATAAATAATAGCTTAGATGTGTTTAATGTCTTTATAAACTAATATTTGAATGCATTGATTAAATATGGCACTTTTACATAATTTCAGCAGTTAATTCCATATCTCGTGACAACCTACACTCTTTAGATTATTCTTTTTACAATGTGTTTACTTGTGCACAATACAAAATCCCTTTATTTATTAAAGCATGGTTTTAGTCAAATAATTTTTTCCCGCTATTTTTGGGGACTTGAGAATTAATATTGATACCAATCCTAATTACTTTAGTTTTATTGTAGTTTAGGAACTATGTTTTCATTTGTTTTTGTAATTTTGTTCTGATTTTTTTTAGTAGTAGTGTGATGGTGGAATGTTTTGTCTTCTTGAATGGATGATTGTATGTGATTATGAGGGATGGATTTTTATTACAATCAACCCATGTATAAAAAACTTTTTGAAGAAAATGTGTAAGCCTATCCAAGTACATCATATACCTACTCCCACTGATGGGGGACTTTCAAGACCTTGGATGTTCCCCACATCTTTTGCAAAATGTTCTCCCATTCAACAAGTAAAATCATATTGTGGATATCAATTTCATGATCTAAGTGGAGTACAAAAACTATGTTGGGCTAATAGCCAACATGTACATGCAACCCTACAATCTCCACCTCAAAAGATAAAAAATGAATCCAATAAGCAAATGTGGCAAAGGTTAATTGCTGAAGAGGAGGAATTTAGAAACGCACAATAGAAAACTTGGGCCTTTTCATAGCAATTAACGAATGGAACAGGACAATCAAGTGAGAATAATGAACTTGTTGAAGATGGCTATAAGTGGGGAAAAGTCATATTTTCGAAATCCATATAGTGTAAACCCAACACCACAACCCTCTCCTCAATTATTCAACTATGAACCTTCAATGCAAGAGACTCTTGAACCTTTAATGCCTAAGAGTACACAGTCTCTTAAAATATAGAGTAAGGTTAGTGAGCTGACTAAAAAGTTACTTGAGGGAAATAGGAGCAACATTATTTGTCTACCTACAGGGAACTCTGGGGAGCTAGAACTTGAGTTTAACAAGTCAAATTAATATTCTGAAAAGGGCTCCTTTAGCCGATTGAGGCCCTTATAAGTGAGAGCATATTAGTAGAATAATTAGGTGACTCACCTGTGAGAGACTCGAATGTGATTAGATGTGATAATATAAATTTTAGGAGTGAGGTAGAGTTTCTGGTTTATGACCCTATCTTTGAAACAATTCCACAGTCAATTTTTCGAGGAGACATCTAGTAGTTCCACTAGCAATGGCCCAATAGTAGGTAACCCACCTTTGGAGGTGAATGTCACATTATCACTCTTAATTGAACTAAATAGAGCAGAGGAAAACAACATGTTCTTAATTTTGAAGAGGTGGTTGAGGTGGAAGAAAATTTGAGTTTGAGAAGAAGGGATATGATTTGATGAATATGTAGAACAAGATCCCTTTGAGCAAAAGGAAACATGGAAAGTTGTACAAAATGAAACTAATTTCAACCAAAGAGATGTGGACTTATTTAGTTTATCTAGATTAGTTCATTGTCCCACTCCATGACCCATCCTTGCACACCAAATTGAACATCGTTCTAGGAAAGGATGGAGGGGACTTTCATCATCTTGCCCATGGTAATTTGAAGAAATCTTTGGGGCAAGATATAACTACGTACCACCTCCACGAGTTGAAGGGGCTATCTCTGACTCAAATGGAAGATAAAAGCAGCATGAAGCAGAGATGGTTAAGCTTTCCTTTTGATCCAAGTGGAATAGGATAACTTTTCCTATTTCTAATCGCTTTCAATAAGAAAATCTTCTGATCTCTAGCTTTTAGGCCATGTTTTAAATTTTGTTGTGTGGCTATTTTGATTTTAGAGTACCTTTCAATGATTCCATTCTCAATTTTCTCTTCTCTCTTCACATCTGCTTCCTATTAATAATAAATTTCAAATGGCGATTTTTGTGTTTTGATGTTTTGTTTGTGAATGTTTTGAAATTTTCTCATTGGTTAGATAAGTCGGTAAGGTCCCAATAAATGTGCAAGGAAATTTCTGTATCAAATTTGCAGAGTGTGTGGGTAGCAATTCGTATACATGTTTAATTTTACATATTACAAATAATTTGATCCATCTTGCATGTAAATTATGTTGGGAAAATGACTCCCACAAGAAGGGTCCAGGTTCGAGTCCGGATTCGGGTCCAGATCCAATAGTTGGATCAGGCTCATGTCTTATTCTCATCTTGGGTCTCCCAATAGAATTTGGAAAAAAAGAGAGTTAGAGTTAGAGCAGACAGGAAGAGAGAGAGACAGAGGAAGAAGATCCGTTCGGCAACGGCTCTTCACCCGACTGCTTCGGCGAGGCGTTTCTTGACAAGGCGTTTCTTCGGCAAAAGATGCACTTTTCCCTGCCGTTAGAGCCTTGGTGACCGTTGAAGCTGAAGGGGAAACTATAAAAAGGGTTCTTCAAAGAATCAAAGGCACCAAAAATTCATTCTCTTTCGATCACTCTCAATCGCTCCATCCCTCTTTGTTACAAATCTTTCTTTCGTTCAGTGTTTTTTCTTTATTGTTTTTCCTAATCAAAGTTTCTGTCCGAACTCATAAACCTTGTTCTGGGGCATCTCTGATGACTCCACTTTTCCGGCGACGAGTGCACCTCAGCAGAAGAGAGCTGCGTCACTTTGGGAGAGTATCGGAATATCGATTGTGCATCCGAGTTCGCCGCTTAAGTCTTTAGAGCAGTGGGTTCTCCACGCCACAGCTTGGACTTCAAATCGATAAGTTTTATATTTGTTTGATTTCTAATGAGTCACGAGCATGCTTGATTTATATACAGAGTGTTAATTGATTTTATCTACGTTTTAATTCAAATACTGCATGTTAAAATAGTAGTTTGTGTTTTAAATGTTAAATGGTGTTTCAGATTATGTAAGTCTTAGTCTGTTTTAAATTCGATTTCATTTATCTGAATTACTTCTTAACAGAAAAATAGTGTCTTGTTTTCGTTTGTGGAATTAATTGTTTGAATTAGTAACTTAGTTACTTCAAGTCTGAATTCATTTTCCTGATTCATTATCTTGATTGCATGCTGTATGCAGATTAAGGTTTTGATTTAACTAATTTCCTGTTACTCTTCTGTTTTAAACTTTATTGTTGTAGTTAAGTTGACTTTCTTAAAGTAATTTGGAATAATCTGATTAGAGGCACTTAAATATACTTTATTGTTGTGCAAATTGATTAGAAGGACCAGATTAGAGTTTCTGGAATAATCTGATTATTGTAGTGTTGTTGTGTATTCTCTTTCATCTCTTTTAGCTGAGTTTTGATTGCTTATCTGTTATTCATTGTGTTTTATATTTTTCATGCTTCTAAAGTTCCTTCAATTTAAAGACTTAAATATACTGTTTAGGAGCATGATATTTTAAATCTATTGTTTTTGTCAGTTAAATCTCGGATCTGTTTGAGTTTCTGATTTTCGTATAGAATCAGAAATAGGTTTTCTGTAAATTCAGTAAGGATTTATCTTTTAATATGTTCTGAATTTATTTCATGAACATGATTATTATGGCTGTCCCATGTGTTCTTATTACTTAAATTATAAAAAATGGTGTATGGTTGTGTGTTGAGTATTCAATGAGTGATTTTAAATCAGCTGTAACGCATATAAGCTGTTACTGTTTCAATCTTCCAGTAGTTTTCTAAATTTGAAGATCAAATTCGGTTTACTTCTTACTAACATCAGATTTTCAAAATTTTCTTTACTTCAGTAGAAAATTAGAATTTTTTTAAGTGCTGAAATTGGATGATTGTTTATTTTGTATATAGAAATCAGAAAGTGGTGTTATATTGTTTGTCATTTCTAGGATTGTTGTAATGAAATCATTTTATTATTATTAGATTGATTGGATTATAAACTACATCTTTAGTTTATAGTCCAATCTGTATTTTGTTTTATTATTTTGATAAATTAGACTTAGATTCAGATTGTAGATTCAATTGTAATATCCTGTTTTGAATTGTAAAGTCTTATACTTTATGTGAAATCCGAAAGAAATTTAGCTAACCCTTTTATTAAGGGTTTAACTAGAAAATTATTTTTGGATACGTCAAGGGGGATGGGCCTTAAGCCTTGTCATTAAGAAGAAAATGGTGGATACCACTCTTGTGGTCAAACGAAGCCAATTTCTTTCTTGATATTGTTTATCCATACGTATAGCGTGATATAGAGCTTTGGCTCTTATTTGAGAAACTGTAGCCCTTTCTTTGAGTCGTCCTATAGAAGGACTCGAAGGTTTCTTCTTCATTTTTGTGGGGTTGAGTATTTAATTACTCTTAATGGGTCCATTACCATATGTGTGGGGGTGCTGGAGATACAAACTTGATCGATCCACCTATGTGAGTGTGGTGGTGTGGCCGCCTCCTATGAAAGATTTAGGCTTGTATTTCTAGAGTGCTAATGAGAAATCCTGAGGTTTGCACATGGCCTTATAAAAGTGCAACGCCATATCGCAGAGTTCGCCTGAGAGTAAGAGCTCGATGCGTGTTGTGAGGGTCTCAAACATGGTTCAGTAAGTTCAAGAGTATTTCAATTGGTGCATCTGTTCTTGCCTCCTTTCACTAAGTATCAATTCAAATTGAAAGATATTCATACTAAAGTATTCAACTGTTGTTGTGCCCAGAATAGAAATCATTCTTGTGCGTCATTCCTATGTGTCATTTTTGGGGGATTGTTGGGAAAATGACTCCCACGAGTCGGGTCTGGGTTCGGGTCTGGGTTCGGGTCCAGATCCAATAGTTGGATATGACTCGTGTCTTATTCTCATCTAGGGTCTCCCGATAGAATATGGGGAAAATAGATTTAGAGTAAGAGCGGACAGGGATAGAGAGGAAGAAGAATCCCAACTGCTTCGGTGAGGCATTTCTTGACAAAGCATTTCTTCGGCAAAAGATTCACTCTTCCCTACCGTTAGAGCCTTGGCGACCGTTGAAGCTGAAAGGGATGATCTAAATAGGGTTATCCAGAGAATAAAAGGTATGGAAAATTCATTCTCTCTTTCGATCTCTCCCAATCGCTCAATCCCTCATTGTTACAAATCCTTCTTTTGTTCAATCCCTCTTTGTTCCTAATCAAAGTTTCTGTCCGAACTCATAAACCCTGTTCAGGGCCATCTCCGTCGACTCCACATTTCCGACGACAAGTGCACCTCACCAGAAGAGAGCTGCGTCACCTTGGGAGACTATCGGAATATCGATTGTGGATCCGAGATCACCGATTAAGTCTTTAAGGCAGTGGATTCTCCATGCCGCAGGTTGGACATCAAATCGATATGTTTTATATTTATTTGATTTATAACCAGTAGTTGTATCCTTTGCCTGTTAATGAGTAACGAGTGTGCTTGATTTATATATAGTGTTAATTGATTTTATCTACGTTTTTTATTGAAAGACTTCATGTTAAAATAGTAGACTGTGTTTTGAATGTTAAATGGTGGTTCAGATTATGTAAGTCGTAGACTGTTTTAAATTCGATTTCATTTATCGGAAGTATTTCTTAACAGAAAATAGTGTCTTGTTCGAGTTTGTAGAATTAACTGGTTGAATTAGTTACTTCAAGTCTCAATTCATTTTCCTGATTTATTATCTTGACCTAAGGAAATACCTAATGTTCTAAAGAGTAGGTCCTCAAAATTAGTGGAGAGTGGAGTGAGAAATTAGTCTATGGGATTCTAGAGGCAAACAATCAAGTACTCATTTTGTGAATAGTTAAAAGCACAATGCTTGTGGGAGACCATATACGAATTGAAGTGTTTCGCCATGGAAGGTTGGAAGAGTCTTCTAAGATGATTATAGAGTTAAATAACCAATCACCATATCATTTTCATTTCTCTCTATGAAGGGCATGATTTTTTGTCAAAGAATGCTAGATAGGTCATTTAGAATATGTAAAAAGGATTCCTTTCTCGAGGACAAGCAAGAATTTAATTTTAGGGCTAACGTGATCAGAGAAATTCATGTAGCATTTCATATCATTTTTGGCCACTATTAGTGGTCAATTGACTTAGTTTAGCTAATTTAATGCAGGGAACATGTGTCAACATTAATGAGTCCAACAAAATATATTTTGTGCTCTGGAGCTAAAACGAAAAAATGAGGCCCAAAATACTGAAGAAGCACTAGCGGCGGCATTTAACGTATGACTCAGCAGTGGCGCGGATTCAGCAGGTGCAGTGAAAATGTCAAGGGGACCTTGGATTAGCCTACGGAACCTTGGAAATCGGCTTGGGAATCTTGGGAACGCCCTGAAATAACTTGTGGTGGCTGAAACTATCTTGAGACTACGTGGGAAACCACTCGAGAAGAGAAATCTGAGAAGAAATCAGCATTTGGAGGGTGATTTCCATGTGGGAGGAAGAGTTTAAACTTCCAGTAAGGTTTTCTTCTTTGTTATTATATTTGAATTTGTTTTTGTATTATAGTGTTAGTTAGAGTCATAATTTGATGTTCTTGATCATGTAGAACTGAAATCCTCCTTTGGGGGCTTTGTGTAAAAAATTTTCGAATGTATGAGATTGTTGTTTTTATTGTCTTATACACATAAATAATAGTCCAGATATGTTTAAAGTTTTTGTAATCTCATCTTTGAATGGATTCACTAAATATATTATTCAGACATAATTTTAGTATTTAATTCCAAGTCTCTATGAGATTAACCTGGATTATCAGTATTTTACTTGTTCGACTCGTGCACTAGTACATGATTCAAAATCCCTTTATTTATTAAAGTTTGGTTTTTATCAAACAACATGCAATAGAGATGAGGGAAAGGTGTGGAGCCCTTCAAAGCTACAGATGGCAACCGATCAGTAAGATACATAGATGACGAAACACCCTCACCACAGAATATTTTTGTTTCAGAAGGTGACAGAAGAAGATTACGTGCAGTTTCTACGATATGCCTGTGTTTGTGTTCAGCCACTCCATTTTGTTGTGGAGTATAAGGACAAGAAATCTATTGGAAGAACCATCAGATTTAAGAATCATACGAAACTTGGGTGAGGTATATTCCCCTCAAGATTCAAAGCGAAAAATTTAATAGTTTTAGAGAAATAAGTTCGAAGCATGGTGGAAAATTCAACATAAGTATTATCAAAACCTGAATGAGATCGAAATAGATAAACATAGAAAAAGTGAGAATAATAATTAATGAACTCAATGTAATAACATGATCCTTCCATAAATTGAACTGAAGATTGTCCCCAAATATCAAAATATTCCTATTAAATGGAGTGGATGAACACGTATCAATTGTATGAAATAGTAAAATAATATATTTGCCAAGTTTACAACTAACACAATGGAATAATTCTGAAGTAACATCTCCCAATGGACGTGCATTAATCAATTTATTAAGTGAAGAGTGAGACACATGAACCAAACGACTATTCCAAAATGCATATTTTGAACTAGTACTTTCTGTCATACTACAATTTAACAAAATATTAACACTGGAAGGAATATTCATATAATCAAGTTCAAACAATTGTCCAACTTTACGCCATCCCAAGAACTTTCCTTGTTGATTGATCTAGTAGCAGACACTTAGAAGAAGAAAAAGATATCATGAAAACCAAGATCACACAACTGGCCATATATAACAAATTCATGACAAAATGAGGAATACAAAGAATATCTGATAAAAAAATACCAAAAATCATACAATCTGAACTGAAATGTGCTACAAGGTGTTTGGAAACATCAATTGTATAAATAGGTGAAGAAGAAGGAGAAGAAAAATAAGTAGAAATAAAAATAGAAGAATCACATGTCATATGATTTGGCACACTAGAATCAATCATCAAAGAACCCTTACCTAAATGTGCAAATAAGCCAAGAACTGAGGAAATATCTTCACCTAGACTACCAAGAGCCTTGTAAATCATATCCTGGATGTCTACAATAGTCAAGGTAGAAGTAGGAGTCTGATCTGTCATGGATGAAACACCAGTAGACACAAAAGCTGTAGTAGTACATCGTGTAGAATTATTATTCTGAATCTTCTTTTGCCTGACTAGACAAGAATTTCACATTTGTCCAAATATCTTACAATAATTGTACAACACACGAGTCATATAACGAGAAGTCATCCTACAGGTGTCTTAAAGAATGATTGCTCATCACCAGAGTATTCAATCCACTCAACACAAACTATGTACACCCCAATCGACCGTAATAAAATACAACCAGAATTCTTTCAGATATTAAAAAAAAAAGATACCATATCCTTCAACACTTCTGTTCACACCAATTTCAATAAATTGAGACAATAGTTTCACCGACAATTAGAGAGAGACATGGCCTCAGCAAACTCTGCATTTGCAAACCCCAACAAATAGTTAGATGATCGGTGTCAAGGTAGAGCATATGAAAAGAAGTACAGTACTAAAAGCACGAGCGAAAAGAGCCCAGATAATGGATTCTCCGTGAACCGAAGATACACAAGTCCCCCAAAGAAGTTAATCTTATTGATGCCACCAGTCATGTGATTGTAAAACAGAACATTGTGTGTGCAAATAGAGGAAGAATAGGAGCGGCGGCTGGAACAAGGGAACGCTGCCGAACTCATTCTTTCGTTTTCTCTAAAACTCTCTGAAATAAATGGAGTGGAAGATGAGAAGTTAATTGACAGAAATTGTTGTCTCTGGTGTTTCAGTCCAATTTCTATATATATAATAATGAAGTGTCCCAGAAAGAAACCAGCTGGTCGTGGGAGAAGTTTCATGAAAAAACGAAGTAAGAGAATGAGTTTCGCAATCCGGCCAAGAATCAGGAAGAATGGGAGAACTTCAATGCCGCAGCAGACAAAAAGCACATATTGAATACTCAATCTATCAAGGCCGAAACTAAAACCCTTTGTTTGCAACTGCTAAAACCTCAAAACTATCTGTTTACAAATCTGCAATAACCTGAAATGAAAGAAAAAACCAGAGCTACGGCTACTGATTTTCGACTCTTCAGTAGAGGTGGAAGGATAGACGACAACAAGGGTTGTGGTCGCCAAACAACGACGGCCACGGTGAAAGTGCAGCGGTAACTGGAAGTCTATGGAATCAAGTTTAAATCTGAACTGATCTGGAACATTGGAAAACGAACTGGTTTAAATAACAAAAATCTGAAGGTAGTAAGAAGAAACATATGCAAAATCAGTGTTTCCAACGGATTTTAGAACCAAATGGTGGTTGAATCAGTGGAAATCGATGTCGGAGGAGCAAGAAAGGGTCAAAACCCTAGTATCAGATTTGGAAGACAACTAGTCACCGAGTTTTGAGTTGTTCTTCAGGTCCAAGTCATGATGGGTGAGGGTCGAATTATGAGGAATAATACCGAGTTACGAGTGAAACGGGCCAAGTCAGAATGTAAGAACTGAGTCAAGGCCGAGTCAGCTCTGATACCATGTCAACAGATTAGAAACTGAATTTATATGGGTCAAACTCTTGTTACAATCAATGTGTTTATAGACACATAATTTTCCAACATAAAAAGTCCTAAATATCCCTGAACAGTAAAATAACAAATAAATAGTGTTACATAATCTAACTGTGCGAATATCTTGTAGTGTAATATGATATTTTATCTTTTGTGCAGATATTTTCACATCTAATTTGCCTATTCTTTCTTGGTAATGATTTTTTGGCTATAACATTGAGACTTACTTTGATATGAAGAACTGCTTTGGGTTTCTAAAATTACAAGAGAAGATGTAGCTTCATTGGAAAAGATGTGAATTGTTGTAATGCCTATTATTAAGATTACATGTCTTGCTCTATTCAACAATGATTGGGTTAAGAAGCATGTGTGTTTCGTTCTTCTTTCTTTTTACTGATAAATCTGACAAAACCAGATAAAAATGGGTTAACTTCTTATTAGCACTTAAGGAATTTATATATACACTTGATTACAACTCCAAAGATAAAAATACCCTTGAAGGGTAAAATTACAATATACTCAAAATAAAGTACTTAATCTAACAACCCCATCAAACCGAAGATGGATCAAAAGAGCACATCTAAGTTTGGAACATAAGTACCAAAATCGCGATCAAGTGAGCGATTTGGTAAATAAATCTACAGTCAAATGTTCACAGGGTATATACAACAATGTGTGAGTACCATAAACACAATAATGTCGAACAAAATTACAATCAACCTCAATATGTTTGGTTCTCTCATGAAACACATCATTGTAAGCAATCCGAAGAGTACTCTTATTGTCACAATGAAGTGAAGTAGTAGAGTGCAAAGAGAACCCCATATCCTGCAGTAACCCACAAAGTCAAACAAGCACAGAAGTAGTGTCTGCAAGAGCTGGGCATTCTGCTTCTATACTAGAAAGAAAGATAGTAGATTGTTTCTTGCTATGCCAACAAATCAATCAGTCACTTAAGAAAACAGAATGACCTGTAGTAGACCCTCAATCGGTAACATCACCTGCACACCCAATCAGCATTAAAATATGCAAACAAAGTAAGAGATCATGAAGATGAGAAAAGCAAGCCCCTACGCAAACTGTCCCAAATATAACACAATACACATAACACCATTGTATAATGAATAGAAGAAATGAATGTACTGATTACATGAACTACATAACTGATATACGGATGACTAATAGTCAAATAAATCAATTCACCACCTAACTATTGATAAAGAGTAGGATAAGAAAGTTACTCGCCATCGGTACACCGGAGTTTAATATTAAGTATAAAGGAATATCACAAGCGTTATTATCTATCAAGCCAACTCAATTGAGCAAATCAGAAGCATACTTGACCTGAGAAAGTCTATAGCCATCAGATAAGGGGGGAACCTCAAAGCCAAGAAAATAAGGCAAATGACCAAATCTTACATCTCAAAACAAGAACCCAAGTAATTTTTAAGATCAGAAAAGCCCTGAAAATCATCACCAACAATAATCATATCATCAATATGGAGCAAAAACATCACAATATCCCAAGAAGTCTGGCGTGTGAAGAAAGAATCATAAGAGCTCTAACTATAACCATACTCCACAATCCTCGATCAAAAGGTGGAAAACTAAGAACGTGGCCCCTGTTTTAAACCATTTAAAGCACAATGAAGTTTACATACTTGCCCTGATGGATGCAGAAATCCTAGTGGAGGCAACATATAAACTTCTTCAACCAAGTCGCTATTCAAAAAGGCATTTTTTTCTCATGCATCTGAAATAAGTCCCAATGTCAAACTGAAGCAATCACAATTAACAAACGGACATACATTAACTGAGAAATAAGAGCAAATGTCTCCTCATAATCAATACCATATTCTTATGTATAACCTTAGCCCCCGAGCTTTACATCTATCATCAAAACCATCAGCCTTAGTCTTAATTTTATAAACCCACTTGCAACCAATAGTAAACTTACCTCGAAGAAGAGTAACAAGATCCCAAGTAATGGAATTGGCTAATCTGTAACTCCTCCGACATTGTTTGTTGCCAAAGGGATTAGATTAAGCTTCCTTATAGGAAGAGTGTTCATGAAGAGAAATGAGAGCATAATAATAACAATGATAATCAAGTAGATGTACAGGAGGCTGAAGATGATGAAATGGATAATGAGACTAACCTGTAGGATCATTTGGCGATGAATCAGTAGAGGACGTAGGAGATAAATCCGAAGAAGGCATAGGATTATCATTCGGAGAAGGCACAAGGGACAAGGAGGTGTTGGCTGATGAATCTGTAAGAGTGTTGGCTGATGAATCTGTAAGAGTGTTGGCTGATGAATCTGTAAGAGTGTTGGCTGATGAATCTTTAAGAGAGTTGGTTGATGAATCTGTAAGAGATTCACACATAGAAGACACATAAGGCAAGCCGTAGAAACAAATAAAAACAATAATGAGAGAAGTATCTGACTATGGCTTATAAGAAGGTAAAGAGTAAGATGATACTTATTCCCAGAAAGTAAAATAATGGGAAATTTACAATTTTTTAACATTTGAATCATTACAGCGAAAACCTTTTTGCTCAATACCATAATGCAAAAAGGTACACATCACAGATTTAACAAACCTTTAATAGTTTTTAAAAATTAAGTACGAACCATGGTAGAGAATTCAACATAAGTATCGTAAAAAGCTGAACAAGTTCATAGCAGATAGATCCAGGCAAAACGGAAATAATCATCAATAGACACAACATAATAGCAAGATCTGCCCATTGATGGTAATGAAGTCGGTCCCTAAATTACACAATATATAATCATATACACAACTAAAGAACGTACATCACTTCTTATAAATGGCAAAGCAATATGTTTGCCAAACTTACAACTAATACAATTCAATAATTCTGAAGATACTTACTCCAACTACCCAGTATTAATTAATTTATTAAAATTTGTGGGTGATACATGGCGCAAACAACTATGCCAAAGTGTAAACTCAAAACTTGCAGCCAAATTACAACTTAACAAAGATGGAGCAACAAATGGAATGTTCAAATCAATAAGTTTAAACAATTGTCCATCTTTACCCCATATCCCCAAGAACCTTTCCCGTTGACAGGTCTTGTGCCTCACATCTAGAAAAAGAAAAAAAGAACATGAAACCCAAGATCACGTAATTGACCAACTAGAATACCATATTCATGGATAAACGAGGAACATAAAGAACATCTAGGCAACAAAGAACAGAAGTTATACAAACTGAACCAGTAGATTGAACAAAAAAAGGTTAGAACCACCAGTAGTATAAATAGGGGAAGAGAAAACAAAGGAAGAGGACAACGGAAAAAATAGAGGAATGAAATTTCATATGAATGGACGCATCAGAGTCAATTATCCAAGAAACCTAACCTGAATCGGAAGACAATGCAGAGGCGAAAGAAATACCTTGACCAAGAACAGCAAGAGCCTTGGTAAACATGTCCTAGATATCTCAATATTCAATAAAGGAGTGTAAGCATCAGCTGTAGGAGATGAACCACCAGTGGAATCAGAAACTGCAATAGTATGTCGCTCAGAAGGATTATGCTGAGGCTTCATTGATTCCAATGCAGGACAAGTGAATTTCATATGACCATATGTTACTTATATATTAGGTTTAATTAGCATTATGGGCCATTAGTGGGCTTTATAGTGGGTTTTGCAAGGGTATTAGTCAATTAGTGTCTATTTTGTAAGTCCATGTTGGAATTGACTAATTTGTAATATTGTATCTTTTTTATTACTATTAATAATTGGTCTCACCCCTTAACCGATTAGGCCAGAATTGAATATAAAAACCTTGATCTCTTTTTCTTTCAATTTTCCTCTCGTTCTTCTCCTATCTTCCTCCCGTATACCCTTATTCTACCCTAATTATCTCTGCTCTTCTTCATTTTCTCTCTTCTAAATCCTAACAAGTGGAATTAGAGCTTCTCGTTCCTTGGATTTGTGATAAAAAATATTTTTGCGGACTACAAAGGAGGCTTATTCATTCCTCTAGAGTTCTGGGAATAAATGATCTATCTTCCTACAACTTAGCCGTCCCTGGGTAAGCCAAGCCCATCATGTTGTAGAGGATTTTGGCCTATTTCATTTAGTCCGTCTCTAGTAGCCAGACTCTCTAGGAAAAGATTTCTTGAAGCATCAGAAGTAGTACTATTGGCCATCTTCTGTAGATATCATAGCAGAGACTGATTGTGGAGCCGTATTCTCAGAATATTTTCTGGCAACCACAAACGTCCCTCAAAAGGTAATTCCAATTGCATCCTCTCTCATAGCAAGATTCACAATGAAATTGATTATGGAAGCCTTGGAAGTTTCTCTCTTGGCTATCTTCAACACTCCAGTGCCGACCATGATTGGGAAGAAATATTATAGGTACGTTTCCCAGCGACTGCAACCCCACCTGCCAAGACAATGCCATCGTGTTGTAGGTGGCACAACTCTATATTGTTTTCATAAGCTTCCATATCATCGTGCACCAGAAGAAGATTTATGCAATATTTACAAACTTGACCATCTTTTTCACTAAATTCTGGGTTGTCTGGCCTCACTATAATGCAGAACCCAACTTTGGGTTCCGTTTTCTGGCAACCAGCGAGCCCTTCCTCTGAAATTTCATAGGATTTTAAATCATTGGACTAGATGCTAGCCTTGTTTTATTTTTGGAAACAGACCAATATATGGCCTCCAAAAGATGCCCCAAACATTGCTTCTCACCATGTTTTCATACCTAACAAAAAACACCCAAGATACAAAATTGGCCCCAATCCGTTATCTTTCTTCTCTATCTATAAGTGATTATATCCACGACATAACTTGAACCATCGCCGCCCGATTCTGTGCATTCAGGGGACCTGAATCGCTGCCGGAATGTCCCCCTCAATAAACCACTTTCATGGCAATCATCACCTCCAGTGATCTTTTTCAATTTTTGGCAGCTTGCGGTTTGTTCTTTGCTTTAGACGGCTTCAACTCGAACACCACCGACCTCCCCTCACCAGAGCTCCGCCTGTGAAAAAAACTTTAAAACAGTTAGGGTTTCCACGGCTGGAAGATACCGAAGGGTTGTCCACCCCACTATTTCAGGTTCTGACCCCGGCCAAAACGGACCGAACCAAAGTAAACCAGGTTTAGCCTATTTTATTTGTTTAAAATTTAAATTGTTTGAAAAAAACTAAAATGGTGAAAAAGAAAAAACTAGGAAAAAGAGAAAAAAGAGAAAATGAAAAAAAAAGAAAAAAAGAATTTTCTTCGATTTTTTCTACTTACTTGATTGTTATTATTTTTATTTTATGCAACATTATTTTTTTTATTTGTAAACAAGGTCACTCAATCGTAAAAAAAAACGTGGAAATAATGAAAGCCTTTTCTTTGGCTAGACAAACGACTAACATCTTGGGCAGGTTTGATAAACTAGTTGCCAGTCGAAGCCACAAAAGCCAACGTTGCAGTTATAAAAATAAATTTACTGGTTTCTCTACGAAATCAGCACATGATACCGTCACGTCTGAACCCCACATAGTCAACCAGACGACCGCTTTCTTTTGCTCATAGGGCCACGCCTGGGCCACACAGCCTCCACCAATCGCGGGTTTCAAACACTTTCTCCCACTCCCACATTTAGCACTTCCATTTTCGACACATCCACTTGAGCAATCTAGTGCACTTATGCAAGTGCTACAACTTGATCCCATGTATTTGATGACATGTCGTTGCTGCCACAAAATTAAATCAAATCTTAACCCCTAAAATAATTCACAACAAAGTATAGGGTAAGAAAGGTTCGATCCCACGAGGAGTTTTGTGCATACCATTAAGATTTATTTTAATAGAAATAAATAAATCATACACGGTTTATGGGGGATTTGTAAAAAAACATGAAAAATAAAACAAAGAACTAGTTATCTACTATATACAATTTACTTGCCACTTTTCACTCCCAATCCCTTGGCTAAAACTGTAATAATTAAAATTTAGATCTGGTGTTGTACTCTTGATAGGTTGACAAAGAAAAGTTCAGTAGCTGGACTCCCCTTTAATTTCATATAACAAAAACCAATTGAGCAAAGGTTCTAATTAATTCAAATTTTAAGCACAAATTTAATCAACCCAAACTAAACTAAACATACTAGCATGTTCAAAATAGTAAGTTTAAATCATGCTTTAGTTGAACTTAAGATAGATGTGATCTCTCCAAACCCAACTATTTGCTTCTTTTAACCGTTTTATGTACCTTGTGTATAACAAAATGAAAAGCTGTAAATTCAATCAACACACATGAAATGATCAATTTCATGCTCTACAAATCAGTGTGATTTAAATATCAAAAGTAGCAACACTAAATTTAATGAAGTCTAAATAATCTAAATAATAGCCAAACTATTACAAAAACCAAGGTACAAGAGATTTTCGAAAGACAAATAAAGAACAAAGTTGGAACATAGTATAAAAAGTTGGAAACTAAATTAAGATCAGGAAATTTACCCATTTGAGAGCTTGCTGTGACACATCCCCCAAAGAGAATTGTTTCTCCTCCAACGACAACAAACCAGCTTGCTTCCAATTGGTTCTTCCACTTCTATAGCATATCCTAACCTTATCTCCATTGCCGTTCTCACTCTCTTGCTAGGGAGTGATAAGGGCCAGATAAATCTCCCTCTTTCTCTACTCTTCAAAGAAAATTTCGTGCTCCAAGTCTCTGCCTCAAACAGATCACAAAACCCCTATTTATAGGTGATTTTCGGACTGTTTTTTCTTTTCCTTCTTTAATACTGCAGTTACTGAATTAATCAGCGACTTCTTTGCCTTAATCTCCAAGTTAATGGCCCAAAAACTGCCCTCTCTTTATCCTCTACACGATCTCCAAGTGTCTTTCACGTTTCTCCCATTTTTTCATGCAACTGACCACTTCTTTTTCCTCTTCCCTGGTTGAATTGAATAAGGGTAGTTGAGTGAAATAACATTTAAGTTATGGGGCATTTTTTTGTCATTGAATTTTATGCCCTTATTTCTACTAGATTGGGGCTGTATTTCTGGGATTAATTCGTCCTGGTAGTCATTTCAACTTGGTGATTATTGGGCTGCACATTCTTGGGTGTGGGCTTCTAAATGCTTCATGCTTTCTTCTTTAGTCTTTTTCTTGAATAAGCTGGAACTTTGAGCTCATTGTAGACCACAACCCGTCCCGATTCTGAGAAAACTCAAAGGACTAATGTCGTAGAGTGATCTGTTAGCTTTCCAATGCATCTTAAATATGTAGAATCGGAGCATAGTCTGAGATGTTATGATCAAAATACGTAAGATAGGTAAATACATGAAAAACAACTAATTCCACTCCTTTATCAATTAAAAATAGAAATTACCCATTCAAAACTCACAATTGATAAATCTTTGCAAATAAATTCAAATAATGCCCAAAATGTAACCAAAGTAATTAAGTTGAAGTGATCAAAATCTGAGAAAATATGCACTTATCTAATTCCCCCACACTTAGACTTTGGTCGCCCTCGAACAAAACAATACCCATGCATTTTTTTTAAAAGTCCATAAGAAGTATTGCTTACAAGTAATATGAACAATTAACCATCGAATTTCAGAACACTTCTTGAACAACAAACTCATATAACTCATAACCGATTGGTAATTATTTCCACTCATAGATAGGGCAAACCAAGTTGGCAAACCCTCACAAGATAAAACACTCAACTCTTATGTGTTTAAAAAGGGTTATGTGTTTCGCTCAACCTCCTTCCATGAACTTGTTCTGCCATAAGCTTGCATATCAAACCTGTCTCCACTACTTAGAATAATGCATAACACGACTCAAAAGGTCTTTCATTGGATTGTAATGGGGCTAGGGACAAATGGTATGGAGAATTTTGGATAAAGTGGAGCTAAATCATAGAAACTAGTAGAGCATAACACCAAGCATTTGCTTCTCCCTTTTCTTCTCCATGATATGAAATATAGAATGAATTTTATTCATCAAACACAAATAAAATTTTCTCCTCTAGTATTTTTTTTAGAACACTTTTCTTTCTTTTCTTCTTTTGTTTTCTTTTTTTTTATTCTTTTTCTTTTTTGAATTGAATTGTAACCAGAGGATTATATTGACCATAAAACTTGGAATGATGAATACATTAGAAGCATAATACCCATTCACCACTACCACTTACTCATAACAAGAAAAATGAAACATTAACCCATCCTTGACAACATCCAATTGCTCTACTAGACCTATGATTGGGTAGAAACATTTGTTTTCCAGCCTTAGGTTCATTTTTGTGTAAATCGAAGAAAAGGTTTCATGAGGGCTCAACATTGGTTCACTAAAGTCACAATATTCAAGGGTAGGCAAATTTGGCTATGTGGGGTTGAAATTCCTATGTGCCTTTATCATCTTCATGTATGCATTTATCAATGTAGTCCCAACAAGTATATCAATGCAAGTTCTAGAGATACAAAATCATGAAAGTATCTCACATGAAAAGAAATATGAGACTGAAATTAATGTATCAGTCATATAGGCTCAAATATCTCACTGTTTGTTTTTTGTTTACCATACTTAGCCACCCTATTTCTAAGTAAAACATCATACCAACCAGTCAGAAGTAGAGAGTTCATTCATTCAATCATGCTATGAAATTTTCAAACCAATTGTTCCATACTTTTAGCTATACAACCTAAGACCATTTAAAAAAAAACATAGCAAAATTAGCAAAAATTCAAAGGTTATTTTTTTGTTTTTGCTTTTTGAAAAAAAAATCAATTAAAGGGCAAACATTCACTGTCCCCACACTTAAACCTTACATTGTCCCCAATGTAAGACCCAAGCTTGGATTAAAACAAGTCTAAGCAAATGGTTGGCACTTATTCTAATTTTATTTAACAAAGAAAAACTTAAAACGAAAACAAATCTAAAAAATAAAACAAAAGTAAATTTTAAAGAAAAGTAATCTAAGAACTATGGTTAGATCTTCCCTTCTCTTGGTGATGGGACTTCCAAATGGATATCTTCAATAAATTGCAACGAAGTTGGTTCATGAAATTCTTTCAACCTGTGACCATTCACTTTGAAAATCTTACCTGTGTCAAGGCTTTTAATTTCCACTGCACCATGAGTAAAGACATTAGTAATAACAAAGGGACCAATCCAACGTGACTGAAGCTTACCTGGAAATAATTTTAATCTAGAATTGAAGAATAAAACATTTTTTCCAATGCAAAAGGATTTCCTGGTAATCATTTTATCATGAAATGCTTTGGTCTTCTCCTTGTATATTCTAGCATTCTCATATGCCTCCATCCTTAATTCCTCTAACTCTTGAATTGTAACTTCCTTTCAACACAAGATTGAACATAATCAAAGTTACATTGCTTCACTGCCCAATAGGACTTATGCTCAATCTCAACTGGCAAGTGACAAGCTTTACCATATAGCAACCCATAAGGAGACATACCTATAGGAGTTTTGAATGCTGTCCTATAAGCCCAGAGAGCATCATCCAAACGAAGACTCCAATCCCTCCTAGATGGGTTGACCATCTTTGCTAGAATATATTTGATCTCCCTATTCGAAATTTCAGCTTGTCCACTTGTTTGAGGATGGTATGCAGTGGAGGTACGATGTGTGACATGGTACTTCTCAAGAAGGGCACCGAAAATTCTATTACAGAAGTGAGTACCACTATCACTAATGATTGCCTTAGGCACTCCAAACCTATTAAAGATGTTAGTCTTTACAAATTTAACAACAGATTTTGCATCATCCTTCTTCGTTGCTTTGGCTTCTACCCACTTTGACACATAATCCACAGCTAAAATGAAGTAAGTATAACCAAAAGATGATGGAAATGTTCCCATGAAATCAATACCCCACACATCAAATATCTCACAAAATAACATACCTGATTGAGGCATCTCATTCTTTCTAGACAAATTACCAAATCTTTGGCACTCTTCACATGGTTTGCAAAACAAATATGCATCTCTATTCAATGTAGGCCAATAAAATCCGCACTCAAGAACTTTGTGAGCTGTCCTTCTTCGTCCGAATTGTCCTCCAGCTTCAGAACTGTGACAAAAAGTAAGAATAGATAAGAATTCAGATTCATTGACACATCTCCTAATTACCTGATCAGAACAAGATTTCCATAAGTAAGGATCCTCCCAAAAATAGTATTTAGAGTCAGCCTTGATTTTTTCCTTCTGAGCACGTGTCAAATCATTGGGAAAAGTCCTGGTCACTAAATAATTGACAATATCTGCATACCAACAAGTTTCCAAAATTAAAGAATACAATTGCTCATCTGGAAAAAATTCAGAAATCAAAGGCCAATCTTCTCTAGGGACTATCCTACTGAGGTGATCAGCCACCAAATTCTCAGCCCCTTTCTTATCTCTAATTTCTAACTCAAATTCCTGCAACAAAAGCATCCACCTTAGCAATCTAGGCTTTGATTCTTTCTTCTTCAACAAGTATTTTAGAGCAGCATGATCAGAAAAAACAATTACCTTCGTCCCAAGTAAATAAGAACGAAACTTCTCTAAAGCAAACACAACAGCAAGCATTTCTTTTTTTGTCACTGTGTAATTACATTGGGCAGGATCAAGTGTTTTAGAAGCATAACAAATTACATAAGGTTCCTTGTCTCTTCTTTGCCCTAACACAGCACCCACTGCTTTGTCGTTTGCATCACACATAATTTCAAAAGGTAAAGTCCAATCAGGAGATCGAACAATAGGAACTGTGGTTAACTTGATTTTTAAATCTTCAAAAGCCTTTTTGCACTCATCATTGAAGTTAAAAGAAACATCTTTTGCAAGTAAGGCACATAAAGGAGATGCAATTTTTGAGAAATCCTTGATAAAACGTCGATAGAAGCCAACATGCCCTAAAAATGATCTGATTTCACGAACACATGTGGGATAAGGCAATGAGCTAATCACTTCTATTTTAGCTTGTGTTGCTGGCATATCTTCCTGGAATGAAGATTCCAATCTTTCATATTCCTGGAGCCAATCATTCAAATTTTCAATTTCAAAAACCTGTTGCACAATCAAATCAATGATATCAACAATCTCAATAGAGTACACACTATTAATGTCACTAGGGTATTTAATAGCATCAAAGATATTGAACTTAATTACTTCACCATCAAATTCCATGGTCAAATTACCCTCATGAACATCAATTTTAGTCTTAGAAGTTTTCAAGAATGGACGTCCCAATAGCAATGGCACATTATCAGAATAATCACCACCCATGTCAAGTACATAAAAATCAGCTGGAAAAACCAATTCATTAACTTGAACTAAGACATCTTCAAGTACTCCTATTGGGTATGCATTCGATCTGTCCGCTAATTGAATCAGAGTATCAGTTTTAGTTAACTGTCCCTGATTTAAAGAATCATAGACAGATCTTGGCATAACATTAATTGAAGCACCTAAGTCCAACATGCATCTTTCAAACTTTAAATTTCCAATCTTACACGGTATAGTAAACATACCTGGATCTGGGCACTTGTTTTATAGCATCTAAGAGAGGTATATTTACTTCCACTTTCCTGAAAGTTTCTAAAATCTTCTGGTCAGCAACTTCTTTTTTCAATTTTATAAACCTAGAAGGAAAAGGTGGTAGTTCTTTCACACTAGGGAGAATCCTAGGGCTGACATCCTCTTTCCCAAGATTCACAACATCTCCCTTTCTCTCGATAGTCTCACTCTTCTCTTGACCTCTTGATTTTATTTCCAACTCTTTCTCAATTTCCCTCCCCTTAGCTTTTGGTTCTTCTAATTCTTTTCCACTCCTAAGTGTTATAGCCTTAGCATTCTCCTTAGGATTTGAGATCGTCTGAGCTGGGAGCTTACTAGAAAGTTGAGCTTCAATGTTACTCAATGAGTTGGCAATTTGCCCAATTTGGGTATCTAGGTGCAGCAAATGAGTGTCAGTTTTCTTTTGATATTGAACACCTTGAGAATGTACCTGACCAATTTGAGTTGTGAGTTGTTTAACCAAATCCTCTAAGGATGAGTTTGAGGCTTGAGTTTGAGGTGAATTGGATAAATATTGTTGCCTCTGGTTACCTTGACCATATCTCAAGTTGGGATGGTTTCTCCAACCCTCATTATAAGTACTGGAAAAAGGATCATACCTCCCTTGGGATTGACCTTGAAATCCTACTATAGCATTGACGTCTTCAACCTGTAAAGTGGGACACAAATCAGTAGAATGAGTTAAGTCCGTACAAATTCCACAAGCACGTGGTTGCTGATTTCCATTCATAACTAACTTTGACATAAGTGTAGTTAAATTTGCAATTTGTTGTGCATTCTCTTTCAATGTCTCTTGAACAATACTAGCATTAATCTCATTCACCTTCCTAACTTGTCCTATATCATTTCTTGTACCAAATTGTTGAGTGTTTTGAGCCATGTTAGATATCAATTGCCTAGCTTGTGTGGGTGTTTTATCTACTAAAGCACCTCCACTAGCAGCATCTATTATTCCCCTATCATGTGGTAAAAGACCTTCATAAAAATACTGAATTAACAATTGCTCACTGATTTGGTGTTGGGGACAACTAGCACACAATCTTTTAAACCTTTCCCAATACTCATATAAGGATTCATTAGGATTTTGCCTAATTCCACAAATTTCCTTCCTTATGGATCCTATTCTACTAGCAGGAAAAAACTTCTCAAGAAAAGCCTTTTGCAAATCAGTCCAAGTAGTAATAGATCCAGGAGCAAGATAATAAAGCCAATCCTTTGCTAAATCCTGCAACAAAAAAGGAAAAGCACGTAATTTCACTTGTTCTTCTTCAATTCCTTCAGGTCGCATGGTGGAACATACAACTAAAAATTCTTTTAAATGTCTATGGGGATCCTCACCAGCACGTCCATAGAATTTAGGAAGCAAGTTAAGAAAACCTGAATTAAGCTTGAGTGGACGTTCTAATTCAGGAAGGACTATGCTCAGAGGTTGATCATGAAGATTGGGCTGAGAAAGTTGCATAAGAGTTTGATCAGCCATGACTTGGTCAGCCACGAATTCTCTTCGATCTTGTGGTGGCTCCTCTTCCTGTTCAAAAAGTTCTTCTATACCTCGGAAGCCTTCAACTTCAAATACTTCACCAACAATCCTCCCTCTTCACAGTCTCATTCACTGAACAAGAGAAGAAAATATTTTAATCAAACAACAAAAAAGAGCTTTACTACTAAAACATGTATTCTAAAAGTTAAGCAAACAATTCTCCCCGGCAACGGCACCAAAATTTTGATGGCATGTCGTTGCTGCCACAAAATTAAATCAATTCATTAACCCCTATAATAATTCACAACAAAGTATAGGGTAAGAAAGGTTTGATCCCACGTGGAGTTTTGTGCATAACATTAAGATTTATTTTAATAGAAATACATAAATCATACACGGTTTATGGGGGATTTGTAAAATAACTTGAAAAATAAAACAAAGAACTAGTTATCTACTATATAAAATTTACTTGCCGCTTTTCACTCCCAATCCCTTGGCTAAAACTGTAATAATTAAAATTTAAATCTGGTGTTGTACTCTTGATAGGTTGACAAAGAAAAGTTCAGAAGCTGGACTCCCCTTTAATTTCATATAACTAAAACAAATTGAGCAAAGGTTCTAATTAATTCAAATTGTAAGCACAAATTTAATCTACCCAAACTAAACTTAACATGCTAGCATGTTCAAAATAGTTAGTTTAAATCATGCTTTAGTTGAAATTAAGATAGATGTGATATCTCCAAACCCAACTATTTGCTTCTTTTAACCGTTTTGTGTACCTTGTGTATAACAAAATGAAAAGTTGTAAATTCAATCAACACACATGAAATGATCAATTTCATGCACTACAAATCAGTGTGATTTAAATATCAAAAGTACCAACACTAAATTTAATGAAGTCTAAACAATCTAAATAATAGCCAAACCATTACAAAAACCAAGGTACAAGAGATTTTCGAAAGACAAATAAAGAACAAAGTTGGAACATAGCATAAAAAGTTGGAAACTAAATTAAGATCAGGAAATTTACCCATTTGAGAGCTTGCTGTGACGCATCCCCCAAAGAGAATTGTTTCTCCTCCAACGACAACAAACCAGCTTGCTTCCAATGGGTTCTTCCACTTCTATAGCATATCCCAACCTTATCTCTGTTGCCTTTCTCACTCTCTTGCTAGGGAGTGATAAGGGCAAGATAAATCTCCCTCTTTCTCTACTCTTCAAAGAAAATTTCGTGCTCCAAGTCTCTGCCTCAAACAGATCACAAAACCTCTTTTTATAGGTGATTTTCGGACTCTTTTTTCTTTTCCTTCTTTAATACTGCAGTTACTGAATTAATCAGCGACTTCTTTGCCTTAATCTCCAAGTTAATGGCCCAAAAACTGCCCTCTCTTTATCCTCTACACAATCTCCAAGTGCCTTTCACTTTTCTCCCATTTGTTCATGCAACTGACCACTTCTTTTTCCTCTTCCCTGGTTGAATTGAATAAGGGCTGTTGAGTGAAATAACATTTAAGTTATGGGGCATTTTTTTGTCATTGAATTTTATGCCCTTATTTCTACTAGATTGGGGCTGTATTTCTGGGATTAATTCGTCCTGGTAGTCATTTCAACTTGGTGATTATTGGGCTGCACATTCTTGGGTGTGGGCTTCTAAATGCTTCATGCTTTCTTCTTTAGTCTTTTTCTTGAACAAGCTGGAACTTTGAGCTCATTGTAGACCACAACCCGTCCCGATTCTGAGAAAACTCAAAGGACTAATGTCGTAGAGTGATCTGTTAGCTTTCCAATGCATCTTAAATATGTAGAATCGGAGCATAGTCTGAGATGTTATGATCAAAATACGTAAGATAGGTAAATACATGAAAAACAACTAATTCCACACCTTTATCAATTAAAAAAAGAAATTTCCCATTCAAAACTCACAATTGATAAATCTTTGCAAATAAACTCAAATAATGCCCAGAATGTAACCAAAGTAATTAAGTTGAAGTGATCAAAATCGGAGAAAAATGTACTTATCAGTATTCACCACCATTTGACAAGTCCGACTCATATATAACTGCTCGACAGCATGACGATACTCCATTACTAGACCAGCCTGATATGTCAACGGATGTTTCTTAGCCAAAGTTAACTATTCCAGACATGGTCCTAGCTTCTCAACGGTAGACCGTCAACTGTTTCTCGCTCAGCAGTTCTTTTAGGCCACGTCGTCTGAGTTTAAAGGAGCCAGTGAGATGTTGAATCAGCCTTTTTGTCTGATTCAACATCCTCACTAGTGCCACCGACTTTGTCGAATTCAACATCCTCGTCCGTGCCAATGCCTTTGTTAAATTCAGCAACCTCACCTGTGCCAACGCCTTTGTTAGATCCTGGGCCCTTTCCAAAGCCATTGTTATTACTAGATCAACCGTCTTTACCGGATCGACGGCCAAAAGTTCTTCACCAGGCAGCTTCTTCAATCGTAATTTGGGTTGATTTGAGTTGTCCCACCATCCTCATCTACAACTTTTCAGACACTTGTTTTCTATTTCAGCCAGTTTCCTGCTCACCTCGGCTTAATTTCACGCGTGAGGCACTTCTTTTTGTTTCATATCTTTACGATATAAAGACAAAAAAATGTTGGCGTGCCAACAGATCAGAAAGATATGCCTTGGTTGATTGCTTGGTCCATGGGGTTATTTTGTTACGAACCTTGGTGACAAGGTTTCTCTCAAGGGTGGTTGAATGTTACTAATATGTTAGGTTTAATTACCGGCCATTAGTGGGCTTTCTAGTAGGTATTTCTAGGTTAATGTATCTTTTGATTACTATGAATACGAGGTCTCACCCCTGGATCAATTAGACAAAACTTAATATCAAAACCCTAATCACTTCTTCTTCTCTTTTCCTCTCCTTCTTATCCTATCTTCCTCCCCTAAACCCTAACTCTACCCAAATTCTCTCGCCTCTTCCTCGTTTTAAACACTTATTATCCTAAAATTCTTGCCATTGCGAATTTGAATTGTAACAAGTGGTATCAAAGCCTCTCGTTCCATGGATTTGATCACGTTACGTAGTGGCTGCTCTGATACCAATGTTTGGTACCTAACCAATATGCCAAAAGCTCTAGAGCAGATGGAACACGAAAAGCTAAGCTCTCAAACGTATCCCATACTAGGCCCAACCCAGCACCTGCTTCCTAGATTGGCTCCACAGGATTGTAACAGCATATTGTTTTCAAATAATTGCAGCGTACCTGACTAATATATAAAGAAGTACTGGGCTTACTCTCAGTGGATGAAGGAGGTCATTGAGAAAGCAAAAACAATATCAATATCTCTAACCGAATAATTAAACGGTCCACCAGTATGACGCCATTTCTCCTCTCCAAATAATTCTAAAAAGACACCTTCCACACAAGGCATAGGGCACCTATCAAGCATGGATGAATGAATGTTTGCATAATCATCTCGAAGTGTCATTAAAAACAGAACTAAGTGAGCCTTATCAATATATTTCTGAAAAACGTTGTATCATTATTAGTGTCAAATTTTGGATCCTTAACAGTCAATTGATCATACATTATAGACATCTTACCATAGAATTCAGAAATAGTCTGACCGCGAGCCTGTTGTAAAGACTGAATATCCATCTTTTGCTTGTACTTCTGACCAAAATTATTTACCTTGTGTCTTTATTCTAAAAATAACCACATATCTCGAGTGTTCAGATATTTACCAAGCAGTAGACTACGAAAAGATGAAAAAACAACACTAACGATTTGTAGCTCTAACAGGCATGGGACAATAACAAGAAATCTACTTCCATAAATTCTGACCTATCAAAACATTGCGCATAAGAGGCGCTCAGTGATGCACCAGAAGACATGATCACGTGTAGAAGACATCATAACAGCTATGGCAAAAGCAAAAGCACAGTCTAAAAGTACCAGAAACAAAATCACTTACTCATGGTACAATCAAACAAAGTAGAACTGCCCAAAAAACAAATACACAATCTGGTCCAGTCTTATTCAGTGTGGTCTAGTCTGGTCTGGTCTGGTCTATTCTAGTGTGGTCCATTCTGAGCCGGTCTGATCTGGTGTGGTTCGGTCTGGACTGGGCCTGTCCAGATTTGTCTGGTTCACTTGAACCAGAGAATTCTTTCTCACGGAAGAGCAGGGAAAGCTAGAGCAAGATGAGAAACTGATATACCCTGAAGGGGAAGGTAATAAGATAACCCAAGCTGGTGAATCAGATATACAAGAGGGGAGCAACTCTAAGGGGGTCCTAGACACAATAGAAGACCCAATTATCTGAGAACACTCCCAATTTCTTGAAGACATAAAGATGTTATGGATAGAGGATGGGTTAAAAATCCTTCTAACTTAATGATGCAAATCTAGGAGATAAAAGATGAAGTTGAGCAAACTAATGATCTAATCCATAACAGAATGAAAGTATAAGGGGGAAAGATAAGTTTATCATACGGGAGATAAACTTTCCCTACGAATATCAAACTGAGAGATACGTTCCTCACAATATATACCAGAATCCCGAGGAATGTCTGAAAAAAATTAAATAAAAGTTGTGAAACATTGGTGGAAGGGAATATTGGGTGGCCCATCGTCCAACTTTTGGACCCAAGCAAGTGTTTGGAGAAAGTCTTATCATAGACTAAAAATTTGGTCTTAGTTGGGAGGTGACCCTATCCCTGTAAACTATCATAACTTGTGGTTGAAGTACCCCAAGTAGTGGGAAGTAATAAGGCGAAGTTGATGATGCCATAGTCAAATAGGGTAGTGCTTTTAAAGGTCACCGAGATGACGCATTAGAAGGTAACTTTTTGTCACAGGGCACCCCCTTTATATGTTTTATACACCTATTTGAATTTTACATTGAACGCCATAGCATTTTGTTTCAGCGCTGTGTCGCTCCGCTCCCTCACAATTTGAGAAACAGTATGCAGACTGGCACCTAAGACTTCTGTGGTCACCCTAAGTGGTGCCAGCAAAAACTATCTTTGTAGCTGTTATTTGTTTTTCTTTATAGTACAGTAATAATGCTCGGCTTATGCGCAAATTAAAGCTCTCTCTACTTCATGTTTCCTGATACGCATGTTTAGCGTTATGAAATCATTTGATGCATTGTGTCAATTATATCAATCATTTTTGCACTACATAATTCATTCGGCCTTTATAGCCACCCATGAGCATACCATAGTTAACCAAATTATGAGCCTACATTTACCTCTGACCTTTTCGAAACCACAATGTTTAGCCCAGAAGCCTATTTGATTCTATCATGTTCTTTTATTCACCTATCTTTTCCAACTGCAATGACGTATCTTATTTGGAAGGCTACAAGTCCTACTCCGAATGTATAGACGAATGAAAAGAAGAAGAAAAAGGAGAAAAATGAGTCAATGGAAAGAATCAAAAAAATCAAGGAGAAGGCAAACAAAAGTATTTTTTGTTTTTTGCAAGGGAACAAAAACTAGCTCAAAAACAGAAAATCAGCTAGACCCCTGAAGCAAAAAGACAAGCCAAAGGCTTGAAGAATAGGTGCTATACCGAAATGTAGAAGAGTTCAAAATTCAATTATGAGTGGGAATTCTGGAAAGAACCAAATTCTAAGGAGGAGAAATAAGGGTTTTGCAAGAGAGATGAGCCTTCAATTTTATCCTGATATCCTACCTAAGTCCCTAGCACCTTTACATTCTTAGGAATGACCAAAATATCCAAGGGTGATCACTAAAGATTAGGGAGAGAAGAGTTGAGAATCAGCTTATGGAGCCATGAACTAAAACTCTCGTGTACATAGGAATGGATTTTTGGATGACACAGTAACCGTGGGAACCATAAATTGATAAGAAAAAAAATGAGAGGCTATGGAAGTAAGAAAGGAGGAATCCCCTAAACAAGCTACGTAGTATAATGACTAGGCAACTTGAATCTATTATTTATCCTTATTATGAGCACCACTTCAGATCACAAGCATGTAGCATGAATCATATTTGCAGTTGAATAGAGGCTCTTGCTTGAGGAAAAGCAAGGATTTAAGTTTGGGGGTAATTTATTAGTACATTTCATGTCAGTTTTTACCCTTATGTTTTCACTGTTTTCCCATTTATTTGACCCATTTAAGCCGATTACACCTTTCGTATGTAGGATATTCACCAAACACTCCCAAAGAGCGAGGATGAAAACTATCTGGCTAAAAGAGCCTAAAACCAAACGTTTTGCCTATGTTCCAAACAAATAGGAGAGCTAGCACCACACGAGTTCACATAGTAGAGCCGTGGCGTCACACATAGCATTCCGACAGGAAGAAAGGAGGACCCATGGCACAAACAGCTGGTTCGTGTCATATAGCAGCAGGCAAAATGAAGAAGCGTTAGAATTTATAAAAGGAGCTAGTGCTTCTGCCTCAATTTGAGGCGCCTGCCTAAAACTGTTTGAAGCCCCTGCCTCAATCTGAGTCCCCAGCCCCAGTTACCAGGCCCTCAGATACCAGGCCCTCAAGACTCCAAAAGAAAGATCTGCTTTGGGAAAATTCAGAGCAAGGAGCGCGTCTGTCCTCCTCCATATAGTACAAACTCGGTATAACACCTTAGTGAGGTCTTTTGATTCTAACTCTTCCCTCAGGTTGGCCTGGTCATCTTCTATATCTTTGAGGCCCAAGTACTCATTTATTGGTGCCTTATCAAATATGATTGGCATATTTCTAACCCTGCATACATGATGGGTCACCCCTTCCACTTCAATAATTTCTGCCTCTTGCACATTCGAATAAAATCCAATCACATATTGCAAGATAGCAGATTCTGGGTGCTCACAGAACTTCTCCCAACCTTTTTCTCATATAGATGTTGTCAACTTGCTCTCATTTTCCCCAAACTCAAACCCCCTTTCTTGAATAATGTTTCTGTTCACAATAACATATTTAGCTCATTTAGAAGCAGCATATGAAACATATATCCAATGATCATACGATGGGATTTTTCTTGCCCTTTGTTTTTTATCGAGTATCTATGCTCTTACTACCTTTCTTCGATTCAAAATTAAACCAGGCAAAGAGAAAGAGAGTTACTCACCTCGGATAACACTCCAACTGTTGGAAATATCGTTTCAAATATTTATTTTATGAAATAAAATTATAATGACTAATGGGAGTGAGGCCCACTTCTAGATACTTTGTCATTGGACGTTCAGTACAGGGAATAATGGCCAGCACATCCCCCTGTAGAGGTAGATTTAATGGGTACATTGACTCTGGGGACACTCCCAGAATGTATCTCTCTCAAGGGTCATTAGTCCCATATTGAAGAGAGTCATTAGTGCTATACCCATTGTAATCTATAAATCCTTAGGTCTTGCAAGTGAGGCTCATCTTATGCAAACCTAGTCTGGCTGAAGGGAAGCAAGCTCATCACTTGTAATACATATTCTCAAAGGTTTTTCTTGTGCACTTTGACTCAATTAATATTCAAAGATGAAAGGTATGCTCCCGCTATCTTTCTTATTTCAATTCAATCATATCTATATAGGTTTTATTATAAAGTTATTTTATGGAAATTATATCTTTTTCAAGATGATTAATGTGATTTATTAGAGCTAAAGTCTAACAATTACAAATTTTCCCTAATTTTTAAACTATTTATTTGGATATAAATAAGCTATTTTTTTCGATGTACTTTTTGCCGTCGCACACGGGCTAAAGCTTAATACGCACATGGTGAAACGTAATGCGCACAGGCTAAACCCTAATGCACGCGGGCTTGCTGCCGCATGAGTTATGTGCGCGGGAGGCATGCAGGCGGATTTTCCAGCACACAGGCCTGCATACGGACGGGCCTGCATACACGCTGGCCTGCCGTCGCATGGCCTTCTGTGCATGGGCCGGCTGGGTGTGGGTCAGCTGCACACAGGCTGCAGTGGTCTACGGGCTGCATTCTGAGCTGCGGGTGGCCATGAAGTTTTTGTGTGGACTGGTCAGTAATGTCCCACAACTTTGAGCCCGACCAGGTTTTCCCTATATAATGGGCAACAATGTTTTTTTACATAATTTTGACATAGAATAGTATTCTAATTTGCTTTCCATGTTATTTGGAATTTATTTGGCTATTTTAGAAGCAAAAGTGTATATACGAAGAGGTGTATATAATTCATATCTATTCGATTTGGGTTTGGTTTTTAATTATTCATCTTTTTTAATTTCTTGTAATGCTTTATAAGTTATTTTATTGCATATTTTTTATTTTATTTTTATTTGAACGTGAAAATTAATTTAATTATATAATTTTTAAAATCCCCAAAGGGTAATGCGAATTATTGTTTTTAAATTTATTTTTTGAGTATTTTTTTGTGAATAATTTTGCTCTGTGTATTATACTAATTTTATTATATGATTAGTGAAATACCCAAAGGGTAATGTAAGTTGTATAACTAAATTAGTATCTTGAAAATTAATTTATATGAATTTCCAAAGCATAAGTATGAATTAATTTGTCTGTTTGTTTGTTTGTGATTGTATTGTTTGTGATGGGTTGAATGATTTCTGAATTCCCCAAGGGTAAGTGGGAGAACTAGGTGATTTAGGAGATTGTATTATTATGAATGTTCTCCTAAATAGCAAAATATTTTTGGACGACAGGAACATCAAGTAGTGGACATTCATTTGCTAAGTCCTAAAAAAAATGTACTTGATGGAATGAATAATGTGAATTCGTCACAACTGGTTGAATTCATGCTACGAGGCTATAGGTTTGATAGATTTATCAAACCCAAAAAAAGTCACACAATTGCAGATATCAGAAAACAATCAATCATTATTAGAGCAATTAGGCAAGAAAACAACACAGTTGTAGAAGCTAAAGAGGACATTAGGAGGGCAGCAAAATACTATTTTCAAGAGGTCTATAATTTAGATCCGTCATCAGCGGACCCGCCAATTTTTAACCAACAATGTGTACTATCCGTACAACACAAAGAAATTCTAGGTAAACACATCTCGCAAAGAGGACTAGAAAGGCGATCTTCGCTATGCAACCCTTTAAAGCTCCGGGCGTAGATGGTTATCACCCGATTTTTCCAAACCCCAGTGGGGTTATTTAAAGATGATCTCACACAAAGTATTGACTTTCTATTTCGGTCTAGAAAAATAGATCCAGAATTAAATAAAACTTACATTACATTAATCCAAAAATACAAACTCAAACTTTCAAAGATTTCAGACCTATTATCTTACGTAATGTTGCTTATAGAATTTTCTCAAAAATATTAGCAAATAGGCTAAAAAAAGGGAGACAGATCTCTAATCATTAACTCCTAGGACATGGAATCCTTAATTCCTTTCGATTAAAAAAGAAGAAAAATTATTATTTTGGGATAAGTTTGATCTTCAAAAAGCTTTTGACTCTCTCTATCTTGGAATTTATAAAGTTCACCTGAAAACAATTTGAGTTCCCAACACAATGGCAACAATTGATACTATCGTGTATAACCACCCCTACGTACCAATTCCTAATAAATAGAAAACCAACTGACACTATTCAGACTCAAAGAGGAATCAGACAAGGGGAAACCATTCCCCGTTTTAACTTCATAATGTGTGAAGAATTAATTTCCTCAAAAATCCAAGACCAAATACTTCAGCAGAAAATTCACCCATGGGCCCACTCCTTAAATGAGCCCAAGGTCTGCAAGTTAAACTATGCGGACAATACAGCCATTTTGCAAAAGCAGAATCACAAACTGCTCAAAATCTGAAAGAGGTGCTTACCCTCTATGAAAAAGCGGCTAGCCAAAAAAATAGACACAGAAACATCAACCATTTTTTTGCAAATGGAAACTCACAGGATCTGCGATTATAGATCCAACAGTTCCTGCCTTATAACACTACTACCTCATTAGGGATAAATCTAGGCATCTCTATAGCCACCAAAAATATTACTAGGACAGACTATGAACCACTAATTCAAGCTGTGGAAAATAGACTACAAGGTTGGATTAGGAAAACCATTACATTTGTCGAAGGACTCATTTCAATTAAGTTAGTTTTGTCTAGTCTCCCAGTACATATGATTACATGTTTTTAAATACCACATACAGGTGCAGACAAACCTGAAAAAGTCTTTTGAGAGTTTTTGTGAAGCAATAAAGGATAGCATAAACTTCTTCTCCTAAATTGTAATGAAGTTCGCACTGAATCCTGAGGATTGGCAATCCGAAATATCTAAGCCTTCTCCACATCATACAAAATTAAACACCTATGGCGAATTCTAACTGAAATAAATGCCCTATGGGCTAACGTAATGAGGGCCAAATATGGGGATTCACCACGCAATAACACCCTAAAATAAAAAATTGGCGACTCCACGTTATGGAAGCAAGTTATACGACATATAGAATTTCTTAAAAGTCCCATGAGATATAAAATCAAAAGAGGAACATATGCCTCTTTATGGTATGGCAGATGGGTAGAAAACATAGAACCGCCTCTTAGAGCATTAAATCGATCGCATGTTGGCTCCGATCCTCCAGAAGATAGGACATGCACTATCTTCTTATCAGATCAATGTAACGAAAATCTCATCCATAGCCCTTTGTGTCCACTGGATCTCGTTCAAAAGATCATCCTGATTATTAGAGTTATATATGGGCAGGATCTGCCTATATGGACTCTTTGAGTCTAGGTGGGGCTTTTTCCATAAAAATAAAATTAAAACAAACCCTGTCAGAGCATTAATTCGGAAATTCAGTTACTGAATTAGAAAGTCAAATATGGTCATGTGGACTGCATATGGAAAAAAATATAGTCGCATAACTTCCTACCACATGACAATTTATCCACTAGTTCGCTACTCGCGAAAAGCGGATTCAAATCGAAGATACATGTCGCCGGTGCCTTCATCCTTCAAGTCGAGCAAATATGTATAATCAACATGCTCATGTGTCGTTGAAGTCTGGATTTTACTCTCAATCCCAAACCGATTGTTTACGCTTGGATAATTTTTATTTCTCAGTGTTCTTTGATGCTTACTCTAGAACCAAGTTGAAAAATCAACTCCTCATTGTGGTGGTTGTATGGGAACTGTGGTAAGAACAAAACCATTTATTACTCAAATAAAAATACCAAACTCCTGATATTCAGAAATGGAAAATCAAATACTAGGTTGAAGACATTTTAAAACAAAAAAAAATATCTCTAAAAATGCACCCCAGAAAAATCAGAGATTACATGTCAAATGGATTCCACCGCTAAATGAATTATTCAAAGCTAATTTTGACGGCTAGTGCTTCTCACTAGACCAGGTGGATGGTAGTGGAGCGATCATCAGAAATTCTCAAGGAGACCCGCTATTTTCTGTTATCTGGCCTCTTAAACAAAAGCAAACAGTATCGCCGAACTCTGCACCTTATTACTTGTGCGTCACTTGTTGTATTAGTTTTTTTCCTTATCAACAGGTTATCATAGAATGGGATTTCTATCTAGTCATTACGGTGACCCAGCGGAAGAACTCATGCCACTAGTGCTTGAGGCCTTTAGTACATGCGTGCCAGAATTTGCTACTTCAGCAACCTACTTTCCGACTCCAGCATGCTTTCAGGGAGGCAAACAGTGCGGTGGATACACTGCCCAAGGAAGCATCTTCGAAGGCTAGCAATGGGGACCACAAAATCAGAATTTGGCAATATTGCATCACACCTTTTTTGAAAAATCAGTTTATTGAAGACTGCCTTAGATACAGGATTAGCCCGGTTATACCTATTTTGAAAGAATGTATAACCATCTCCAAACTCCAAGATATATTTCTAATATAACTTTACTACCGTTTTAAAATTAAAAAAATAGAAAAAGCACCTCTAACAACAATACTTTGATGGCATTTGTTATGGAAAGCCAATACTCTACAAGATTTGAGCAAAATCAATAAAAGATATAAGCACTTGCTGTAAAGTAATTAAAATGGACATAATTAAAATAAACAAGCAACCGAATGCACAAACTTGAGGTTTACAGGAAGTATACATAAAATTCCATTGCTTTTCTAATTTTTAAAATCTCCTAGATAAGACCCATTGATTTTATAAATGACATATCTGATCACGCTTTAATTAAAGACCCGCCCTACTCTCTCTCTCTCTCTGTCTCTCTTATCTTGGTTATTCTTTCAGTGAAAGAGTAGATCTGTAGAGATGTAAAGACTGATTGATTTATTTATAATCAAGTCGTGTACAAATAGACAAGAATTACAAGTAGTTTAGGTAACTTTCCCTAGACCGATAAGGAAATCAAATAAAGACATGTACAACATGTTTGATAGATGTACAACTATAGTAGAAGTATAATTTAAGGTAGGACACTAGGAGAAGAATCTTCTGAAAGATAAAGTTTTTGATGAGATAGAGTTTCCTTAACATTCCCCTGCAAGGTGAATGTCTTCAGAGAAACACGAAGCTTGGAAATCAACCTAGAGAACTGACTTTGAGAAAGACCTTTGGTAAAAACATCAGCCAGCCGATCTTGAGTTGGGATGTACCTAACCTGTAAGAGGCCAGAGGTCGCTTCTCAGAGAAAAAATGATAATCGAGCTCAACATTCTTAACACAACCATGAAAAACTGCATTAGCTGCAATATAATTTGCAGAATGATTGTCGCACCACAAGACAGGAGGCTCTTTAAGAAAAATATGAAGTTCTTTAAAGAGCTCTAGCACCCAACAAGCTTCTGCAGCAGCGATAGCCATAGCTCTATATTCGGCCTCAGCTCTAGATCGAGGAACAGAAGGTTGCTTTTTAGAAGACCTTGATATGAGAAAACCGCCAAACCGAATACAAAACCCGGTTATTGAGCGACGATCATCAGGGCAGCCATCCCAATCTGCATAAGAGAAAATATCAAGGCAGAAACATCGAGCTGGTTGAATCAGAAACCAATGCAAAAACGTGCCTTTTAAATAACTCAAGATGCGCTTCACTGTAGACCGATGAACTACTGTGAGGGGCTGCTGAAACTGATAGGCCTGATTTACAGCATATTGAATATCTGACCACCTGAGTATTAAATATTGTAGAGCACCAACAGTGGATTGGTATTTTGTAGGATCATCGAGTGAAGAACCATCATGCTTGGACAATTTAGAGCTCTCAACCACTGGAGGGGATAGCGGCTTTACATCTCAAATACTATGGCGAGTTAACAGATGATTCGATTGAGAGAGATTAAGACCGAAGGGAGTACGAACAAATTCAATACCCATAAAATAATGTAGAGAACCCAGATCTTTAACCAAAAAACTCCGTCTACAGCTTCAGTAAAATTTGCCAAATGATACTAGGTGAGCTGTCCGTTATTATAATATCATCCACATAAATTAGAATATAAACAGTCGAATCAAAAGAATATCTATATAGTAATGAGGAATCAACCTTGGAAAGAACGAAACCAAGTTCGAGTAGAAAGCAGGTTAGGCAATGATACCAAGCATGTGGACTTTGTTTGAGGCGATATAGTGACTTGTGTAGATGACAAACAACACGATGTCAAGACTGATCAATAAAGCCAGGGTTGGACCATATAGACCTCTACGGATAAAGTACCATTGAAAAAAACTTTACCTATGTACAACTCACGAAGAGACCAGTTTTTGCTGACAGCCAATGAAAGAACCGTCCGAATCATAACAGGTTTAACCACCGGACTGAAGGTTTCAAAGTAATTTTTTCCTTCTCTTTGGTTGAAGAATTTTATGAACAAATAAGCCTTATGACGATCGATCGAACCATTAGATTTGGTCTTGAGGAGAAAAACCATTTGTAACCAATAGCACACCTCCTCTTTGGTAGAGAAACAAGTGTCCACGTACAATTAGCCAATAATAAATTCATCTTTCATGACCTCTCGCCATTTTGACTGTTTCACAGCCTGACTAAAACATGTTGGCTCAATCGGACTCAGTGGAAGGCGAGGACGATGACGAGTGGAGGTGAAAAATATCGGTTTAGGCTTACAAGTCTTAGGCCTAGTTGTCATGGGATGTGTAGCTAAAGGAGCACTACGACAAGCAGTAGAAGGAGGGGTTGGCTAGGGGCGTGTGGAATCTGAATCCAAGGAAACGATTGAAGCAGTGGGACAAGAAGATGAAGTATCAATCGGTGGTGAAGGAGAAGAAAGGAGAGAAGGTTCATGAACCGATCCTGGAGGGGTAAGGGACGGTTGCATGGGTCTATTGGATTTAATAGGAAGTGGCAAAAGTGCAACTGTTGAGGAAGGCTCATACTCTGTTTGTTGAGTAGGAAGCAAGGGTACCTAAGAATATGGAAAATATGTTTCATCAAAGACCACACTGCGACTGAAAAAGACTCTCTACCAGCAGAGGGATTCAAACACAAGTTGTAGATCGATCATCAAACTTATGACTAGACTAAGGATGCAAGTGAGGATAACACAAACAACCAAAATATGCATCAAAGAATGATTCGGTGTTTTACCAAAAGGAAATTCAAACGGACTTTTTAAAGACAAGATCAGTGTAGGAAGCCAATTAATAAAAAATACTGCAGTTCAAAAGGCTGAGACCCAATGAAGCTTAGGCATAGACGCCTGTGCTAACAAGGTCATTCCCATTTCAACTATGTGACGATGGTTGTGTTCAGCCATAAGGTTTTGTTGAGGGGTGTAAGAATACGAATTTTTAGGGTGAATGCCAGAAGTAGCGAAATTTTTTTTAAAATGATGATTAACAAATTTGGTTCCTCTATCAAACTGATCATTTTTAATTTTGGAGGAAAATATTTTTTCAGTAATATTTTTGAATTGAACGAATGCTGAATAAACTTCTGATTTTGTGTTCAGAAAATACAACTAATTGAAGCGATTGTATTGATCAATAAATGTGAAATAATATTTAAAGCTACGAAACTATGTAACTGGACAAGGGCCCGAAACGTCAACACAAATAGTATGTAAGACAGTCGGAGCATGAATCATGGACGCAGAAAATGGTAAAGATATAGATTTAGACGTAGAACAAGCATGGCATGAAACCATTTTATTAACTTTGGAAATTGAAATATTCAAGAAACGAAATACACAGCGAAGAACTTCACTACACAGTTAAGAACTTCACTACCCAGACTACCTAGTCTTTGATGCCAAAAGGAAAAAGGGGAAACAACTGAGAGCAAACATGAAGGAGATGCATCATGGTCCACAATGTAAAGTCCATATTTAGTCCGGTCTTTGAATAATGTCCTACCCATACTGGGTTCCTATACATGACAACTGTTAGAATCAAATAGAACATAGCATTTGTGATCAGAGGTTAACCGAGAAACACATAAAAAATTTTTAAGTGACAATGGTTAGAAAACATCTCGAAGGGTAACATAGGGATTGAGCCTATGAGAACCAATAGAGGAGATAGTAAAACCTGAATTGTTGCTGAGATAGAACTGATCCGAGCCTATGTAATGTGCGCTGTCGGTGATCGTAGACTCAATAGAGACTATATGTTGAGAGGCACAAGATTCTGTATACCACGCCGAGTCATTCATACTGTCAACCTAGGTAGAATAGGCCTGTGGAGTCATAGTGGGCTGGAAAGCAAGATTGAAAAGATTTCTGCACATATAGCCAAATGTCCGACCTTGGAACATATTTGAAAAGTGGGTCGGCTATCACTGTTATCATTCTGGCCTTGGCCTTGGCCATGGCCTCCTAGGCCACGCCCACAATTGGAACAACCTCGGCCTCTGCCATTAATGTGACCTTTGCCACCACGGGTAGCGACATTGGCCAACAGACCCGCTGAAGTATCAATAGAGGAAGGGTTCTCAATCATCTGAAGGCGTTGCTCCTGAAAAAGGAGCATATTTTGGAGAGACTCAAACGAAACTAGTTGTTCTCGACATGTTACTGACTGCTCAAACGATTCAAACTCCTGTCCAAGACCTCTAACTGCATAATTGTTAATAGTGTAAGGGTCAAGAGACTGGCCTGAAGCAGCTAGATCATCAACGATGTGGTTTATCTTATTCAGAAAACAAAGGTGATTCAGTCTGGATTGGGAAGAGAAAGCTTAGGCAGAGGGAACTTTCTGCCGCATTGCTTGGAGCACGAGTGTGTGGCCAAGTGCAGCCTCGGACAGAGTGGAGACTATCTAACTATTGGTAGTCTGGTCGAGGACGTACCACTGAGTGCAGTGCGGATTAGGGTCGATGTCATCAATAGCCTCAGAGAGAATCAGCTTCAGAGGAGCCAAGATGGAGCCATCAATGAACCCCATTACCTGTTGGCTATTGAGTACGGGCACCATCTGTTGGAGCCAGAGAAGATAGTGTTGTCAATCTAATTTGATTGACACATGGTGTAAAATATTGGTGACATCGACATGGAAGTGGCCGAAGGTTCTGCCGCAATCAAACAAGCGACCACAAGTCTGTGATAGGAGCCGACCTGTGGAAAACAGAGGGTCCGGTGGAGGATCGAGGAGAAGTGTCAGTTATTGAATCAGACAAAGCAAAAAGAGGAAGATGAGGTGCAGGGAAGAAGACGGCCTAGATTGCAACTAAGGTTGGCCTGATACCATGTAAAGCTGCAAAGTCTGATTGATTTCATTGATAATCAAGTCCTGTACATAGAAACCAAATAAAGACATGCCCAACACTTTTTACGGATGTACAACTATAGTAGAAGGATCAAACTTCCCAAAAAATCACTCAAGCCAGACTTGGGACCAAAAACATATATTGTTTATGGCACTGCCGAGGAACTTGGTGTACGAGATGCTGTGACTAAGGTTCACTATGACAAGTCAGATGCAGTATGACAAGATCTTGCAAAATGCCGATTTATTAATTTATATCTTTATCTGCATTTTTTGTATATTTTGCCCTTCTTAGGGCATATGTAATTCTTCTTGAAATGAAATAAAATCACAAAATTCAAAAATAAAATCATTATCTGCGATTTATAATCATGATGTTATCAGTTTGCTCATTAGTGTTAAAAAACTGAACTAGTCAGCTGCATGGGACGGCTTTTTCTTTGCTTTACCGAAGTTAATTTCATTAATTCTTCTTAACCAGTAACATTTGATGAAACTTTATGAGGTTACCTTGTTGGGATGCTTCTTGTCAACAGCTATTTGTTGAGGATGGTGTGCAACTTCAATTTTTTGCTACATTATGAAAATTCTTTTTGGTTCTCCTTTCTTTGTTTCTTTTCCTTATTTTCTTGCCTCATTCTTTTTCAATAAAATATCACTAATTAATTTACAAAAAAAAATATAAATACTCCAAACGTCCATAGTGAGGAAAGAGTGAAGGGTTGAATTTTTGCCTCTCATGTGAGTGGCTTTTGTTGTCGAGAATACCCTTTTTCATCTCTCTTGTTCTCTTCTTTATCTCTTTCACATATCTGTATCCTTATAATTTATCATGCATAACAGATATTGTGTAAATATATGCTTAGTTAGGCCGGACAGTCAAAGGAGGCCTTGGCCTTGTACTTTATGCTTGTACTGTTACTGCTGTAACATAAGAGTATCAGAAGTTTTTTTTTTTTTTTTTGAGAATGGCGAAGAACTTTTATTAAGCAATTGAAAGAGTTTGCAGTAGCTTACAATAGTTTACATAAGTTACATAAGGTACAATTATAGAAGAGGTAGTGACGTCCCTGTAGACAAACTTGATCTTGTAACACCTTGTTTAGCTAGATGATCAGCCACAGAGTTTGCTGATCTAGGTACTTTGGACCACATTATCTTCCAATCAGCAACAATATCATGAAGTTAATCATAGAAGGCTCTACGGTGCCATAGGGGGAGGGAGGATCCCATTGCCCATCCCTAGGCTAATTCGGAATCAGCTTCTACTATGATTGGTTTCTTCTCTTGTTCCTAAATAATCTAATGCCTTCAAGCATGGATCTGGTTTCAGCCTCATTAGAGGTGAAATTTCCTGCCAGCCCTGAGAAGGCTAGAATTATTTGGCCACTGCTGTCTTTGAAAACCCCTCCAAAACCAGCTCTGCCTGGGTTGCCAAAGGAAGATCCATCTACATTTAATATAATCCAGCCTTCTTGAGGAGGTTCTCATTCCGGCATTGCTGAGGGTTTTTGGGATTTGAAATAAATGACCTTTGACCATCACTTTCTTATGATAACATGAGGCAAGGGTGGAAGCTTCCTGAGACTAGTAGCCCATACCAGTATGCTTCTGATAGTCTTTTCAATTGTTCTCCCAATAGAGGAGCAAGAATGTCTGAATGTGCGGTTGTTTCTCCCCTACCAAAGATGCCATGGAATAGCTGCAATTTCTGTTGTCCACAAGGTTTTCCCCACTCTAGGTAGGGGCCAATTCTTACAAATAAAACCTTCATCATTTAAAAAACAATTATCATGCTATTAAAGGAAGACAATTTATTGCAGCAAATTCTAGTTTTGTTTCTTCCTTCTTCAAGTGTGTTACCCTTCAGGAAAGATTTTTTTTGCAAGAGGTCTTTCCGTCTTAGTTTGTCTTATGTTAATGTGTGATAACCACAAGGTGAATGGTTAAATGTTGTGACCCTTTTTGGGTAAAAAACTGAGGTTTTAGACCTGGTCTGCAACACATGTGCTAGGGGTCTAAACAATATTTAAACGAAAAAAATAGGTTATTTCGTTTACCGTTTTGAATTACCATAACCTGTTCATTTCCATTTTATCGTACTAATTTTTTAATATTTAATTTACGATTATTACCCTATTTTCCGATGGGTAATCGGGTAATAAATTGTAAAAAACGGAATATAATAAAAAAGGTAATATTTTTTACAACAAATAGGGAAAATATATTAACAATAAATCAAAGAGAGAAGATGAATGTGGGGAGGGATACGAAAGGAAAAGGGACATTGGAATGTTACGATAGGTAGGATTATTATAGTGGAAATTACTGGATATTTCCCTTCCTTAACCAGTAATCAGGTAAAATGGGTTCAAACAACAATTTCCATTTCATTTCCGTTTATTAAATGATAAAATGGTAATCAGAAATTAATTTTTATTTTGCATATAGGAGATTCAATGTGTTCATTCGTGTTAGATTTCCTTATGAAATATTCATTTGTTATAAGGTAGTGCTCTTTTCTGGATTAGTTTTCCATGTGGTTGGATGGATTGTTCTTATTCTGCCTCAACATTTATTGGTTTTCTTGTGTTAAGTTTGAGTTTGGTGGAATTTGAAAGTGCTGTGGTTGTTTGGTCATAGTAAGTGATCTTTGTACAAAACCACAAGTGCTATTGTGGTGAAATATGATCTCATCTAGTGTCGCTGAAGCTAGGTCGGGTGGTGAGGTAAGTGTTAACAATAGGCTATTTCCCCTTGTAAGGATTAGTGTTAATGAACATGGGTTCTGGTGACTAGTTACATGTCCCTTATATTCATCTAGTTATTTCATGTTTTTAGGATCCTTTTCATGCAATAGTATGCTTTTTGGTTCTTTTTTAGTCATTCTAGCTGTCTACCTTCCTAATGGAGCATTATAGATGGATGCATTCCTATGGAGGTATGGCCGCATGACTAGCTATTTGCATTTTCTCCACGTGTGATTGGTTCTGTTTTGTCTATCATGTAGGATAACCATGGCCAATATGCTTCAAAATTCATTATACGATTTTTATGTGCGTTATTCCTGAAAACTAAAGGAATATGTATTATGATCTAAAGATCTAAAAGTCCTATATCTGGGCTTATGTTGCAATATTTTAAAGCAATCCACATTTTCTTGTCTAAGTCCTCATCCTGTTAACAATGGTCTATGTTTACTGAGTCTAATGTTCATATTTTCTATGGTAGATATCACATGTACCGGTGATAATCCCTTTGCTCCACCTCTCATTTACCATGAACTGCATTACCACCATCAAACTCTTCGCTGATCTTTATCTACCAAATCATACTTCATCAAACTAAAATTTTTCCAGCCATCATGAAAAGCAATGAACTTGACCAGGAAAAAGGGTTTTTTTCTTCTAGCCGTGAGAATTCTTTATCCAACCTGCGACTTCAAGAAGAAGATGAGACCCTAATTTTATCCAGCCTACACCAAGGAGACTCAGTCTCCTACCTTACCTCGGACCCCACAAAAAACTGCTGCTTCCAAATCTATAACAGGTCGTTCCACTCAAACTAGGTCACCCCTAGCTTGGTCACTAATAAGGGAGATTAATTCACATATATTCCCTCGGACTGCACCTAATTCAGTCTACTATCGCCACTCGGATAGAACCAAAAGTTGTTGTTTCCTAACTTGTAACAACTCCTTGCAGTCCAAAAGTCCTAAAAACAAATTAGGAAACTTCCCAAACTGCTAGTCCACGTTCTCCTCTGCTCCAAGCTATAATCTTTCAATGCTCTCCGTTAATCTTAATCCTACTTTGATTTCTAACCCATCATGCAAGTTTCTACCTGTTCAAATTGGAGAATATATCAGTAACATAATAGGAATGTAGTTTTCTCCACAAATACAGTCCTAGCACAGTTAGGAAACTCATTTTGCCCAATTAGGAAACTCCTTTTCTTAATTGGGAACTCTTTTTCTGAATTAAGAAACTCCTTTTTCTCAAATAGGAAACTCTTTCTTCAATATGAAGTTGTTTTTTTTTTTTTTTGAGTTTGTTCGATTTCATTGAGCCAAATTCAGTTGCTACAGATTGCATAGGTGGCGTGAGAACCTCTCTCACTTCAAGCTGGGTGAAAGAGATCCCCTCCCGGGCTAAGCTATCAGCTTGGGAGTTTGCTGCTCTTGGAATATGATTCCCAAGTACATCTGAGAGTACTTCCTAAAGACCAAATTTCCCTCAAGTTGACAAGAAGCCTCCATGGGGAGTGGCTGTTTGCTGCTTACACCAGTGAATTACATTAAGGCAATCACTTTCCACTTATAAGCTGCCATGCATCTTTTCAGTGAACAATCTGAGGCCATTGAGCAATGCCATCGATTCTGCCTCTATAGAATCTGTGTTATGTAGTGGTCCAGCAAAGGAGAGAATGGTTCTGCCACTGTGGTCTTGAATCAATCCTCCTACGCCAGATGGACCTGGGTTTCCCATGGAGGAACCATCAACATTTAGCTTCAAAGCCTCCCTCTGGGGTGGGTTCCAAGTTGTCATGCTAGGAGGCTGTTGAGGGGAGGTCAGTCTAGCAATGTTGGCCCATGAGGCTCTCAAGCTGAGGCCATCTGTATTCCTGAATTCTTGGGTTGATGAGAGCCAACATATGATTATATTGAGGGTCTGCTCCATCAGCACATTGCATGGAGTTTGACTATTCTTGAAGACTCTCTTGTTCCGTTCATTCCATAGAAGCCATGGGATAAAAACAATGCAAGAGCCCAGCATCATTTTGCCCTTCCTGGTTAGTTGTGTATTCCTCCACAGCTCAATGATTGATTAAAGATCAGTGCCAGCTGGAGGATCAATCTAAAAAAGAGACCAGAAGTAAGTCCATATCTACTATGTAAAACTACAATTTACAAAGACATGGTTACATGTTTCCATAATACTGTTACATTGGGGACAGAGGCTTGATGGGAGCTCCATCCGCCTTCTAGCCAGATTATCTCTTGTAAGGAGTTTTGGTGCAATGCAAGCCAGAGGAAAATCTGGCCTTGGGTGGGGCTGAGAGCTTCCAGGCCCAGCTAGCAGTGTGTTGTTCATCTGCGTTGCTCTGTGTGATAGAGTAGTCTGTGGACTTGACCGAAAAGTATCCATTGGGACTTGGCTTCCAAATAATTATGTCCTCACATTGTGGTTCAAAGAAAAATTTAAATGTCATTTGGTTGACTTGCACCAGCTTTACTGCTTCCTCATCCCGCAGCTCTCTTCTAAAATGATTGTGCTAATCATGGTCTCTGTTATGATTCAGTCTTAAGATGTCCTGAATTGTTCCTTGGGGGGAGTTTGAGATTCTAAAGATTCTTGGAAAGTCATGTTTTGGTGGCCTCTCGGCCAGCCAAGCATCCTGCCAGAATTCAATCATGTTCCCTTGCCCTGGTTAATATTTCAGCACCACTTCAGTTGTAAGGCATGATTAAAATGCCTTATGTTTCTTATTCCCAGTCCTCCAGCCTTCTTCGGTGTGCATACCATATCCCAATTGACAAGGTGATGTTTGAACTCATTTGAGGCGCCTCTCCACAGAAAACATCCCATAAACTTTTCAATTTCCTTCACAATTCCAATAGGGGATTGAATGAATGATAGGGTGTATGACAGGATTCCATATAAGCAGGATTGCAGCAATACTAGCCTACTTGCCTTAGATAGATGTCTACCCTTCCACATCGCAAGACGATCTCTCAGCTTCTCCACTAAGGGATCCCAAACTTGTTTTTATTTTTTTTGTCTGCCTTGAAACACAGGGAGCCCAAGATGGGTCATAGGTAGTGTAGAAACAACACACCCAAGTTCATTGGCTGCGGATTCCAGCAGGTCTTGGGTGGTATTCAGTCCCACTATTGTGGATTTGCTCCAATTCACTTTCTGTCCAGTAGTGATCTCTTGTAAAGCCAATCCCGCCTTGAGATTTTTATTTGAGGCATGTTCCTGCGCAAAAAAGATGACCATATCATCCGTGAATTGGACCAACGGAGTAATATCGTCATCAAAAGGGTTCTGTAACCATCCAATTTTGATTAGTTCCTTCAAGAATGATGTGATGGCTTCTCCGACCATATTTAACAGCAGTGGAGGTCTCCTTGTCTGAGGCCTCTCAAGCTGTCAAAGAATCCAAAAATTCCCCCATTGATTGAAACCGAGAAGTTTGCTGAGGCTAAGCAAGAGTGTATCCACCTTCTCCATCTTATGTTAAAACCCATCTGTTTAATCACCGCATCCAAGTATCTCCAATTGACTCGGTCAAACACCTTCTTGAGGTCCAATTTTAGCATGAATTTTGGCTCTTTCTTTTTTGCGAAGAGATCAATTACTTCGTTATTAACATTGCCGAATCCAGAATTTGACTGGATTTTAGAAAAGCGCTTCCATCCTTCTTGGAAGACCTCACCGTGGAAGCCGTCAGGGCCTGGCACTTTGTCTTTAGGCATTCTGGTGACGGCTTGCATGATCTCTTCTTCAGTAAAGCGGAGCCGATTTTGCGCGCCTGGGTATTTTCCATTCTTCTGAAGTATGGACCTTCCACACAATGCCTGCAGCAGGGATCGACCTCGTATAGGTTATGGAAGAAATTCATGATACCTTCTGTGATTCCCTCTCTTGCGATGACTTCCTGTCCATTAATCGTCAGTGAATTAATGCGATTGAATCATCTTCTGTGGGAAGCGACGGCATGGAAGAAAGAGAAGTTGGTGTCGCCTTCCTTCAGCCAGCAGAACTGCGTGCGCTGCTTCCAGAAAATGGCATTCTGGTAGCGTAAATGGCGGAGCGAGCTGCTGGAGGTTCTTCTGTCTTTTGATTCCTCGGTGGTAAGCTCTCTGTTTTCTTCCAGGTGTTCGATGTTGTCGATTTGGAGTTGCAGGAGTCTTCTTTGAGCTTCTGTCGTGGCCTTCCGTTGTCTCACGCAAGATATAATCCGCTTTTTGAGGGTTTTTACCTTGGTATGGATTCAAGTGGACCACCAATAGTTTCAATTTCGCTGCCATTCCACCACTATGGTAATTTGACGAGGAATTCTTGATCTAGGAGCCACTCATTTTCAACCTGGAATGGCTTCCTCCCCCATTTGCATAGGTTGGTGTCTAATAGAATGGGCTAGTGGTCTGAGACCACCTTGCCTACAGTCCGTCCTATTGAGTCTCTGTAGTACCCTATCCAGTCCGGTCATGCTAGGAATCTTTCTAGCTTAGACAGCACTGGTTGATTTGCTAGTTACTCTATGTAAATCTCTTACCCGAGATGGGTATTTCCTCTAGGTCAAATGCGGATATAATGTCATTGAACCTTCTCATGGTTGTAGTACTGGACCTTGCTGGGGGGTTTTTCTCATTCCGAAATCTTATGGGGTTGAAGTCTCCCGCCAGTAGCCATGGCCCATCCCATCTATGCATCAGATCGTTCATCTCTGTCCAGAATTGATTGTGTGAAATATTTGAACAGATCTATCAAACTCTGAAATAAGTACTTTGCAGCTTGTTTGTCCCTCGTGGAAGAGCGGCACTTGTGAGTGCAGTTGAACGATATTCCTTTTTACAGTGATTGCTGGAACGTGCCGAGCAGAAGTGGGCAGGTCCAGCCAAAGAAGAAGAGGTGAACAATATTGCTTGAAGAAATAGGAAGCGAAAGGTGCACTTTTTTTTTTTTTTGGAAGGCAAAAGTGAACTACGGAAGGATTTGTATGAGTTCTTGGGTACAAGTCTTATCAGCATAACTGTTAAGAGATGTGTATGCTTGTGTAATCAGATTTTAAAGAAATAAGGTAAGAAGGGTCATTATTCTTCTTCTTCCATATATTCAAATAGAAAAAAAAGGAGTTTTGAAGTTGTAAAGACAAAACATGTAGCTTTGGTTTTGAGTCTGAGTTCCAGCTTTTCTCTGGGACTATCCAGTTCAAGGAAGACAAAACATGTAGCTCTCATAGATGGTTGACCAGAAATAGAGTAAAGGTTGATGGGGTCTGAATACGTAATTGCAATACACTTGCAAGTTGTTCTCTCTCTGTTATTCTACAAGATTTGCTGGGTATGGATTCCCAATGCCATTTTTAATCATGCAGATACAGGTGAATGTCTTTTTCCCTCTTCCTTACAGCACTGGCAGTCATCCTTTTTGGTCTTCAGCTTCGGATGGGTTGAGAGTTATAGCCAGCTGAATACCTTTTTTCTTTTGGGTCCAGGATAAGAGAGTTGTGATGGGGCATGCTCTTGCGTATGAGGCAAAATGTGACAAGAAAGTATATTTGCTATTAATTTCATGAAGTTGCAAGCATTGTGCTCAGTCATTTGGCAGTGAGAACTATCCTCTACGAACTGCTTTCTGATCTGTACTTGGGTTCAGTTTAGCCTATTTAATTAATGTTGGGTTGTTTTTCTTACTCTGTAATCTTCTGTTATCTTCTACTTATGTTACTATTATGATAATTTTTAGTGCAAAATGAAAGATAGGGATTTATCTTCTGTTATATCTCTCTCTCTCTCTCTCCCTCTCTCTTTCACTCACTGTCACAAACTTAGCATATTAGACTATTGCTGGAAAATTAATTGTGGTTTATGGATGGACTGAATTGACGTCTGTGGGATTGGATTAAGATGGCTTAAACTGTTACACTGGCAGAGGCTTCAATACCTTGCCAATTGTTGGACTATAAGTGGCAGTGTCAATTTGGTAATTACTTGGCTTGCTGTTCAATCGTTAAATTTTGCATCCGAAGGATAATTTGCTTGGATTTCTGCTCAAATCATTAATTTGCTTGGACTATAGTAGTCGGAAGTTGCTAGTATTTTTGTCATTATCTATGCATCATGGTGAATGGGACAGCTCTGAGGTTGGGTACCTGGAATAATACATTTTATGTTGTAGCCTACACTAATTTATTCTTAGTGTAACCATCTGACTTATTTTTATCTACTTTCGCTGGAAATGTTTGATTTGATTGGCTTAATTGGTCATTCTGTCAAAAAAAAATGGTCATTCTGTGGTTTTTTCTCATCTTATCATTCTATATCATTTCCTTGCAATATCATTCTGTGGTTTTATAACTGACTATATCATTTCCTTAATTTTCTCTCGTTACGATAATATAGTTTCCTTGCAATATATTTTATTGTTGCCGTTGGACAGGTTTTATGATGAAAATCTGTTAAATGTAGATTTGACCTATGGCTTCTTGATGTGGATTTGACCTAGGGCTTCTTGATGTGGATTGTGGAGTGCTTGGCATTCATCACTCATCAAGGACCACTTGGACTTAGTCCTTGTTCTCAAGAACTGGGGATTTGGTCAAACTTCTGAACAGTTCTTTATTACAACATGTTTGTGATATTAAGCAACTTTTGACAGAGATTGAAAGCATGGTATAGAATTTACAACGAGCTTAATGGAGATGATTTCATTCCACGTAATGGTGATGGTTTGTTTTATTATTTGCTCTTTATTGTGCTTTACCATGCCGAGAATACAATACACAAAAACACAGTCTGACGTTATAGCAAAGGCAGATGGTACTTTTGTTCCTCCAGAAAGACGAAAGAGACATGAAGAAGAAGGTGATATTGTTATGGTTACTTTATTTTACCTTGAACATTGATTTATAAACAGAAAAATAAATTTTGCTTATCTTATCTCTTCAGATTGCTAATTATTTATGGTTTCATGTTTCCAACTCATGGTCTTTGATAATTATTATGACTTTCCTCTGTTTTACACTTCTTCAAATATTCATTTTAGTGCTCTGTAGAGGCTTAAAAGCCCAAATAAATTTGCTCTCTGTTGATCTTTTACTGTTTCTAGTGACCTTTATGCCACTTTTGTCTTTCTAATGCTCTTTTGTCAAATGCATTTGACTGTTCAACACTAGTAAATTTTTCATGTATCTGTTTCCTATTTTTTCTTGCCACATATAAACTATTTGTCATTTCTTCGTAGATGAGACACGTGATGTAGACGGAATAACCCCCTAGCTCATACTTGAAGAAGTTTGATATAGAAAGAGCACTGAGGACGGAAGCGTTTTTTTTCTATCAGGACGTTTTTGTTTCACTTTTGTAAAATCGCAATTTTGGCCCACAATGTAGTCTTTTAATATAATTTAGATATAGTGCAATTGTAGATGATCTACTGTAATTGTGGATTATGGATTTTGTTTCAATTGTATGTTATTATTGGTTTTAATATTTGCCATGAGTAGACAGGTGATTTCAAATAGCACGATTTTGTTTTTCAAAAAAAACATTATTGCCTGCGGTTCTGAAAACCGACATTAAAATATACTAAAACACATGACCAGCAGTTTTTAAAACCACAATTAAATGCAGTATTTTTAAAGGGGTTTTTAAAATTTTTAATGGAGGTTTTTAAAACCGCCATTAAAAAGCCTGCATTTTTATGGTGGTTGTTAAATCCGCCATTAAAAATTGTTGTATTTTTAGTGGGGATTTTTAAAACCGCTATTAAAAATTGTTGAATTTGTAGTGGGGGGTTTGTAAAACCGCCATTAAAAATATTTACTGGCGGTTAAGTAAAACCGCCAGGGAAAATATTACTTTTTGCTGGCGGTTTTATTTTGGCCGTTAGAAATTTATTTTATACCGGGAGTTAAAACCGCCAGGAAATTCGTCGGCAATACTTTTGCCGACGTAATTATTGCCGGCTAAACAAAAACCTCCAGGAAAAGTAATCCCGGCGGTTTTAACCACTTTAATGGGGGTTTTTCGACTCCCATTAAAAATCGGAGTTTTACTACTGCTAGAGGGTTCAGAGCTTTCACCGATGGTTTTGACCCAGTTGTGTAAAGCCGGGTCATGGTAGTGGGAGGTGGGGTGCGTGAATGGGAACGAGCTTGCCTAACTTTCTGGATTTCTGGAGGCTTGGTGGGATGGAATGCCAGTGGAGATTTCGGTGATTTCTGGAGAAAACGCTGGATTATTAAATAGAAAGGGAGCGAGGGGTAGCGCTGGTTCTTGTCCAATGGAATTTGTGGGGGGAGTTGGATTATCCGATGGGTTGGTAGTGTCGGGTGGGGTTTCTAGGCAAATCAGGGGGTGAGAATTGATTACTTAGGTGGATGGGAAGCGTGCAGTTACCTCCCCTAGTGGCAGTAGCCTCATCTCGCCACCCTCTTCTCCCTGTCCCCTCAGGTCCATCTGGTGGCACAAGTTCCCCAGGTCGCTGACATAGCGTCTCGGGTTGGAGAAGATTAAGAGCAGAATTCAAATTTGAATCACCCACCTTATCGTGCCAGATCCTGAGTGATGATTTGTGTGACTCGTTCCGATCCGAGGTGACTCGGTTTGGACTCGCTCCACGCCTTGTTCGCCACTGTGAGCTCCGGTGCCCCGGTGATGTGGAATTTCTGGGAGCCGATCATCAGAAATTTTGATCCGCCAATTTGGGAGTTGCTATCTGCCATGATCAGTCCTCTGACAATCTTCAGGTTTCTTCTTGTTTCTGTGCTCTCGTCAAGTCCATCAGCTTGATCATGCTCCCGTCATCGCACAACCAAATTAACCAAGTTTGGTCATCAAAAATTGATATTTGCGAGGCGTCCTCATCAGGCTGGATTTTCGACATCCAATTTAGGACGTCGATGTGGCTTATCATGCTTGGTGTTTGTATTATAATGGTAGATTCCAGGGTGTTCATTCCTTTTACCTAGACGTCCTCTGCCATCTCTATCTGGTTTTGGTTTGAGGGGCCGTAGATCACTGCTTCTTGCTCTAGTGGTGATATGTTGTAAATTTCTCCTACTGCTTCGGTGAGTTGACTCCAGAGGAATCCAGATGCTGCCTTGGTTGGAATATGTATTCGGGCTAGGATTTTTGAGTTTTACGAGTGCACAATCATGCAGCATGCTCGTAACCTGGGTCCAATCGAAAAGTGAAAGGAATTCTCCCCTATATTGATAGATTGACCTCCATTCATTCCCTTTTCAGGAAGAGAGTGGAGGATGTTCCAGCATTCCAACATAATACAGGGCTGGAAATCGGATGGAGCATTTTTTCTCCTTGGATACACTTAGTTTCAGGCTTTTCTTCCTTCTTTCCTTCGTCTTTTTGATCCACTCTTCTGTGCGGAGTATGTAGTCCTCAAAATGGAAAATGCGCGAATGCAAGGAGTGGATTTGCCTTCTTTGCTTGCCTGTGACGATCGACCAGACAAATAGCGCTACCATAAGGGCTTATTTTCTTTCCTTCCCATTCTAGCCAGACCAGTTTGTAGTCAAACCACACCAGCCATCCGGTTCGCAAGTTTTATTTGCCTCTAGCGTTGGAGAGACCCGGGAATCCCTCCTATTCCAGGACAATTAGGTCCAATTGGCCACAGCTATTGTTTTCACAACATTGTCGAATATCCCACTAAATATCTGAAGAAAACCTACTCGAGGCCCATTCTTTCTTGAATATACCAAAAATTACATTAAACGAAAGAGCACAAAAAACAATAGGCAGTCAAATGACCCCAACTAAAACAAAAAACGTATCACCGAAAGGGAAAAATGTCAAGTAACCAAATGCAAAAGAGAAACCATTTGACGAGCTAGATTCTTGGGGATCCCATCAACAGTGCTAAGGAGTGTGCCTGAATTGAATACGCCTACTATAGAAGTCTATAATCTAGTTACAAATGTGCAATGATCTATGGGAATAAATGACACTAATTTAACCACCACCTAAATCTATCAGATTGACACTTTTAGCAACCAATGCGGACTATATTTTTTTCCTTACTTTGCAGAAACATCATATGATGAGCCTTAAAAATGTTTCTTCTCTTCGTCTGGTAAATCTGAACTTTTATCCTCATCAGAGAAAAACAAAATTGACGGACTAAATTAGACATAGAACTATACAATGATTTGCATGCGGCTAATGTAACAAGAACAGCAATTTCTCAGATGCAAACAGAGATCATCAGCTTGTACAAATACCAAACCATGTCTTATTGCCATATTTCATATATAATATGGAATTGACATAAGTGTTTTGTGGTAAAATAAAAAACCTTGCAAATAACTAGATTCTGCCCATAAACATCACTTTTTCTTACTATGAACTTATCAAATAATGTAAGAAGAGTAAATTAAACAGTTGTTTCTTCATCAAAGAGAATAAAGTAAATGGTTAAAAGTAAAAAATCAATGTCCCTAAACGAAAATCAGAATAAACTAAATGAAAGATAATTAAGGTTATATGAGAAGAAAATGGGATCAACGAAGAGCAACTGGTATGAAAAACTAATTAATAGTTTCCTCCGCATATTGTTTAGTCAAAGCAGAAAAATTTCAAAATCATGAGCTAAACCTACATTAAGAGAATAAATGAAGAATGTAAACGACAACAAAAGATCCAAGAACCGCTTTGAATGAGTTTATTCAAGAAATAGAAAGAAGTTAAGGTTGAACCAATCACGTTATAATAGCATTATTAAGTAATACCTTTTTGTCTCAAGGTCGGAAACCAGGACGATGCTTGAAATCACATTTGTTCTGGCACTGAGGCAGTCACCACCCAATTAGATATTTCATGGTGAAAGATAATAAGAATATAAAAGATATAAAGTCAAAGCAAACATACCAGGCGCAGATAAACAGAATATTTCACGACTAAAAACAGAGCCAGCTTGTTGTAGTGTTCTGATGCAAGCAGCAACACGAACCAGAGAACGAAGGTTTACGTTTTGTAGTCTCGGTAGGAGTTTCCAGGAACCCTCTGATGAAGATTGCAGGAAATATATTTGCACAGAAGCTCAGGTACTGGCGAAGATGCCTGGAGCTGTGGAGCGGAGAGAATTTGAGTTGCATAAGAAATTCCGCGTGGAGGGAAGAGGTTTCATTTGAGTTGGAGAAGAAGTTACTCGTGAAGGGAAGAAGAAGGGTCTCGTTGAGTTAAAGAATAAGTTTTCGCACTTCAAGTGGGAAACCAGTGAGGACGTTGGAAAAGCCAGAAGATTTATTTCAAACTTCCTCCTGCTGCTTGTTTCATATGTCTTCTACTCGACAAGGCTCCTACCATGTCTTTCATTGCTGAAACCAAAAGCTTATGTGGACCGTGAAGCAAAGCAATTTCCTCGATCGATCTACTTGTTAGAAATATGATTTCAAAAATTAATTTATAAATATTACTATGACTTATGGGTGTGGGGCCCACTCTAGATACTTTGTCATTCGACGTTCAGTACAGGGAATAATGGCCAGAACATCCCCCTGTAGAGGTAGATATAATGGGGTACATTGATGGGTTTTGTCTCTCCCAAGGGTTGCGTCTCTCCCAAGGGTTGCGTCTCTCCCAAGGGTTGCGTCTCTCCCAAGGGTTGCATCTCTCCCAAGAGTTGCATCTCTCTCAAGGGTTGCATCTCTCCCAAGGGTTGCGTCTCTCCCAAGAGTTGTATCTCTCCCAAGAGTTGTATGTCTCTCTGAAGTACCCATTGGAATCTATAAAATCCTTCATGGTCTTACAAGTGAGGCTAAGGCTTAATGCACACCCAGTCTGGCTGAAGGGAAGCAAGCTTATCACTTGTAAAAACATATTCGAAAAACTTTGGTTGTGAACTACAATTCAATTACTATTCCAAGATGAAATGTACGCTCCCGTTATGTTTCTTATTTCAATTTGATCATATTTGTATAACGTTTACGCAATAGGAATCCTATACATATTATATGTCTATTTTCATGATGTATTATGTTATTTATTAGACCTAAAGTCTAAAAAATACAAGTGATTTCGCCTTTACTTGTATCATGAAGATAGATTCTTAGTGTTTATATTTTTCTGGATATTTTCGGATTTTTCCGGATTTATTAGCTATTTATTTGAATATAAATTAGCTATTATATTTTGGAAGTGTTTTCTGCCAGATGAGCTAAACCCTAATGCGCGCAGGCTTAATGCTGCCCGTGGATTTGGTACGCGGGCCAGTTATCGTGCAGGCCTGCCTTAGTGCAAGCCAGCCTTAGTGCGGGACTCTCATAAAGCGGGCCTGCCTTAGAACTGGCCTGCCATAGCACGGGCCTGCCTTTCTCGCAGGCCAGTATTTATGGCGGGCCAGCCTTTTGCGCGGGCCTGCCTTCGTGCGAGACTTTTTTTGGGCGGGCCAACTTTCGCGCAGGCTTTCTGATGTGAGATGCTGCAGTCTGTGGGCTGCAGGGTGTGGGCTGGATTGTGAGCCGCAGGGGACCGCAAGAGTTTGTGCGGTTCAGGCCAGTAATGACCCAAAAATATGAACCGGACCTGGTTTTACATATATATTGGGCCAGAATATGTTTTCAAGTGTTTTTTGATTCCGATTTTTATTTATTTTTTGTAATGCTTTATTAAGTGATTTTATTGCATTACTTTAATTTTATTTATGTATTTGTATGTGAAAATTAATTTAATTATATGATTTGCAAAATCCCCAAAGGGTAATGCGAATTGTATTTATTAAATTAATTTTATGTGTTTATTTGTAATAATTTTGCATTAATGGTTATACTGATTTTATTATACAATGAGCAAATTCCCCAAAGGGTAATGCAAGTTGTATAATTTAATTAGTATATTAAAAATTAATTTATATGAATCCCCAAAGGGTAAGTATAAATTAATTTGTTTGTTTGTTTGTGTGATGTTACTATTTCTTCATTATCTGTTGAATGATTTGCCTAGTATCTCTCATGAATCCCCAAGGGGTAAGTGGGCAAGCAAGATGATTGAATGATTTTCCTAGTATCTCTCATTAATCCCCAAAGGGTAAGTGGGAGTACAAGATGATTGAGCATAATGTATTATTATGTGTGTTCTCCCAAAATATTAAAATATTTCCTAGATAACAGGAACATCAAGTAGTGGACATTCGTTTGCTAAGTTTTTTAAGAAAACCGTACTTGATGGAACCAATTTTGTGAACTGGTCACAAAGGGTTGAATTGATGTTACGAGGCTATAGATTTGATACAATTATCAAAGTCGATACTCCTCCTCAGAGACATTCCCGAGTGAACTACCCCAACAATATGAAACAATATAAGAAGGACCATTGAAAATTCAAGCAATGGGATGATGCGAACGAAATTTCTAGGTCACATATTCTTGATTTTTTCAGTGAAAGTGTTTTGATGACTTATTTTCATGTCCCTACTGCAAAAAAGATTCTGGACCAGCTTGAGGCTAAATATTGAAAGAAATCGTCTACTCACATCAATAATTTATTGATAAAATTTACTCGTGCCGAATGTGAAGAAAATGCTGATGTGAGAAAATATGTAAATGACATGCTTGTTATAGCAGATGAGTTACAGTATCATGGTAGACCAATGGATGAAGAAACTAAAGAGGATACCATTGTGAACTCTTTTCCAAAATCTTTGAAATATATTCAAGATTTTTACTCTCTGTCCAAGACGAAGTGGACAATTTCTGAATTGGTGAATAATATCGATAACCAGTCTGAGAGACACAATTCAGGTATTAATCTGGAGAAACCCTCACCTAGTGCTAATATAGTTTTGCAGCCGAAGAAAAAGAATTTTAAGAAGAAGGGCAGGAATTTTCTGTTTCAAAACTTCAAGGACAAGAAGGTCAATGAACAGAAAATTGAAGTACACGCAAATCAACGTGAATGCTTTTTCTGCAATAAGCCAGGGCATATTAGGAAATATTGCAGAGCCTTAAAAGAGATGTAGGAGGGACAACAAAGGAAAATGAGTAAGTCCTTATATTTTGAAACTTGCACTATTTATATACAACCTTTTAGTTGGTGGGCTGATTCTGGTGCAACTGTTCATGTATCGAATGAGTTGCAGGGTTTCAAGGAGCTAAGAAAAATTGATGAAGGTGCAAGTTTTATTTACCAGGGGAACGATGAAAAAGCCATTGTGGAAGGCGTAGGGACATACCAACTAAAGCTTGCTGATAATAAATTTTTTTAATTAGTAGATTACCTGTATGCTCCTTCTATGAGGAGAAGTCTATTATCTGTATCTTGTCTTGGGAAACTTGGATTTACCTTTTTTGGAAATGGAAAGTTTCTTATGCTACAAGATGACACAGTTATTTTGAGTGGTTTTCAGAATTCTAATTTATATCAATTGCAACTTAGTGGAAATATGGTGTTTAATATTTCTACTTCTTCGGATATAAAGGAGAATGAATTATATCTGTGGGTATATAAACAAGGATAGGATATTTAAATTTGTGACTCAAAGATTATTACAGAATTTGTCGCAGAAAGATTTTCCTACATGTGAATGTTGTATTTATGGCAAAATGACGAAAATGCCCTTTCCATCCAAAGGCTTAAGGAGTTCTCATATTTTAGAGATTATTCACTCGGATAGATGTGGACCTATGAATGTGAATACTCGAAATGCTCATTCATATTTTATCACATTTATTGATGATTTTTCAAGATATGGAAGAGTATATTTACTTCGAAGGAAAAATGAAGCCTTGGATTATTTTAAGACATTCAAATTGGAAGTAGAAAATGCCACAGGAAAGAAAATCAAAACTTTGCACTTTGACAGAGGTGGAGTTTATTGTTCAGAGTTATTCTCTGAATTTTGCATCTCTAATGGGATTATCCATATGTTTAGCATGCCTTATATACCTAAGCAGAACGGTGTAGCTGAAAGGAGAAACTGCACTTTACTAGAGATGGTTCCTATGATGGCATTTGCAAATTTGCCAACATCCTTTTGGGACGAAGCACAATTAACTGCTACCTATGTCTTAAACATAGTAGCTTCAAAATCGGTTGAGACAACACCGTATGAGGTATGGTCAGGAAAAACTCCTAGTCTTAACCATTTTAAAGTATATGTGGATGTGTTGGTCATGTTTAGAATCTTGATCCTAAGGATAAATTAAAGGCTAAGACTAGAAGGTGTTTATTCGTTGGGTATTCTGAAATTTCAAAAAGATATAGGTTATATGATCCCATGGAGAAAGTAATTAATGAAAGTAGACATGTAAAATTCATTGAGGATAGATCTGACTGTGATGAAGATCATGGTACAAAGTCTCACTTGGAAGAAATTGTAGAAATGTCCTCCTTTGAATCTCCTACTAATGAAGAGGTTTCCACTCAAACGGATATTCGAAGAAGTGCAAGAGATAGAAAACCTAGTCAACTTAAATCATCTTCTGATTTTTATACATATGCTGGGGAAACTTATGAAAGAATAAGGTTGAATGAAGATGCTACTAATCCTGCCACTTATGAACAAACACTCATTAATGTGGACTCTGATAAATGGCAATTGGTAATGGAAGAAGATATGGACTCCATGTATAAAAATAAAGTTTAGAAACTTGTTGTTCATCCTGCATCTGTTAAGCCCATTAAGTGCAAGTGGATTTTTACAAGAAAGAGAAATTCTGAAGGTAAAGTTGAAAGGTTCAAGGCTCGTCTTGTTGGCAAAGGTTTTACTCAACAGTATGGGATCGATTATGATGAAACGTTCTCTCCTGTTGCACGTATACAATCTATACGAATTCTCTTGTCCTTGGTCGCATATTATGACTACTAGTTGTTCCAGATCGATGTTAAAACTCCTTTCCTTAATGGAGATTTAGATGAGGAAATTTATATGGAACAACCTCGTGGATTTATTAGCACTGGAACTGAATCGAAAGTGTATAAATTGGAAAAATCCATTTACGGTTTGAAACAAGCCCCAAGACAGTGGAATATCAAATTCTCTAAAGCGGTCAAGGAGTATGGATTCACTCAGAATTCAAAAGATCATTATGTTTATATTGAAATAGTGGGAGATCGCATTGCTTTCTTATTTTAGACGTAAATGATATTTTATTAGCTGTTATTTCAGATGTTTGATATGAAAGACCTTGGGGAAGCTTCTTATATTCTCGGTATTAAAATTCTACAAGATGGGGCTTTGCGAAAATTGAGTTTATCTCAAGAGAAATATGTAGACATATCAGGCGAACAAGTTGGAATTAATTGGATATTCTGACTCAGATTATCAACAATGCATTGATACCCACAAGTCTACTTCTGGCATTATCATTATATTTGGCGGAGGTGCGATTTCTTGGAGAAGCAAGAAGCAAGACTGTGTAGTGCAATAAACCATGGAAGCAGAATATGTACCTATGAACTTGGCTACAAGGAAGGCTGTCTATCTTCGCAAATTTTTGCGAAGTCTTCTAGTGGTAGACTGTGTGTAGCGACCTATCCCTCTCTTTTGTGACAACGCGTCTGCTATAGCTATCACAAAAGATCCTAAGAGTCACTCCAAGGCTACGCATATTGAAGGGAAATACCACTATATTAGAGACATGCTGAGGAAGGAGGAAGTTGTTCTCAAAATAGCCTCTCAAAACAACTTAGCTGATCCACTAAGTGTCTTCCCGTGACCAATTTCACTGTCCATGTGGGGAACATGGGTTTAATTTGTTTGTAATTATGAGACCAAGTGGGAGAACATTGTTTTGTATGAATTATGGTCTCATTGATTTGTAATGTCATGACATTGTATTTTATATTCCATGGAATGAAATGACAAATTTGAATGAATGCATATGCTTTTGTGTGATTATATGAGTATTCATGATGTGCCTTGAGATTCAGCTTCCCTATTAGGTATACACTTGTACGTGTATACGTGAGGGGTCTCAATAGGGAGTAACGGTTGAGTCTCTAAACTGTCCACGCCAATGGGACTGCGTAGGCACAATTTCCTTTACGGCTAATACTCATGCTAGTATAGAGCTTTACCTTGAGCTCCTCAGGTACTGAGTATGCTATGGATGGTGGAATGCCTTGATGTCCAGCTTTCCTATTAGATATATACTTGTACGTATATATGGAAGGGTCTCAATAGGAGGATAGGGTTGGATGTCTAAATTGATTCAGGCCTATGGTACTGCTTAGGCACAGTTACCGTAGTGGCTAATACTCGAACTGGTACAGACCTTTACACTGAGTTCAGGTCCGAGTATGCGATGAATGGAGATCGCTGAACTAGACAAGTATGGATTTGGTTTATTCCCCAGCCTTAGATTTTTAAGATGTACATTGTGTAAACCCGGGTTAACTACACTTGTATGTTAAAGTATTTGAGGTAATGCCTATGGTCATGGTAAGGTTTTATGTGTCAAAAGAAATTTTCAAATTTTTAGAAAATCGGAATTTTTTAAAAAATAGATTTGAAACCAAGTGGGAGTTTGTTGGAAATATGGTTTCAAATATTAATTTATAAATATTCCCATGACTTATGGGTGTGGGGCCCACTTCTAGATACTTTGTCATTGGACGTTTAGTACAGTGAATAACGGCCAGCACATCCCCCTGTAGAGGTAGATATAATGGGGTACATTGAAGGGTTGCGTCTCTCCCAAGGGTTGCGTCTCTCTCAAGGGTTGCGTCTCACCCAAGGGTTGCATTTGTCCCAAGAATTGCATCTCTCCCAAGGGTTGTGTCTCTCCCAAGGGTTTTGTCTCTCCCAAGAGTTGTATCTCTCTGAAGTACCCATTGGAATCTATAAAATCCTCCATGAACTTACAAGTCAGGCTAACGCTTAATGCACACCCAGTTTGGCTGAAGGGAAACATGCTTATCACATGTAAAAACATATTCAAAAAGGTTTGGTTGTGCACTACTTCAATTCAATTCGATCATATTTGTATAACGTTTACTCAATAGGAATCCTATACATATTATATATCTATTTTCATGATGTATTATGTTATTTATTAGAGCTAAAGTCTAACACTACTCTCATAAGAAAGGCCAGCTCCGGGACCACCCACATGCCACGGCTGTCCCACAATCCCTCCACGAGTGAAATCAAATTGGAGCTAGCTTCCTAGCTCCCCATATATCATGAATATTTAACATGTTTCTTTCACATTAATCATTTGATCACGAGTACTACTAGCAAGTATTAATATTGATAGTCCGCCGCATCCAGGGCACATGGAGAAAGTAGCTTTTGACGTCTATGATCAGTAGTAGCTTTGCTTATGCAGAAGCTACATCTATTTATATAATCTCATTGTCACCATTTTGTCATTAGAGCCGCAGGCATGAGGCTTCAAACTGGGGTCGCACCTGCTGCATGGTCGTTATGATTGCCTGCTGGCCGAGCCTCGCCTAGAGGGTCATCGTGTTTCTGACACTTATATTCAAGCTAGCTTGTAATTACCTGTAATATTTTGGATTTTGTAAAAGACATCCCAGCTTTATAATAAAACAGTAAAACTTCCAATAAAAATAAGCTTGTAATTACCTCTCCATCGATCGACAAACTAATTGCCAATCAGATAATTAGGTGAAAAAAAGGAAAAAGGATCGTGCTTGTAGGAACGGACGTTCTGGAAGATTAATGGGAACAATTTTTTTCTCCTCCAGAATTAATAAATTTTTTTTTTGCCAAACTGAACATTCTCATGACCTTCCCACATTCGTAATATATCGCCCCCAGATAGTGCTTGTAGTGCCGTGTCCTACTCTTCGTTGCCATCAAATGATTTCTTGTCCACTCTCCAAGGATGATCTTCGGGTAGGAACCGACGGTGTCGTAGGTACACGTTTTTCTGACTGCAAGAAAGATATATAGAACCATATTTAACACTACATATCGGACATGCTTTATACCTTTTCGTACTCCAACCTGATAGCATGCCATATGCTGGGAAGTAAGAAATAGTCCATATCATTGTTGCACGCATCTGAAAGAACGATCAGTTCTCAACATCATAAGTCCTCACACCCACATCCCACAATAACTTCAACTCAATGACCAATGGCTACAAGTAAATGTCAATATCGTTCAGCAGTGATTTTAAATGATTAAGGTGACCGACCATGTGCTACGACTAGAACTAGTGCCAATGTTAAAGGGACTAAAATGATCACTAGCTAGGCCGAGCCTTGCATTCCGTGGATCAATACTGAAAGCGGGATATAGGGCATCGAAGTGCTTCCACTCCAAAGAATCTCTAGGGTAACTCATCTTCCCTTCTACAGATGCAGGAGTGGACCCATGCCATGCCACAAACATGGAGGTCTTCGTGGAGATAAACATCCTCTGTAATCTTGGGATCAATGCAAAATGACGAAGAACCTTGGCCGGTTTCCCACACTTCATCCCATTGCCTTTTCGTTCTATCCATCTCGATGTTCCACATTTAGGACAATTGTTCAAATCTTTGTCTTCATTCCTGAAAAGTACACAATTATTGGGGAATGCATGGATTTTCTGGTAATCTAGCCCTAGATCTGCCATCAATTTTTTGGACTCATACCAATTGTTTGGAAGGGTATTGCTCAGGGGAAGAACATCCTTAATAAGTGCTACCACATCTAAGAATGACTTGTTACTCCATTTGTTCAAGCACTTCAGTTGAAATAAATGAACCATGAAAGAAAACTTGGAGTATTTTTGACATCCATCAAAGAGGGGTTTCTTTGCCTCGTCCATTAACTGTTCGAATCGATGTAATTCTGGGTCTTCACCTACACCCTCTGCATTATCCACTTCCACCTCTTGCATGAAAGCATCATTCAACAACTGAGACATTTCAGACCTGTGTCCGGTCTCAACCTCAACATTTGGTTCTTGTACAAATCGTGGTTCACCGTAGTAATGCCAAATAGTGTAACGTGGAACGAACCCATCCCTTACTATGTGGTACTCGACAGTCTCACAATTAAATGAATATCTGTTCTCACATTTAAGACATGGGCATCTCATTCTAGCGCTTGTTTGGACAGGTGTGTGATGTTTGGCTATTTTTGAACCATTGCTTATAAAACCAAAGATAAAATATGATTGATCTATGATACTTTATCTTATTGGGTGCCCAAAAGGTTTCCTACCCACGTTTGGCGGGTCAAGTGGCGTTCAGGTTTAGGTACAAACCTATTAATCATGATGAAACATAACTAGTCATTGCAACATCAATTGTAGAGAACTATACAGTAATATACACATTATCATGTCAAAAATGGACATAACCTTAATATTTATATCTCAATCTTACTTCAATCCATTTCATGCGTTTATATATTCCTTTCAATAATAGTGTCCAAAACGGTGATCTTTAAGGAATCTGTAAGAGAATCTTTAAGGAATGCTATTAAAGCGAATTATACTAGCCAATTCAAAATCCAATGAAACCGAAATTAATACATCTTTGAATTTGATGGTCTAACTAACTAGTATTGGCAGATGAAAAGGCTGGGCAAAAGGAGCATTTGTTCTTTATCTCTAATTTTGGCCTGAAACAGGGTAAGTTGTTGATTCAAAGTATTTCCCATTTTATGGAATGGTTTGGTGGGTGGGTCCCTGAGAAGTGGAAGTATTCAGATGGAGTGTGGTTCCCAGAAGCCTAAGAAAAGAGAGCAAAAAGGAAGCGCTCATTGGGCAGGACTATTGTCCCTTATCTCCACCAAAATTCTTCAGCCTCTCTAATGTCACCATGTGGGTATTATTGGATGGGTTCTGAGCTGGGAAGAGACAACCTTCAATTGTTCCTCCTCACCAATCTAGAGCTTACCAAACACCACAACAACCCCCTCCTTCCTTTCTCCACTTTCATTTAGCTTTCCCCTGTTTTATAACATCTTTTGGAGATTCCACTTCTCTCTCTCTCTCTAGATATCCTTCTTGGTGAAAGACATAAGGGTAGTTCATGTTCAATGCAACTTGAGAATAACGTGTCATCCCTATCAGAGAGTCAGTGATTTCATCTTAGAGACTAAATGTCACTAAATTCTAGAATCAATAAGTCCTATTCAGGACATGTGTACACCACCTTAGACCATGCTTTACTTGACTTTTTGCAGGTTTGAGTTTTATTTTGTCGTTTCTCTTGCTTGACAATCATCTGAATGAACCCAGTTTTTTCTGCTTGATGTTTCAAGAATTGGAACCAATATTAATGTACACAATCACAAACTAAAGCATTCGGTTTATTGTCTCTGGTAAGATTTACAGCATGTATACTTTCTTGTCAATATAGTAATATAGTCAAGCTAAGACATATGATCTGACAGAAATTAGGTTTTTTCTCAAAAACTCTACAGCTAGCTAGAGCAAATTAAGAAATAGAGTAAAAACTTTACTAGCTAGCTAGTTAGAGCAAATTAGTAAATAGAAAAAATCAACGCCCAGAATTGATACAGTATTTCTCAAGAATAAAAAGAAGTAGCAGATGTGATGAACAAATAATTGCGAAGAAATATTTTTGAAGCTACGGAGCATACTGTAATATTTTTGAAGCTAGAGGTTCTTCATTTGAGCATTACTTAATTTATTCAGCTCTAGGCTTAATTTCTAGAGTCAGTAGCCTAATTTCTAATTGGGTAACGTTACAAGTATTTCTTCTTTCTTTTTTTTCCCAAACAGAACTTCCAAGTAATTTCACAGCCCCGACAACGACAACGATGACGACCATGGCAATGGCAGTGGGGGTGTGGACGGTGGCGACGGAATCAGGGAACACGAGGATTTGGAACGGCGGCGGCGTTGATGGTGACGACGGAATGAGGGAGCAGGAGGATTTGGGATGGCGGCGGCGACAACGGGATTCAGGTAACGACCACTTCACGCGGGTGTTGGCAGTGACAGCGACGCACGACAGTGACGACAACAACAATTCCACTGATTTGGGACGGTGATTCATGCTGTATACGAAAACCCCCGGTAAAGCACCATTTACTGGGCGTTCTACCAAAACCGCAAGTAAAGCACCATTTACTGGGGGTTTTACCAAAACCGGTAGTAAAGCACACATTTACTGGGGGTCTCGAACAACACCCACAGTTGTTAATAAGGAAATTAATGGGGGTTTTTCGGAAAACTGCTAGGAAAAAGTTATTAATGGGGGTTAACAAGGAAATTAACTGATACTGGGGGGTTTTCCCCAAAACCGCTTGTAAAACCTATTTCCGCAGGCAGTTTTGAGTTAAAACCCCCAGAAAAAACTTGATTTTTACTAGTGATGGTGTTACTATTTGGCGTAATGTACTTTGCTCTCTTCGACGCCGCCAATGAAACATACTACCAATGATCATAGGACACGAAATTGCTTGACTTTTGCTTCAGTGCTAGCTATCCTTTGTATCACCACAAACGTCAAACATGCAAATTGATCCTTCCTTCAGAAGAATTTAGCCTTTGAACGAGAGATTTTTGAAATATTGAGGGGAAATGGGGAGTTGACCGTCCTACGGCACTTGCTCAATGCTTCGGGGTTCGAAATGTAAATATTTTGAATGAGTGGGGTCAGGGTTTCTTTTTAAAACCCTCCGATATCGACCCCTCTAACTTGGTTGACTCAGGTTAAGTGAGCCCAGTAAACGACTTTGAGTTTTTCGCGTAAGCTCTCCGACACCATGTAGTGTGGTGTGATAGTATGGCACCACTTTTTCTGTCCTTAAATATTTACTCAGGCACCACACTACTTTGCCAATTAAAATAGTGCCAGGTCCTTTGGCTTTCCTTTTTCTCTTCTCAACATTTGTTCCCCACATCTAAATCTTGCCTAATTGTTAGTTAATCTATTTGTACCTATTCTATTTTTATTTCACAAGTTATTTACTCTATTGGATTGCAAACTTTTCATCATTTCTTCAACTAGAACCCATAAAATTACTGTTCTAGATGAAATTTAGTAATTTACAACCCATAGAGCACAATTAACCTATTTTCTAAATTTCTCAAAAACAAACTTGGATAAAAAGGTACAAGAGTTGAGCTTAGGCTAACCTAACATGCCAGCCTTGGCATAGAGCAAAATAAAATCATAATGGTTGTCATCCCTGATCTTCTCCAACTTCAATTTTTGTTTCCGCATCCTCTTCCATTTTTTTTCTCCTCTTCAATTGTCTCTTTAAAATTCCCTAGCCTTGGGTCATATGGCGGAATTTCAGAAAGTGGCATGTCATTTTTCAGAGCTATGATGTGATGGATGTCTACTTGGGGTTGTCCTTCGTATTCTATCAAATTCCCCGAGTAATCCTTTCCTCAAGTAGTATTTGTCTAAGAGGGAGAGATCTAGGAATTGTCCTTACTTTCCTAAAAAACCTTCTTAATGGGGGCTTCATCTATAGGACTTTCAGGATAAATGATATTCCTTAGTCTCATGAACTTTTCCTCCAGCTTTACAACACAATGTTGTTATCAAGGGAGGGAAACAAAATAAAGCAGTCTCGACTGATCAGCTGATTGCATGGTCCTCTATTCAATCTCTTTCCCTATATTGATTGACTTGCCTTTCATAATTGCATAGATCATGTATTCTCGGGCCTTTGTCACCTCAAAATAGTCCAAGCCTTGACTTCCTCATTAAGATTTCTCTCTGGAAATGACTTGTAATTAAAACAATTCATCTTCCAAGTAGAACCATTAGGGCATAATGCCTTTGCAAGTTCTTTCAGCCCTACCTCCTTTTCCAAATTAAGGACCTCATCTGGACAATTGGTGGTGAAAAACATACTTATTGATAACATTTCTGCTGGAAATCACTTCTTCTCGCCTTACCTTAAATTTCGGCTCACTATATAAATTCTCTAAATAATGTAGGCAACCTTTAGCAGTACTTTGTAGGGGTGTAAACGAAACTAAACGGTAACAAAAATGGCTTTTCCGTTACCCGTATGCGATTACAAAATCTTATACCGTTACCGTTTTCGCCGGATTATTTTCGCTAAAATTATTTTCGTTTTCGTCCGATTAACTTTTGCTTATTCCATTTTTGCCCGATTAGTTTCGTTTCATCCGTTTAATTTAAAATTTTCATTACATCCGTTTATTTACGTTCAATTATCGTCACTTTCGTTTCGATTATTTTGCTACAGAAATATTTTAGATTTATAAGGATAATAATTAAAAATAATAAATACAAACTAAATAAATTATAAAAATAGTTTTAAATAGTTTTAAATCGAAAAAAATTGAAACAAATATCTATTCAAAAAAAAATAAAACTCACTACATTTGGAATGTCCCATAAAACAAAAAATTACTTACATAACCTACCAAAAGATAGGCTGACAAAAAAATACATAATAAATCTCCATACATATATCTATCCCAAGACTGTAACCAAACAAAATACTTACTATATGTCTCTCGATATATAATCCAAACCTTTTAAATGAAAACACAGACTTCTCATCTGCCATTTCCTATTGGGAAATTTCCTGATACATTCGGCAGTACCATTTCTTGCATTTTTCTGTACCAGTCGGCAGTCGACCAGACAAACCATTTCTATTGGTTAAGAGTCTGAGATTAACCATTAGAACACATAGATCAATTTGAGGATTAAGTGATAATAATCCCAAATGAATGAGAAAATAAACAACGAACTATAAGAGATGTGAAGCAGACAACAGAGAAAATATTAAGAGAAAAAGAGCAAAGACAGAATAGAAGCTACAGTAAAACAGACTCGAAGGGCAAAAAAAAAATCGACAGCAAAGAGGTTGAATAACAAAACAGAAACAATAGGGAGGATAAAAGTGAAAAATTGAAGGGCAAACGAGAGGGAGAAATAGGGAGCAGAAGAGAGAGTACCTGGAAAGGATTTCGACGAGGGAGACGACCACTTCTGCAATAGCGAGGACAAACGCAAGGAGGAGGACGCGCGTCGATGTAACAACGGTTTGAAAACTCTGAGAATAGGCAAACGGAAACGAGACAGGTAAGAATCGAATCACTGAATCAGGAATTACAGAAATCAGAGGTAAAAGAGAGAGAAATCAGATGGAAAAGAGATATGAATCAGACGGAAAAGAGAGGAATCAGATGAGAAAGAGAGGAATCAGAGGGAAGAAGAAAAATACCTCGGCTTTAGACAGAGTTTGTCCAGAGCCAGAGGTGAACGGTACGCTGATAGCTCGATGGTCGCCTGACTCGCCTCTCCGTCTCGCCGGGATTTAGGGTTTGCACTGTTGCACGGGACGCTGGATTAGGGCATCTAGCCTTTTATAAAGCACAACTAGTGACAGTGAGTCACTGAGTGTAGTTACTATTATATATTTACACTAACATATCACATAAGTCATTAGATTAATATATTTAGGACTTTGCCTTTTATAAGTTTATAACATGGTAGATTTTAGGGATTTGTTTTTAGAATATGTTAGAAATTATTAATTGGATCTTTGCTTTTTAGAACTTTGGAGTAATAGAATGATGATAATTGTTTTGGAAAAAATATGATAAACAATCTTAAAATTTGAAATTTTTGGGTGTTATGAAAGTGTTACTATATTTAATATGTAGTTCTTGATAATGGACTCGTAGACCCATGGTCATTGAAAAAAAAATCATATGTATTCTAATAAATGAAACAATGGCATATAATACGTGTAAATTTTATTTTGGTTGATGTATAAGTAAAACTGTGGAAGATTGCTTATTAAATGTTTATTTGATTTAATTAAGGACATAGACAGGTATTAACAATTGCTTAATGAGGTAATTGTATAGTCAATAATAAGTTTATTAATTTTCATTCAATTATAGTAATATAATTATTCGTGTAAGTAAATTTAAGAAATTTGGTTGATTTAATAAATATTCACATATTCTAATTGTTACAAGAAAGTATTAATTATTGCATAATAAAAACCATAATAGAAACTTAACTCGTATTGCAAATATGTTATTTTGACAATTGTTATGTTTTTAAAAAACTCTAAACTCTCTAACCCAATGGGCAATAAGTCATTATATTCAATAACTCATATAAGATATAGCTCATACGAAATTAAGATTCTAAATCAATTACTCAATTAGTCATTACACTCAATTGTTATGACAAAAGATGATAAATTTCAAAATAATTATACAAATATAATAGGAGGGGAAATAATTTTTTGATCTTTATACTGTCACTATTAAATATTCTTTATTAACTTTACTAATTTGATTTATCTACACAAATACATAAGTAAAATATTATTTTTTCTATAATATTTATATGATATCTCATTGTGTGTAGAGTATACTTGGCAAATTAATCAATTAATAAAAATAAAATATTAAACATAAAAAAGATTGATAAATTTATTATATTTCCCTATTTGTGAAGATATATAGTCTCCCTTGTAGTTAAGTTCATAATTATATTTTCTGCCTCCACTGTTGATTGTACCACACAGTATTCGTCTTACTTTTCAAAGAAATGGCAGTAGTAGACTTGCTGGTATCAATACATTTTTGATAATCTGTGTCAGAATAACCAATTAATTCCAACTTGTCCACCTGATAGGTCGAAGCATATGACTTAGTGGGTGAAACCTGGATCACCCTGAAAGCGGCTAAGAACCCCAACAACATTAGCCAGATTTTGTCTTGTACACATAAGAGCATACATAAAACTCCTCATAGCAAAAGGATATGGATATTTCGATTCGTCCAACTTATTTTTGAGTCGTGAAGGACAATCCGCTTTTTAGTGCTATAGTAAGGTACTTTATCTTGAATATAGTTGGACATATGAAACCGATCCAAAAGAGTGTCTACATACTTTTCTTAGAATAAACTTAATATTCGCAAAGCCGTATCTCGCAGAATTTTAATACCAAGAATGTACCAAGCTTCCCCATAGTCTTCCATATTAAATGTCTGAAATAATCATGTTTTTATACCTAGGATAATTTAATATCATTCCCAGCTAAAAACAAATTATCACCGTATGAAGTAAAAAAAGCAATGTGATCTCTCACTATTTTAACATAAACATTAATCTTATGATTTTTTTATAAATCCATACCCCTTGACCATTTCATTGAACACTATATTTCACTGTCTTGAGGCTTGTTTCAAACCGTAAATTGATTTATTCAATTTACACACCTTCGATTCAGTTCCAGTGTAAATCCACTAGGTTGTTCCATATAAATATCCTCGTCTAAATCTCCATTAAGTAAAGAAATTACAACATCCATTTGGAACAACTCGTTGCCATAATATGCAACAAAGGATAGGAGAGTTCGTATAGACTATATACATGCAACTAGAGAAAATTCTTCATCATAATAGATGCCATACTGTTGAGTAAAACCCTGGCAACAAGACAAGCCTTAAAACTTCCAACTTTAGCTTTATCATTCTCGTCCTTGTCAAAATTCTGTTACACTTAACGGGCTTAATTGATGTAGGAGGATCAACAAGTTTTTAAACTTTATTTTTATACATGGAGTCTATCTCTTCTTCCATTGCGAACTTCCATTTGTAGGAGTCCAGGTCAATGAGTGCTTGCTCATAAGTGGCAGGATCAGTCGAATCTACATTCAACCTTATTCTTTCATAAGTTTTTCAAGAATAAGTGTAAAAATAAGAAAATGATAGAAGTTGACTAGGTTTTCTTTCTCTAGTACTCTTCGAATATCCATTTTGAGTGGAATCCTTTTTATTAGCAAGAGATTAAGAGGAGGACATTTCCATAATTTCTTCCAAGTAAGAATTTGTACCAAGATCTTCATCAAAAAAAAATTTTCCTTAATATATTTTACATGTCTACTTTCAATAATCACTTTCTCCTTGGGTTCATATACCTTATATCCTTATGAATGCTCTAAATACTCAACAAATAAACACCTTGGAGTCTCGGCCTTCAATTTATCCTTAGGATCAACAAAACATGACCAATACATCCCACCCTCTAAAATAGTTAAGACTAGGAGTTTTTCTTGACCATACCTCATATGTTGTTGTTTCAACTGACTTTGACAACACTCTATATCAGATATAAGTAGTTATCAATAATGCTTCGCCCCACAAAGATTTTGGCAACTTTTCATGTGCCATCATAGATCTAATCAACTCCAGTAAAGTTTGGTTTCCCTTTTCAACTACACCATTCTGTTCATGTATAGGGTATGCTAAACTAATAAATAATCCCATTAGCTTTGCAAAATTCTGAGAATAACTCCGAATAATGCTCTCCACTAATATCGGTGTGCAAGGGTTTGATCTTCATTCCTTTGGCATTTTCTACCTCCAATTCGAAGGTCTTGAAATAATATAAGGCTTCATTTTTCTTACGAAGTAAAAATACTCTTCCATATCTTGAACAATCATCAATAAATGAGATAAAATATTAATGAGAATTTCAAGTGTTCACAGTCATAGGTCCACATATATCTTAATAAATAATATCTAAAATTTCAGAATTCCTTGAGCCTTTGGATGGAAAGGGAATTTTATTATTTTGTCATAAATACAACATTGACAAGTAGAAAAATCATTATGTGATAGATTATGTAATAATCATTGAGTCACAGGTTTTGTAATCTTATCCTTGTTTATGTGCCCTAGTTGTAGATGCCAAAAATATAATTCATTTTCCGTAATATCTGAAGAAGAAGAAACATTAAACCCCACATTTTCACAAAGATGCAATTGATAAAAATTAGAATTCTGGAAACCTCTCAAAATAATTTAATCCTCTTGTAACATAAAAAATTTCTATTTCCAACATAAAAACTAAATCCAAGTATCTCAAGACAAGATATCGACAATATACTCTTCTCATACAAGTAACATAAACACAATCTTCTAAATCAAAAAATTTATTATTAGCAAGCTTTAGCCGGTACATTCCTACATCATCCACAATGGCTATTTCATCATTTCCCATGTAAATAAAGCTTGGAGTTTCCTCAATCTTTCTTTGCTCATTGAAGTCGTGCAACTCATTTGATTCATGAACAGTTGCACCATAATCAGCCCACCAACTAAAAGGCTTGCTTGATATAAATAGTACAAGTTTCAAGACATAAGGACTTACCGGTTTTCTTCCGTTGTCCCTCTTGCATAGTTTTCAAAGCTCTACAATATTTCTAAATGGAAAAATGATTTTAGTACTGCCATATTTTACTGTACGTTTTTACATCCTGATGTGGTTGTCCTCTTGGCAGCCTAGTTGATAGTTTAGATAAGGTCTAGGGTTTAGGCTTACCTATACAATGCGAAGATAGTTCCTATTTTATCTCTTACATGGTCTGCCAACAAGGACACCACGTCACTCTGTAAACCTTCACAACAAAATTCAGTCAGATGCATATCACCACTCTTCTCGTACATGGCCTGGCATATTGCAGAAAAAAAACATACACATTGTTTTGCATGTACTTCAACTCTTTGTTGATTGAACTTCTTGTCCTTAAAGTTTTGAAACCGAAAATTCTTTCACTTCTTAAAATACTTCTTCTTCTCGCTTCAAAACTACATTAGCAATGGGTGACGGTTTATCCAACTCAATATCTGAATTAACTCTCTCGAGACTGGTTATAAATCTCATTCCAATTCAGAGATTGTCCACTTCTCTTGGAAAGAGAATAAAAATCTTCAAAGCATTAGAAAGATTTTGGTAAAGGGTTCATAATGGTGGCCACTTTAGTTTCTTCATCCAGTGGTCTACTATGATACTGCAACTCATCTGTCATAGAAAGCATGTCATTTACATGCTTTCTCACATCAGAGTTTTCCTCACACTTGGCACGACAAAATATTTGTCATAAATTATTGAAGTGAGTTGAAGACTTCTTTCCATACTTAGCCTGAAGCTGGTCAAATATCGTTTTTTTTAGTGGGGACATAAAAATAAGTCATTAAGAGATTTTCACTATGTGCTCCAAGAATATGTAACCTAGAAATTTGATTTGCATCATCTCATTCCTTGAATTTCCTAAGGTCTTTCTTATACTATTTCATATTGTTGGGGATAGTTCTCAGGGGAAGGTATCTGAGGAGTATCCACTTTGATAATTTTATCATACCTAATCCCGTAGCGTCAATTAGACTTGTAGTGACAGTTCACATAATTTGTTCCATCAAGTACGTTTTTATTTAGGAACTCAGTAAAATTATATCCACTACTTAATGTTCCTGTCATTCAGGAAATATTTTACTATTTGGGAGAACATACATAATAATACAATCATCTAGTATTCTCGCTTACCCTTTGGGGACTCATGAAAGTCACTAGGCGAATCATTCAACCCATAACAAACAAACAATAACATCACAAACAAGCAAGTAAAAAATTAATTCATATTTACCCTTGACTTCATATGAATTAATTTCTAATATACAAATTTAATTATACACTTGCATTATCCTTTAGGGATTTTGCCAATCAAATAATAAAATTAGTAAAACATATAAACCAAAATTATTCTCAAATAAACACACACAAATTTAATTTAATATATACAATTCAGCATTACCCTTTGGAGATTTTGTAAATTACATAATTAAATTAATTTTCACATTCAAATACATAAATACAGTCAAAGTAACGCAATAAAAAATAACTAATAAAACATTACAATAAATTAAAGAAAAAAATAAATAATCAAAAAGAAAACCAAATCAAATAGATATGAATTATATTATCAACCTACAAATCTTCATATCCACATTTTTGCATCTCAAATAGCCAAATTAATTCCAAATAACATGGAAATTAAATTAAAATAAACTTTTGGGTAAAAAAACACTTAAAAACACATTCTGGCCCATTATATATATGCAAAACTTGGTCAGGTTCTTGTTTCTGGATCATTACAAACCCGGACCACACAAATCCTTGTGCCCTCTGGAAAGTCTATGATAGAAAAGCTCAAAGCAGCCCACGCGAATGCAGGCCCGAGCGTAAGCAACCCCTACCGTATGCAATCCCAAGCACACCAAACCCACGCGCTGCAGCAAGCCCGTGTCCAATAGGGTTTATCCTGAGCGCAGTAGGGTTTATCCCATTCGCATTAGGGATTTGCCCGCTTGCGGCAGCAGGAAACACATCTAAAACGATAGCATATTTATATCCAAATAAATAGCTAAAATCAGATAAAATATCCGAAAAATAAGGAAAATGTACGAAAAACTGAAAATCTATCTTCATGATACGAGCAGAGACAAAATAACTTGTATTTGTTAGACTTCAGATCTAATAAAACACATAAACCATCATGAAAATATATATATAATATTTCCATAAAATAACCCAGGCATGAAATCTATACATATGTCATTCAATTGAAAATATAAGAAATTACAGGAACGTACCTTTCATCTTTTAATATTAATCAAGTCGAATTGCACAATAAAACCTTTTTGTCAGACCAACCTTTTTGTCAGACCAGGTGTTCATTGTCATCGCGTCACTTGTAAGACCTTGAGGATTTATACCAATGGGTATGACACTAATGACTCTCTTCAACGTGGGACTAATGACCCTTGGGAGAGATACAACTCTTTATTCCCAAAGCATCCCCAGAGTCAATGTACCCATTAAATCTACCTCTACATGGTGATGTGCTGCCTATTATTCCCTGAACTGAACTTCCAATGACAAATTCAATATTTGAAACCATAATTCCAACAGGATTGACCTAGAGAGAGATGTATTCTCCTGGGAAAATTTTGTGAAAAGGGATCTGAGTCTTGAATCTCATGTTGAGTCAAAGTTACAAATTCTACTACAACTACTTGGAGAACAAGATGAACGTAGACAAAAGCTAGAAAGGAATAGATCCCCTTATTTTCAAGTGGCCAATTCAGTGGAACCAACGCTGAGGAATGAAGAACTTCTTGAAGAAAGTGAGAAGAATTGGGATGCACCTATAAATTGGTCCTCTCCATCTTGAACAAATCCAACATCACCAAAATTCTCTCAAGTATCACTAGCAACCTTTCCATAGGAGAGACTCTTGAAGCTTTAATGTTAAAGAACCTGCAAACTCTCAAAAGAGTAAAGTTTCACATGAGTGATCTGCTTACACATTTCAGTATAGAAGAGTAGTGCAGAACCATTAGCCGACCTATGGATAACAACAAGGACCAAAGTTGTGAGCAGAATATATCAGATTCTGAATATGGTCACTCTACCCCTAAGGAACCTCAAGAGTGATATCCACCTTGATGAAGTAAAAGCAGCACAACCAAAGAGCTTTGAAATGAGCAGTGAAGAAAACGTAAATGAATTGGAGAAGGTTGGAGACAGTCATAGTTGTGATTCAATCCGTAATTCTCCAATCAAATATCATGTCATGGGTCTTTAGTGTGGCTATGTTTGTGGTGGATCCATGGAAAACGATCAACCCAATAGGAAATAGAGCAGGTCATGCGCGCAGTCATCTATGCTAATTTGCGGAGAAGGGAAGCAGCAAGCTGAAAGAGTTTGCGAAGAAGCGTTGGAAGAGTGTAGTGAATGGCTAAATTGAACACGAACCTTCGAATTCTAGGGAGACTTAGAAGGACAATCAATTTTAGGAACCAATTTCAATAAAAGTAGGAGGGACTCAGCTAGAGTTAATCTAGACATGTTGATCCTCACAGATTATGAGCTAACCTTAGCTTCCAAAATGAGAATTCTTTTTGGAAAGGTTGGAGAAGCTCATGAACACCATGGAAAGCCTTGAAGCAAGGTGAACAATTCTCCCAATCATTTCTCGAGTCACAGGGGAGATTGAAGAGAGAGTGAATTAGCCTCAGAAATATGACTAAATTTCCACTTTGATCCTGGTGGAATGAGCTAATTTCATTGCTTTATTTTCTATTTTCAATAAATAAAAAATCTTATTTGGGCATTGTGCGCTCCGTGACTCAGGATTTGAGGCAGGAGCCTCAAGCTTCGCATGCTAGGGCCTTAGGCCCAACGCTGCGGCTCTGACACCTTATTTTTTTCATCTTCTGCCTCTCGACGCCATGTGGTGCTGCACCTTTTGTATGGAGCGCTCTGTAGCTTCCTAGTGACATGCTGCTCCGGTGCAATTGCTCCAAATTCACGTTGTGTGGTGCCAGCTTCTGTTGTCCTCTTCAAAACTTGATAATGACCGTCTTTTGCTCTAAATCCTTGAGTTTTTTTTGCATCAATTCCCTCTTGGCATCTTCCATGTAATTCCTGCATAAATCACCAAATTGTGGTTAAATGGGATTAAATTGCCACTAAAGCGGCCAAAAATTATATCTAAAACATGGTATGAATTTGTCCCAACAACAGAAGATAGACATGGCAGAGAAATTGCATGGCTTCATAGTGTAAGGGGCAAAATATGTACTAGACGGGCTGGCGGAGACCCCGAAACAGGTTTAGGAAGCAAGGGTGCCTTGGATAGCGGAAAGGACATCTCGCCGAAGACCACCATCGACTTATATAAACTCGGCCTGTTTTAAAGTCAAGACACTTATGCTCTTTATGATAACCAATGAAAACATAACCAGTGGACCTGTCCTCAAGCTTATTTGCAATGGAAAGACACAAATATAAATATCAATGACAATCAAAAATACGCATTAAAGAGTAGTCGAGCTCGTGGTTTGAGAGGCATTTATAAGGACTTTTGGACGACAACAGAGGCGTGGGAAGCCAATTTATAGTATAATTAATTTGATGAAGGAAAGGCAAAGTCCCAATGCAGTCTTGGCAAAGAGGCTTATGCAGGCAAGGTTAAACCCATCTCAACAATGTGTCTATACTTGGGTTAAGCCATACCATTTTGCTGAGGGGTACAAGAACATAAAATCATATAATGAATGGCGGAAGTGACAAAAGCTTGTTTAAAACAACTGTTGAGAATTCAGTGCCCAATCCGATTGAAAGTACTTTATTTTAGAAGAAAGTAAATTTCCAACCAGATTTTTGAAATTTACAAAACAGAAGAACAATTCCGATTTCGTATAAAGGAAATAAATCCCACTTAAATGATTGTAGTGTTCAATGAAAAAAATGTAATACTTGAATCCATTATATGACGTAATCAAGCATGGTAACCACACGTCAGCTGAAATCGTGTGCAGTGGGGCGGGAACTCAAGACGATGTCATAGAGAAGAGTAGACGAGTAGACTTAGAGACATGACATGCATTGCAATTTATTCGAAATTTCAATATTTAAAGAATGAAATACTTAGCAAAGTACTTGACTACCCGGATGACCTAATCTTTCTTGGTGAAAAGAAAAAAGCGACACAATAGACTACAAATAACAAGGAGAGACAGCATGGTTAGTGAAGTACAATTCAATTTAATTCCTTCCTTTAAGCAACGTTCTGCCATTGTTGACTTCCTCTACTGAAAAACCATTAGAATCAAAGGTAGCAATACAGTTCAGATAGAAGGTCAAATGAGAAACAAACAAGAGATTTTTGAGAGAAGAAAGAATGCATAAAATGTCTCAATGGGACACAGATGGTTGAGTTTAACATTACCAACAACGGGTATGCGCAGACCTGATCCATTCCCAAGTAGAACTAGGTCAGACCCGAGGAAAGGGACATTGTCAGTGATGTGTGAAGCATCAGAGGTGATATAGTGTGAGGCTCCGGAATTCGTGTACCAAGCCAAATTGTGAGATGTGTCTATTTGTGCGGAATAAGCTAGAGGAGAGACCGTCAGTTGGTAAGCAATGTTGAAACGATTGTGGCACTGGATGGCAGTGTGTCTGAATTTCAGGAAAATCTAACAAACTGGGCGATTGTTGTTGTTGGCTCCGTCAGTCAGTCCATGACCTTGACAAGACCAGGATTGGGTGCATAGTCATGGTTGGAGCATCTACAGCCTTTCCTGGAGGAGAGGCCGTGGCCGCCTCCAGAAGCCATATTGGTTTGTAGACGAGCAGTAATTTCAAGATTGTTTGTCTATTCCTGCATTTGGAAGTGATGTTCTTGTGTGAGCAAGAGATTCTAAAGGTTACTGAAAGTTATCAGTTCATCTCCGCATGTGACAGTCTGGGTGAATGGCTCGAAATCTGTCCCAAGACCATGGATGTAGTGAGTCACAGTTTGGTTGTCTAGAAGTTGTCCTGACGCAGCAACATCATCCACAATACGGTTGATTGTGTCAAGGTATGAAAACATAGAGAGCAACTCCTTCATCAGTGTCTGCAGTCGAAACCGGATATGGTTTAGTCTTGCTCAAGACTTCGATGCACAAACTGACTTGAGCTTCAGCCACATTCCCCTGGTAGTGGTCAAACCGATGGTGTGACCAAGAGCTGCTTCAGACAAAGTAGCGACGATCCAAATTTGAATCGCCTGATCGAACACATAATATTAGGTATAGAGAGGGTTGGGTTCGAGTTCATCAGAATTAGAGCTGTGGATGAACTATTAAGGAGGGACAAATATCCGTCAATGAGCCCCATGACCTGTTGAATAATAAGAATAGGTTGCATCTATTGCAGTGCGCCAAAGGAGATACTGGGAGGAGAATAAACTTGAGTATGCATTTTTTAAGCCGACGGTTTGGAGGAAGAATGATTAGAATCGATTGCTATGAATTGGAGAAAGGAGAATCGAAAGAAGAGACTGCATGGGGGCTTAGGAGTAAGACAACCTAAGGTTTGTAGCCTAGGTCTGGCGTGGCGTGATACCATGTAAAAGTGTGATCTTTGATTATTCTTTACTGAACATACAATGTGTACATATACTTATAGAAGAGCTAGAGTTCTAGTCATATTAGGTAGCTGACTTATATAATACAGAGATAATTACAACCGAAAGTAGAACTTGACTAAATACAAAGATTACAATTAGAAAGAGTTTCCAAAATGCAGGATTCAATAATTTCAATGAGAATCTGAATCTGCTTCTCCAACAGTTATCTTAACTGAATGTAACTCTAGCACTCGTGTAACTATATGTACTAAGTTGTACAATCAATTTAATCAATCAGAAATTACACGTTTACAAAAATTCCCATAAAACATCAAGCACAATCTTCTTCTTCCTCTACTCATTTCATGCAGAATCCTTCATGGTATAATGAGAGCATACTAGAAAATATTTCTATAAAGTAGAAATTTCCTTAGGCATGCTATTAATGGGCTTATATTAAGTGGTAATCTGGCAAACCCATAGACTACTAAATTGATATGGACCCAAAGAGTAGATACCCATATTGGCCCATCAGGGGATTATGGGAATCCTGATTGACCACTATATAAAGACTCTAGGTTATGGTCCCCAATACACCAAATCGTACACGTGATCCCTTCTCCCCTTCTAGAAGAGACTTTAAGTCCCATTAAAGAATAAGGAGATTTGGTTGAGGAAGACCACGAATCACACACGTATTCCTGATCAGATTGTCGCAGTAATTCCACAACAATTGGCAATCTATGTCGTCAAAATTAGGTAAGTTGTCCAAACTCTATAAAATCTTTATAATCTGACTTGATGGTTCATATCGATTTAGATTAATTTCTATCATTTGATTCATTGGCATCCTGCAACATTTACTGTAGAAATATTGGCAAAAATTAACGACAAGGTGATCAATCGAGGCTTACTCTCTGGTGCCGGGTCTTCTTCTCAAACATGGTAGAAAGTAATTTCTATCTTTTGCTTAATTGGCGTCCTCCAACATTTACTTCTTAATCTCCTTAGTGGGTCTTCTTCTCCTATTTATAATCCAGATTAAGTCAAAGGTCTTGTATCTTCCTCCACTATTTCTTAGGCCATTGACAGGCACTTCCTCCCATATGACTGGTCTAGCTCATGTTGTACTCGTTTGTATTCCTTTAGGTCATTCAATATCAGTTCGACTTCCAAATTGGTCTGCCATTTTTGTAAGATACAATTTGGGCTCTATCAAGCTTAACTCCAATATAACTCTCCTTGATGTCTTATATATTCCTTCTTTTCTGTTTTTTTTTTGTTTTTTTTTTGTATCTGAGTCTAGTTGATCGATTGACCAAAACGTTACACTTTTAAATCACTTCTCATATGGTTGCTTTCTTCAGGACATGGCGTCAAAGAGGCTCATTATATGCAGTGGGCGATTTCAGGATATGCAAAGAGTTTTATGTAGGAACAGAACGACTTTTTGTTTCACGTGATGTCATTTTCTATCAGGATTAGTTTCATCACACAGCTATCACAATTAAGGCGATTACACCAGTTGCTTCTCACCCATTTCCTTCTTCTGCATAAGGTTGAGAAAACAAAAATAGTAATCTAGAGTTTTTCCTCTTCAGTCACCATTAGGGTGGACTGTGTTAATGTTACAGATATATTAGGATTAATTAGCATTATGCGCTATTAGTAGGGTTTATTGTAGACATAAGAGAGCTTCTTCCTCGGACTGAAAGGGCCCGAAGTTATTTTTTCCGCACCATTAAGGTTGTTTTCCCTATTGGGTCATCTACTATGATGTGTTGGGCAGCTAGAAGAAGCACCATAAATCGACTCTCTATACTGCAACACAGAGAATATTTTTCTTGGCTAAAAATAAGTGTTTCTGTTCTCTTCTGCATTTTGCCTCTGCTATTGTTGATGCCTAATGTACTCCAGATTGACAATGCATGAATCAAGCTTTCCTTTAGTGATCAGCGTCGTACTCAAGAGGGTTCTGTTCTGTTTCAGGAATCGTGTTGCTGGTCGATAAGTTGTTGTAGAGTCGCCAAACTGTGGTCTTTTACTCTATTCTGATTTCTGTTGGGGCTACTCGTGTTTGTGGGTCTTTGTATGAAATCGATATTTGTTCTCTCTGCCATGTATCTCACAACAGTTTAATTGCCAAGGGATCTCCACATTGATGCTGGGTTTAAAAGTATATTGACGGCTGAGCACAAAAGGGATTTCCATCACCTTGCAATGGGCTTTTAATTGGAGGCTAGATTTCGGCTGGTAAGTGCTGCTATATAGATATTCATGGAGACAACAGAATCATCATGGCCATGCTGCACTTACTAAATTAAATTTCAATTAGAAGTCAAGTAAGAAGAATTACAGACTCCACCTCTTGCAATCCTCTTTTTCAGCTATGAAGTTTTTTTCTTCTGTATGTCCGGGATCAAACAACCAAAACAGATACCAACACGCACAAGCTAAAGTTGAATTTGCTATCCTAGCTTTAGAGACACTGCTTTATTCAAAGCAACGCAATCTCATACGTTCATAGCCAAATATAATTTTGATCTTTCCATCATCCTGAAACGACTAGGAAGAAGAAATAACAAAAAGGTCGTTACAATCCCGCATGAGATTAATATACTGCTTCCTAGTAGAAAAGTACCATTGCAACCACCTCATCTAAAAAAGCTCAGTCTGCCGTCGGCCAAAAGGCGCGGGCGGAACCCAAATACCCGTCGTCGGAACGTCGTCGAACGTCCGTCGGCAGAGTCATTGGCTGACAAAAAACCCGTCGCGCAATAAAAAAACTCGTTACGCGAACAAATCTACTTGGCCTACGCCGGGAGCCGTCGGCGGAGTTGATCGTCCAACGACGGACCGCACAGCGTCGGCGGAATGGATTCCCCTGATGTGTGGGGATGCGTCGGCGGAATGTTCGAAAAAATAAAAAAATTTAGATTATGGAGAAGAGAGAAGAGAGAAGAGAGAGAGAAGAGAGAGAGAGAGAGAGAAGAGAGAGAGAGAGAGAGAGAAGAGAAAGAGAAGAGAGAGAGAGAGAAGAGAAAGAGAAGAGAAAGAGAAGAGAGAGAAGAGAGAGAGAGAAGAGAAAGAGAAGAGAGAGAGAGAGAGAGAGCAGAGAGAAGAGAACAAGAACGAGGAGAGAAGAGAGGAGAGAAGAGAGAAGAGAGAGAGAGAGAGAGAGAGAGAGAGAGAGAGAGAGAGAGAGAGAGAGAGAGAGAGAGAGAGAAGAGAAAGAGAGAGAGAGAGAGAGAGAGAGAGAGAGAGAGAGAGAGAGAGAGACCACAGAGCAGAGAGCAAGAACGAGGAGAGAAGAGAAAGAGAAAGAGAAGAGAGAGATATATATATATATATATATATATATATATATATATATATATATATAGAGAGAGAGAGAGAGAGAGAGAGAGAGAGAGAGAGAGAGAGAGAGAGAGAGAGAGAGAGAGAGAGAGAGAGAGAGAGAGAGAGAGAGAGAGAGAGAGAGAGAGAGAGGAGAGCAGAGAGCAGAGAGCAAGAACGACGAGAGAGAGAGAGAGAGAGAGAGAGAGAGAGAGAGAGAGAGAGAGAGAGAGAGAGAGAAGAGAGAGAGAGAGAGAGAAAGGAGCGAGAGAGGGAGCACACCTGTCACCATATACAGATGAGAGTTTAATGTGGAAAATCTGATATCTGATAAGGAAGCTCACAAGCTTATAATGCAATTTATTTGACGTCACAGTATTAACAAGCTGTCTGCTTAAAAAGCGCCCATACGTGAACAACATTGCAGTGAAGAAAAAATGCCTGCAAATATAGAAAAGCAAAAACATAGTAATCAGCTATATTTCTTAACTAGAAAGACACTATATACATATAGACAAAAAGTACAACAGAGAATCTTTTTACCTGTATATTTGAGAGAGAGCCACTAATAGGCATGCAGTGCTGACCCTGACAGAAATGAAGCAAAAGACTGAATTCATTTGCTCATATATCATACAGCTGCCCTTTTCTTAAGAAAATAAAGCTGCTCTATGTAAAACTTTTGGCAATGTAAAAGCAGCAAGTCACACATCCGGTTAATGAGAACTAGTAGCTTTGGCATTTTTAAAAAGGATTTACAAATGGTAGCATGTTAAAAAGAAAAGGAAAAATCCCACAATGTTTAGAAAGGAAAAATGGTATTACTGGATTCTCCACTTACAAGAGATTAAGTAAATCACTGCACTATTAAACACAGAAGAACCAAATCTAAAGGATACACTAAAGTGAGGACTGCAGCAGAAGAACAAGCCGACTACAAGACTTTCAACTCGTAGAATTACTCATTGTTATAAGGCTCAACATCAAGTAATCAGCCAGGGCCTGCCTTAATATGTGGTATCCATAGTGATAATTGCACGAAATACTCAGTCATTCAGTATCAAAATTTATCTCACTAAAACAAATATTTTTAGTTCAATAAATGCAATTTAAAACATTGGGAACCTCCATAGATTCGTAACTCCGTAAACAGATATAAGGCTCAAACTGCCAAAAATTATGCATCCTATGAGACACAGGCGAGTCATCATATAAGCTCTTATCCAATAATTTATTAACTACAAAAGCCACATCTTGGGGGCTTCAACATTGAGATGCTGTTCCTGCTTCCTCTTTAACAAAATCTCGTTTATTACTCAAACCAAAAAGAAAGAACCATTAAAGGGAAAGAAGCAAATAATAGTCATCCACAAAGCTTACCTCCCATTGAACAACACATCAAACCAACAAGCAAGCCCATGTCACCTAGTCCCGACAGTGGCCTTGAAATTTAGTGGGATGTCAAATTCATATAGCTCCTCCTCCTAAAAAGTAAAAGATGGGTGTATAGATGAGAGAGAGAGAGAGAGAGAGAGAAGAATCGAGGTAGATTACATGCCATTGCAAATTGAACAAGGTAAAAGATGCACTCAAAAATATAAATTCAGACAACTCAGAAAGTTCTTATGTGATTGTCTCAAATGCATGAGACTAGTCTCATTACTTTGCTTTAGATACTTAAAATCTAAAGTTTGACTAAATCAAGCTCTAGTTGCTTGTGCCTATTCACAGTGTTCTCATGTGTACATCTTGATTTCCATGCCTTTATTTTATTTTATTTTTGAAATTTGGTAAGTCTCACATTTTCAATAGAAAGAGTGTACAGCAGAAAGGGGCTAGGGGTGGACGCCCCTTTCATTTTCGATGCCTTTAATTTCGAAAGCTTGTAATGAACCCTCCATTTAAAAAAGCTTGTAATGAACCCTCCATTTAAAAAAGTTAGGATAACATCAAGCTGAAATGATTCCAGTTTCTTTGAGTAGCCAAGACAAAACAATTATCATTTCATCAGTTCTGGATACTGGTGGACACGTTTCGAAGAAATAAATTCTTGTTGAAAATATTCTTTTGTAATCAACCTCGTTAACAATCATTAGTGACTTCGATATAAAGATTCTCTTGAAGCCAAGAGCTCCTCTATTAGTCGGTAAATCTACCGATGTGTTCCTTATAAGTAGCTTCCAAACTGCATCATATAAATATGAACTAATATAGTCTTTGTAGAGTCATCAAATGGAACAAATGAATTAATAAGTTTAAAACAGATGAGAGAAGGGTTGACATGTTGACTGAGAGATGAATGCATGAAAAGAAAATTGAATAAAGGATAACACATTCACATACTCGAGGAAAACCTATAGAAATCCCACCAAGTATTGGTTTTGGAGGACTAAAAATAGCCTGAACCATGAGAGAAAAACATAAACAAAGTGCGTCTTCAAAATTAAAGACAATAAAAAATATGACAAAAATAATGATATGATATAGTTTTACAGCAATAACTGAACTTTTAAATATACAAATAACAGAGTTAAATTCCCAATGTCACTAGAAGGGTGCGGGGGAAGGAGGAGAAGAAGGGGTGGGAGAAGGAGGAGAAGACGCGTGCAAGGGAAGGAGAAGAAGACATGCGGGGGGAGGAGAAGAAGACGGGCACATGGGAAGGAGAATACGGGTGTGGGGGAAGGAGAAGATGGGCGCGGGGGAGGGAGAAGACGGGCGTGGGGGAGGGAGAAGACAGGAACGGGGGAGAGAGAAGAAGGGCACGGGGGAGTGAGAAGAAGGGCGCGGGGGAGGAAGAAGAAGGGCGTGGGGAGGGAGAAGAAGGGCACAGGGGATGGAGAAGAAGGCACGGGGGAGGGAGAAGAAGGGCGCGGGGGAGGGAGAAGAACGGAGCGGGAGGAAGCCCATTGGTTTTGTTAAAAACAATAAGGGCCAACTGTCCGCCAACGGGGAATCGGCCAACGGATGGCGCAGGTCCACCGGCCGATTCTCATTCCGCCGACGGCATCCGTCCGCCTTCCTAATGAAATTTCAAGTCAAATTCTCAAAATCGCTTCAAGGCAGATCTGGCAGTTTCCGTTCTGGAGTCGTAACTTTCTCTATTATTCCTTGAGGTTTTCAATGTTGGACAAATCTTATTGAATTGTGGTGGGTGTCATGCATTAAACGTCAGCACTGATGAGATCATGTGGGTAGATATCTTCTATATTTGCTCGCATCTCAGGTAAGTAGTAGTTGTCCAACTTAGTAATTTAGTTTAGCCAGCTCCTGCGCTGATCTTTTCTCTTTGTTGGACAATTAAATCCTACTTTAAGTTGATCATTGTGGTAGAACTCTTAAGCAGTGTTTTAAAAATCGAACCGACCCGGCTGGTTCGACCGGGTTTAACTGGAACCGAGGCTTTGAACGGTTTGGTTTGCTCAAATACCCGGAAATGGTCGAAAACCCGTTGACTGGCCGGTTTTAGCAGTTCAACCGCTGAACCGTGAATCGGACGGATTGGTTGAACCGGTCTACTTTCCGTTTCAAATTTTTAGAATTTGTATTTTTAATCTTTTTTTTGCATAAAGAAATCTTGTTATGAATTTTTTTTTATTAGATACAACTCATACCGGTTGAACCCAGTTGAACCGGTTGAACCAGAATCGGAAACTCCGCCGGTTCGATCACCGGTTCGGTTTTTGACAACACAGCTCTTAAGCAATGAAGATGTACTCTTCATTATGATTTTATCTACTACATGTTTCAGAGGTTTTCTTTCCCTTGCGGTGCATTAGTTTGGAACTGCTGCACTTATTTTTCTGGGTTGTTGTTCATTGCTATATGCTATCGTCAACGGATATATATCAGAATTGGAGTTTGGGAATGACTATTCTTCCTGCTGGTTCTTATTGAATTATTTTAATTTCATACAGTTGTTGATGGTATGTGGATTGTAGAATCATGGTATATGGATACTGTGGAGAATCTATTAATGATTGTTTTAAGCATATTGAGATATTGTAGGAAAGGGTTTTCCATGAGAAAAAAATGAGAATTTTATTTGACAGGAAATTATGGCAAACCTCACAAAGTGGCTGGATAAATTAAACGATGGATAAATAAGAGGCTACCCTATATGCCGAAAAAACCACAACAGTAGCTTTACAAAGAGTCCTTTCTCTTCAAGCTTCAGGATGTTTTCATGAGACCACTCATGTTAATGCAGACTTGTAGGATTTTCTTCAATCGCCATAGATGGTCAAGCCAATGGTGCAGCCTCCTTTGCAAGTCATTCAACGACCTTCTTCTGTCCACGGGCTCCCATCAGCACTGCTATTGCCTCCACTCTTATCAGACTTTCAGCATTATAAACCACAACCATCTCCACCACTCCACTGGCCCCTCAACCTATGCATTCCAGTACACTGATGCCAGTAGTGTTGTTTGATCCCAGGGATGATCCTATACCAGCTCTAGTCAAGACCAGCCTGACTTGCCAATCACAGTTCATCAAACAGATTTCGCTACTCCTGTTATAGTCTCGATTTCTCCAAGGAAGACCATCCCCAGGTACTCTTTCATGGCTCTTTGCAACCACTTCATCTGGGCTTTCATCCTCTTGCCCCTCTTACACCAATTGTCGTATCACAGCTACTAATGTCGACTTCTTTCCTTGAGTCAGCACGTTTTTTTGATTTAGCATCCTCACCTGTGCCACTGTCATTGTCAAATTCAGCACCCTAACTAGTGCCACCGCCTTTGTCAGATTCAGCATCCTCACCAATGCCACCGCCTTTGTTAGATCCCATGCCCTTACCGAAGCCACCATCATTGCCTGATCCATTTTACTTCAATTAGTTATTATTTGTTTATCTGTCTAGTTTACTTGCTCCTGAAGCCAGGAATGGCATTATTGTAATTTTGTATTTTCGGACTCTATCTATACATGTTTTAGGGTTGTAGGTCATTCACGTACAATCTTTTTCTCTCCTTCTCTCTTCCCCTTCTTCCTATCTCTTCACTTTTCTCTCATCTTTTTATCTTCCTTTACTAAACCTTACATGGTATCAGAGCGGGGACTTTGATTTCAGCTATCTAGATGTATTTTCTTCGTTTGATTCTTAGATTTAGGTTGTTAAATTAAAGTTTCTGTTGTTGGACGACTAAAATAATTTCCATTTGTTTTTCTTCTCCTGCCATGGCTATAAGCTATGGTTTGTGCTGCTGATTGACTGCATTATGCACTTCATATTTCTCAAAAGAAGGATAATCTACTGTTGCAGAGTTGTAGGCTTGTGTTGCTGTTGCTGAGCTGTAGGCTCGTGTTGTTGTTGCTGAGCTGTAGGCTCGTGTTGTTGTTGCTGCTTCTGCTACTGATGTCTTCAAATTGTACAAAATTGTTTTTCGAAGTGCCTCGGGAATCGTATGAATGCTGTTTTAGTGGAAATCGGTCTCGAAAAGATATTGAATAGTGATTCGCAGCACTCAGGTGTGTTACATCCAATTTTAGGGCTGATGTCATTATCCTAGGGCTGACATCCACAAGTGTTCTTCCCCAGGTTATTTCTTCCTTGAATTCTGGTAAACTCTTCCGTAGGTATTCTCAGGTTTTTCTGTGGTCGGATTGGATTTTTTTTTTAAAGTATTTCCTTGGTTTGTTTGCTCAACCACAGCTTTCTGCAGTATTTTTCCCCGTCTCAGAGGACTGTTTTTGTTAAATTGTGTTGCTGGAATATTAGTGTGATTCGTCCTATTCATCTGATTCTATCTTTTTGTTGGTTGTGAGCTACTTTCTGCATCTTCAGTGTTTGCTTGATTTTTATCATGTCAACTAATGAAACTTGTGATTGTGGTATGGTTGTTGGAGTACCTGTACTTACTAAGGATACAATTCAGATTACTGCATCAAAACTGAATGGAGAAAATTATCTATAATGGGCCTCTTCTTTTAAAATTTTACATGGGGCTATGAAGAAAGAGAGTTATATTCTCAAACATCCCCCAAATAAAATACTATGATTTGGAGGGTTGATGATATGTAGGTTCAAACCTGGATCACCGGAAGTATAGAGGACTATATAGCTTAACAAGTTATGAGTTATCTTATGACTAAAGATCTTTGGGACACCCTTGCTGATATGTATAAACAATTCTTTACTCCGTCAAGAGGTGAAAAATTAGTAATTCAATATTTCATTCAGATGAGATGTCTTCTGCAGGACATACAAAACTATCGTCCCCTAGATTCGAATGTTAGTGTTATAAAGCGACAAAGAAATCAGGTAAATGTGGCTCGAGTTTTGGATGGCGTAGGTTCTAATTTTGATAGTGTTCGGCTCAAATTTTAGCAACCGAGAAAGATAATATTACTCTAGAGGATGTATATAATAAGGTTCTTAATGCCGAGTCTACTTGTCTCTCATCATCAAGGGGGTCCTCGGAAAATTATTCTACACTTAAGAGTGCCGCTACTTTTAATAACAACAATTCTTCCCCAAAAGTAAAGACAACAATGACAAAGGCAACGGTAAAGGTAATTGCAAAAAGGAGACAGAAAATGTATGCATTGTGGCAAAAATAATCACGACTCTGAAAGGTGCTAGGACAATTTGGCAAACCAGATTGGGACAACAGTGTTGGTTGATCTGATTCTGTGATTGATGTTTAAGATCCAGTGGCAGCAATGCAAGATTTTTTATCCAAAATTTCCAAGCAGCGTAGCCATGGCCAATTATTCTCCTCTTCTCTCTCTCACTTCTATTGCGCTATCTCCTTCCTCAGCGATGACCTCTACTACATCAGATATTTTTTCACTTCAGGTTTCTTCTCCCTAGTGAATTATTGATTCTAGGGCATCCAGTCACATGTCAAGTACCTCTTCACTATTTTCTTCCTTTCGTCCAGTTAGTACTTACAGGTTTGTTACTCATGTTGATGGTTCTACCACCTCTAATCTCACATTGCAGTCTGTTCTATTTCTCCCAAAATTCCCATTAATCTTCTTTTTTTGAGTAAGTTAACTACAGATTTATCTTCTTTCATAAATTTTTTCCCATCTCGTTGTGTGTTTCAGGATTTGTGGACGAAGAGGGAGATTGGTTCGGGCAGTGACTATTGGTCTATACTTGATGGAGACTCCTCCCAATGATATCGTAATGCATAACACAAAATCTCCATATCTACTTCATCTTTTGCTTGGACACCCTTCACTTGGGAAATTGTATCAACTTTTTCTTCCATTCCAAGAACCAAAAAATTGCAATGTACTTCATGTCAATTAGGCAAACATCACATATATTTTTTTTTTTGCATAATACTAGTCAGAGTAGTCGTCTATTTGACTTAGTTAATTTGATGTCTGGGGGCCATATTGGATTTCCAGTAGTTTTGGTGATAGGTTTTTCCTTATTTGTATTGATGATTTCAGTAGAGTCACTTGAGTGCATCTCCTTTGGGAGAAATTTGATGTTGTTAATGTATTACAAACTTCTATACAGGAAATAAAGACCCAGTTTAATGCTTCAATTCGTCTCTTTCATTCTGATTAGAATTTGTGAATAAAAGTTGTTCTAATATATGTGCTCGATTGGGAATTGTTCATCAGTCTACTTGTGTTTACACACCACAAAAAAATGGTGTGGTTGAAAGAAACAACCGCCATCTGTTATAAATTGCTAGTCCAGTGCTCCTTCATTATAGTGTTCCTAAACTTTATTGGGGTGATGTTGTTCTTATTGCTTGCTCTTTGATAAATTGTTTGCCTTCTTCTGTTCTTCAAGGTAAAGAACCTCTAACAATGCTGGATCATCAAGCCACTTTTTCCCCCTTCCATTATGTGTTTTTTGTTGTATGTGCTTTGTTCATAATCTAGATCACCTGCAGGACAAACTAAACCCCCGGTCATCAAGTGTGTATTTTTTGGGTACTATCGCTTTCAAAAAGAGTACAACTGTTATGATCCAGTTGGTCATAAGATGTATGTCTCTGTAGATGTCACCTTCCTTGAGGAATTATCCTATTTTGATTCTTCATCTTCTGTTCATCCTATTGCCTCTTTTGATTCTTCTTCTCCACTTCGGTTCTCGTGTCCTATTAGTAATGATCTGCACGTTTCTCCTCCTGTGTTGGGTCCACCGGTGTCCTGATCTGATCCTCCCTTGCTGGTATACTTGAGGCGCCAGAAACAATCTACTAAAGACCAACATCTTCTAGTCGAATCCTCTTCCTCTAAATCTGTAGGGCATCCACTTGATAACAGTCATCTTCCTATTGTTCTTCATAAGGGTAAGGGTTCTTGTACACAACACCCTTTTTCTCATTTCGTTTCACTGTCTTCTCTTTCTCCATCTTTTCATTAGCTTGGATTGTCTTTATATCTGGTTTCCATTCCATATCGTATATCAAATGCTCTTCCTAAACCTGAGTGGAAGTTAGCAATGGATGACATAATGCGGGCTCTTCAGGAGATGGATGACGTAATGAGGGCACTTCCTAAACCTAAGTGGAAGTTAGCAATGGATAAATTCAGTAAGGTGGTTGGTAATTTCGGGTTGAAGATAAGTCATTGCGACCATTCTATTTTTATTTTGAGGTGTTTTTTGGGTTTGATTATCATGGCAGTATATGTTGATGATATTACAATAACTAGTGATGATTTGGTAGGTATGACTGAAGCTAAATTGTATTTGAATCATCATTTTCAAGTGAGAGACCTTGGTGTCTTACGCTACTTCTTGGGCATTGAGGTTGCCTGCAGTAAGGGGATAAATCAATGGTCCTGTCTTAGAGGAAATATATGATGGATATTATTCATGAGTATGGGCTATTATGAGCCAAGCTACTACACCAATTGTTTCATCCTTGGAGTTACATGATGTGAATAGTCCCCAATTAGCATATGTGACACATTTTAGTTGGTTTGTAGGACAACTTATTTTTTTTTACAGTCACTCGACCTGACATTTTATTTGTTGTAGGAGTGATTAGTTAATTTATGGGCAAGTTATGTAAGGTTCATCTCAATGTTTCCATCAAATTTTAAAGTATTTGTAAGGTGCACCTGATAAGGGACTTCGGTTTAATTCTTATGGTCATCTTGATATTGTTGGATATTCTGTTGCAGACTATGTTGTTTCTAGGACTGATAGGAAGTCTACAACTGGATATTGTATTTTTGTGGGAAGAAATTTGATAGGATGGAAAAGTAAGAAACAAAATGTTGTAGCTCGTTCCAATGTTGAGGCTGCTATATTTATAGCGAACAATCCTGTGTTTCGTGAGAGGACAAAGCATATAGAGGTTGATCGTCACTTTATTTGTGATACAGTTCTGAAGGGCAAAATTGTTATTCCATATATTAGTTCTAAAAAGCAACTCACCGATTTACCCACTAAAGGTCAAAAGTCTTTTATTATTTTCTCTCCAAGCTGGGTCTCAATGATATTTATGCTCCAACTTGAGGGGGAGTATTAAGATTCTGGGGTAGTATGGTAATTTTAGTAAACTTAGTTTGATATTATTTGTTTATTTGTTTAGTTTACTTGCTTCTCTAGCCATGAAATGCATTATTGTAACTTTGTATTTTCTGACTCTATTAATACATGTTTTAGGGTTGTAGGTCATTATGCCCTTACGACCTCTTTCTCTCCTTCTCTCTTCCCCTTCTTCCTATCTTTTCATTTTTCTCTTATCTTCTATCTTCTTTCAATAAATCTAGTAGTTATGAACATTTGGGACAAGGGGGTGGAATTTTACAGATAGATTAGGCCAAATTAGCATTATGGCCCATTAGTGAGCTTTATTGTGGGTTTTGATAGATTATGGGTCAATTTCTAAATATTATTTAATTAGAGTCTTTGTGCATGCATTTGAAACTGTTACTAACATAGAAATATTCATCAACAACTGTAATATGGTAAGGTCATAAACAATTGAAACTGTTTTACAATTGTTCTTGTCAGCCATATTAAGTAACATCTACGTTTGTAATATTCAAAGGTCACAAATAACACTTACAAATAGAAGGAGAGAGTACGAAAAATACAAAACAACGAGGAGGGTTTAATTGTGTTTTACCTTTCATTTGATCTTCTCTTTCTAACTAGTTTGTAACATATATCCGTTATAGAAGAAGAATAGAAGGTACACAATGTCATCTTCGTCCATTTTTTAAAAAGGTTTGATTTCTCTACAATAATCTATCTTTTTGTAAGTCTATCACATAAATTCAACCGTGTATAACTATGACAGTTTCTTTTCTATATTGTTATTGGAATCTTTGTTTTATTTCTATAGGGTCGGTCCTTAAAGCCAATAGGGTCTATTCTTGCTTTTTCACTGGTAAACACTACAGATAATAGACTAGAACCCAGTTTACTAGAGCTTTCGTAGCAACAGAATCTTAAAATTACTTATATCCTTTTGTTGTACTATATTTATATCGATGAACTATCTGATTTAAGTCTTTTTCTATTATTTCATCTTCTTACCAGGCATAAATTTCCTTCCTTTATTGTTTTGTAATCATTTTCCTTTTTCTCCTTTCCATTATATTTGAAAGTTTTACAAAAAGTATATTTCATTTAAATTACTCATAAATCATCTAGTTTCTACTTAAGTTTGGATGCTTCCTTCTAATAGGTAAACAACAAGGAATCTATATATTAAATAAATTTTACAACAGATAGCATATGGAAGAATTTTTAAGCAATTAAAACCTTTTTTGGTATATCTTTATTTGATTTAAATATACTTTGGAAGTATGTCTATTTGTCCTCTATTTTGTATTCAAAATTCTCATCACTTTACAATTATTGGAATATTTTTCTATATATATTTTTTCAAATTGATATTTTCTTGAGATATGGAGTCATTTTAGCTATATATTATCTCATTTGTCTTCTTTCTTCTCTCCGGCAAACACCATGACACTACACAACATCAGTTTTTACCAGTCCAAAATTTGTAAAAATTAGAAGAAACTAAACCCCTTTTGGCCTCATATCTCATACAATTTCAATGAAAACTAATTTAAATCTCATGAACGTTATGAATCTCTTAAAACATTTTGAACGTTTTAATTTATGGAAAACATACAAAAGTCTCATTTGTTAATACCATATTTATAGACAAAGAAGGCTGTCGAAGTGCGTGTGAAAGCCGAGCAACCAAAATCCACCTATTGAAATGGTGCAAAGAGGGGGAGGGGAAGGGGTGGAAAGTCAAGCTTCATTGCTCTCTTAGTCCGAATGTTTAAAGGCAAGCCTACCAAGTTCTCTCTTCCTTGTTTTAGTGACTAATTGATTTTTCCTTTCAATACATTTAATTCTTTCTTTGAGTGATTGATTCTCTTTTCTTTTTAAATGGCATAAGAAATGATTGATGACACATTTAGTCACTTACATATTTGCCTTTTTCCTTTTATAGTTACATATTAACTCACACCTAGAAAACGTGATTATACCGATGGTTTTGAGATAAACCCCCAGTAGAAATTTGTTTTACTGGGTGGTTTTTCGGTTAAAACACCGATAAAAGTATAAAGGACTGTCTTCAGTAGTCCCCATCCCGTTACATTACCTTCTTCAATATTCCTCTTCCTTCCATAGTTTCTTCTTGATATCCCAACCACATTGCTTCTAAAATAGAAGCTTAGATGATTCATTCAGTTTTGAGGGATGTGGTTCCTAAATTTGGTTTGTCATTTTGGGATAGACCTCGGACCCAACTTTACAAACTTCGTTGTTGAACATTACTCTGTTCTGGTATTTTATGTTCTTTTTTCTTTACTCATTCTTCTGTTCTGGTATTTTGTGTTTTATTCACAAGGGCTCTCCGTTAAGTTATTTTCTCTCTTTTTTATTCCTGTTTTAATGTGTTCTATCTCTCTTAGATCATTCAGGCTTTCTGACAGTGACTTTTGCCCAAAGAATATGTTGCAAATACAAAACTGGAGGATGCAGAGTTTAGAATATTCGATTGTAGTTTGGAGAAACCTAAAAATTAAGCTTTTAAATGGTTGTTTAAGAGGTGGCAGAATGACAAAGAAAGGCAAAAAGAGTCTCCATAATTTTTTATGCTTTTATGGTCCAGCAAAATATAGAGGATAACCAGTAAAACGTTTCCTAGGTGAAGAGTTGTTGGGACCTGAACAATGAGAAGTTTGATTATAAGGTTAAGTTACGTACATTTAATTTTGTGTCAATTTAGTTGTTTGTCTTATTCTTGCAGTCTCAGGTTTCTCTTTTACGGAGGGTGTAGGGTATTGGGATATTGTGATTGGCCAAATTAACTGTTTGACTCCTATGATTAGTGTGTGAGAAAGGCAGAGGGATGAATAAAAACCACTTATTGTACAACTTGACGATCTTGTCCTTCTCAGGAGCAACTATGTTGGCCTTTGTACTTGCAGCAGGGGCCTTTCTTCATGGAGAAGAGCACCACGGTTTTGAGAGTGAATACAATGGAGGGAGCAGGACGAATTCCGGCGAGAGAAGCCGGAGGTCTTACTTAAACCCCTGGTAAATTATAAGTCTACAGGTGGTCATGGACTAAACCACCGGCAAATACTTCTTTGCCGGGGATTATGAGCAAACCGGTGGAAAATATACATTCCACCGGCAATTTAATACCGTTCGTTGATATTTTCAGCGGTTTTTGTTCAAACAACCGGTCAAGAGGTTTCTACTGCCGGTTTTCCACTAAACCCCTGGTATAATGTCTTTTTGTAGTGGTGTAGTAATCATTTGTGGGCTTATGTGTTTGTTTGATTATTCCCCTTTCTTCAAAACTCCCTTTTTTATTCCTAACCTATAACACTATTAAATTATTTTGTATCTTTTTTTCTCATCCTTGTTTTAATTTTCTCTCTCTTGAGTTTGTTTTTGCTGGCTTTCTACAATTGTCTCCATAATAACCTTTTATTAATCCGATGTGTTCCGTTACTACGTCTTCTTAATCCCATCTGATGGTACCAGAAAATATGCTCAAGAACAGCAACCACATACCATTCGGTGGAAGGCAGGCTTCTTGCTTCGTTTGGTTATACTTTTGTATATTAGTTAGATTCTAGCAATTTAGATGTTGAAGATTGGCTAGGACAGAGGCCTTCAGTACGTTTGAGATTTTGTGCAACCTGTAAAAGTATATGAATAAAACAAGTAAATGATATTAATTCCTGTGGTTATACCATTGTAAATAACAAAAATCGGATACAAAAAGGGTATTTCTGTTATTAATAATTGGGGTATTTATAATGAAAAATGATATCAGTATTTCCTAATTTTACTTCAAGGTTTTACTTCCTGACGTGGCTGCATAGTTGGCAGTCTAGGTAGGAAAAAATCTAGGGTTTAGGGTTTACCCATAGAAAAGATTAATAATGTTATATTAAAAAACTAAAATCTTGCAGAGTTTATCTCGAAGTTTATCTCTTACTAAACTGCAACGTGGACGCCACGTTAGGATGTAAAGTCTTGGAAGTAAAAACCCGCAGTACTTATATCTCCACTCATTTATAATAGATGTGCTTACAATGGCCAAAAGATCAAAACACCCTCAAAGGGTAAAAATACAGAAAAAGCCCGAATGTACATAATCTAACATCCCCCCTCAAACTCAAGATGGATCAAAAGAGCATATCTAGAGTTTGGAACATAAATTCCAAAATCACGAAGAAGTAAGCGACTTCGTAAATAAATCAGCAATCTGATGTTCAGAGGGTATCTACAATAACGTGAGAGTATTAGAAACACAATGATGTCGAACAAAATGACAATCAACCTCAATATGATAGGTCCTCTCATGAAACACATCATTGTGAGCAATCTGAAGAGAACTTTTATTATCACAATGAATTAGAGTAGCAGAATCCAAAGAGACGCCCATATCCTGAAGTAACCAACGAAGCCAGACAAGATTAGAGTTAGTGTCAGCTAGAGCCCTGCTTTCAGCCTCAATACTACAATGAGAAACAGTAGATTGTTTCTTGCTGCGCCAAGAAATCAAAGAGTCACCTAAGAAGATAGAATAGCCAGTAGAAGAACGACGATCGGTAACATCACCTGCCCAATCAGCATCAGAATACATGACGAGTAAGAGACAAAGCAGATGAGAACAACAAACCCCTATACAAACTGCCCCGAAAATAACGTAGAATGCACAACACTGTGGCATAATGAACAGAACGAGGAGCAGACATGAACTGACTGACAACATGAACTGCATAACAGATATCAGGGCGAGTAATGGTTAAATAAATCAAGCCACCGAAAAGCTGTTGATAAAGTGTAGCATCAGAAAGTAGCTCGCCATCAGTTCCGCTATGTTTTACATCAAGGTCCAAAGGCGTGTCACAAGTATTATTATCTGTAAGACTCGCTCGAGTGAGTAAATCAGAAGCATACTTCACCTGAGAGAGACCATAACCTTCATGTAAGGGAAAAACCTCCAAGCCAACAAAATAATGCAGCTGTCCAAGATCCTTAATCTCAAAACAAGAACGAAGATAGTGCATAAGATCAAACATGCCCTCAATATCATCCCCTGTAATAACCATATCATCAACATATAACGGAAGCATCACTATACCTCGAGAAGTCTGATGAGTGAAGAACGCAGAATCATGAGAACTCTGACTAAAACCGTACTACACGATTTTTGAACAAAAAGTCGAAAACCAAGCACGAGGCATCCGCTTCAAACCATAAAGCGCACTACGAAGTTTACAAACTTTCCCAGAGAGATGTTTAAATCCTGGTGGGGGCGACATATAAACTTCTTCAGATAAATCACCATTTAGAAAAGCAATTTTCACATCCATCTGAAACAAATCCCAATGGCGAACATAAGCAAAGGAAATTAATAGATGAACAGAAGTTAACCTCGCGACAAAAGCAAATATCTCCTCATAATCAATATCGTACTCCTGTGTATAACCCTTAGCCACTAAGCCATCTTTATAGAGTGATCAATAGATCCATGTCCCTTAGTCTTGACTTTATAAACCCACTTGAAACTAATAGTAGACTCACCAGGAGGAAGAGTTACAAGATCTCAAGTATGAGCCTTGGCCAAAGCCTGTAATTCCTCAGACATAGCTTGATGCAAAAGAGGGTCAGAGGAAACCTCTCGATAGGAAGAAGGTTCATGAAGAGAAATAAGAGCTGATGAATAACAATGATAGTCATCTAGGCGTACCAGACGCTGACGAGTACGAGATGGATATCGAGACTGACCGACAAGCTCCTCCGTGGAGGGATCTGCAAGCAAACAAGGACGCAAGTGGAAGGCTGGTCCGAAGAGGGCACATGAGCATCAGGCGGAGAGGGCGCAAGGGGCAGGGAAACGTCAGTCAATGAACCTGGAACAGAACCAGACAAAGAAGATACAAAAGACAAGTCATCTGGAAAAATATCAAAAATGACAGTAGGGGACACATTAGATTGTGATTTATGAGAAGGAAAAGTATAGAATGTTACTTTTTCCCAGAAAGTAACATGACGTGAAATACGCAGCTTGTTACTTTCAGGATCATAACACCAAAATCTTTTCTGCTCAATACCATACCCCAAAAATAAACACATGACAGATTTAGTAGATAACTTATCACGTTCACATGCAGGAAGTAAAACAAAACACGTGCAACCAAAGACTCGAAGAGAAGAATAATCAGGAGATAAACCATAGAGATGATGAAAAGGTGTAGAACCCTTCAACGCCATTGAAGGTAATCGATTGATAAGATAGATAGAAGTCAAAACCGCTTCACCCCAGAATTTTTTCGGAATAGAAGACGACAAAAGAAGAGTGCGTATAGTTTCAATAATATGTCTATGTTTTCGTTCAAGAAAGCTATTGTAAGGAACCATGAGACTTGAGCAACAAATGAATCTTATGAGATATATATTCCCCCCAGAATCAGAACGAAAAACTTAAATAGATTTAGAGAATTGAGTGTGACCCATGGTGAAGAATTCAATATATGTTTCGTAAAAATCAGAACGAGTCCATTACAGATAAACCCAAACAAAACGGGAATAATCATCAACAAAAACAACATAATAGCAAGATCCGCCAATGGAAGGAACCACAAATGGCCCCCAAATATCAGAATGAACAACATCAAATGGGGCTAAAGAATGCCTAACACTAGTATTGAAAGGTAAAGATGTATGTTTTCCAAGTTTACAACTAATACATTGCAACAACTCAAAAGAAGAATTCCCCAACCGGCCTGTATTAATCAATTTATGAAGAGTAGACGAGGATATATGGCCCAAAGGATTATGCCAAAGTGAAAAATCAGAACTATGACTAGTAGTCAAACTACTATTTAAAAAAGAAGTAACACCAAATTGAATATTCAAAACATCTAGCTCAAACAGTCTTCCAACTTTACGGCCTGTCCCAAGAACCTTCCCCGTTGACGGATCTTAAACCTGTCATCCAGAAGAGGAAAAAAGAACTTGAAATCTAAGATCACACAATTGACCAACAGATAACAAATTCATTGACAATCGAGGAACAAAGAGAACATCCGAAAAACAAAGACCAAAAGTGGTACAAACAGAACCAGTGTGTTCCACAAGAAGGTTAGATCCATCAGCAATGTAAATCGGAGAAGAAGAAACAGAAGAGGTAGAGACAAAAATAGAGGAATCAAAAGTTATATGATTAGACACACCTGAGTGTATTATCCAAGAATGGTTACCTATATGGACAGACAATGCAGAAGCGGAGGAAGTACCTTGACCAAGGCCAGCAAGAGCCTCGTTAATCATATCCTGTATATCCACAAGAGTCAGGAAGGAGGGAGAGTCAGGGAAGGAGGGGGAGTCAGGGCAGGTGGGGGAGTCAGAACTGTATTGGAGGAACAATCAGCAGAAACAGAAATGGCAGTAGTGCGACATGCAGAGTTAGAATTCTGAGTCTTCTTGAATTTTGGACAAGTGAAATTCATATGCGCATATTCTTTACAGTAATTGCAAAGCACTTGAGTCATATCTCGAGGAGTTCTATTCTTGTTATAAATTTAGGAAGAAGGCCGACAAGAAATAGCCTAAACAGTGTCAATATCTCGGACCAAAGAACCCATAGACCACCAGTAAGACGACGTGTCTCCTCAACTAAAAATTTTGACAAAGCAGCCTCTACGGATGGCAAAGAATTCTATGAAATATATAAGACCGAATAGATTCAAAATCATCATGAAAGCGCCATTAAAAACTGAACCAAATGTATCCTCTCAGCATGTTTATGGAAAACCTATGTATCTGCAGTGCAAACAAATTTCGGATCCATAGCTGCTAACTGATCCCACAATAGAGACATCTAACTATAAAAATCAGATATAGATTGAGCTAGAGCTTGTTTTAAAGATCAAATATCCATTTCAAGCATATAATGTTTAGTGAAATTGGTTCCCTTATGTCGATTTTCTAAAAATTACCAAGCATCTCTCGCATTTTCAAATTTGCCAACCTCCAAACTGAGAGAAGAGGACGAAACAGCACTAACCAACCATGTAATAGTCCGAGAATTATTAGTATCTCATTCTTTTATAGTTTTAGATGTAGAATCATCAGTCAACTTACAATCACCAGTTACATACTTCCATAAATTTCTACCTTTCAAAAAATTACGCATAAGGGAGACCCAATGAACATAATTAGTCCTGCCTAACTTAACTGGCACATTCTGAACATGATCATTACACGAAGACATCTCAACTGATCTCAACTGATATGGCACGAGGAAAGTCACAATCCCAAAGCAGCAAAACCAACAATCACTAACTCAAATTACAAGTAATAGAACCAAAAGGAAAATCCAGATTATAAGATAAACTCACCAATAAACTTACATACACAGCAATGCTCAGCAATAATCTGACCTGGTCTGAACGAACCTGGGCTGGGCGAGTTTGGTTGGTTCAGTCCAAAAAAGTAGATGTCTGACCTTGAGTCCACTGGAACAGAGAGCACAGTCGGGACAGAATACCACAGGACAATAACAGCGCCGGAGACGAAGTAGTGTGCAGGCCATGGTATAGGAGAGGTGACGACGCGACCAGAGCAACGACGGCGGTGTTGGAGCAACGACAGCAGTGTCGGAGCGACGACAGCGGTGCCGGAGCGACGGTGGCGGTGCTGAAACAACGACAGCGACGACAAAGGAAACAAAACAGACCTTCGAATCCCTTCTACGGTGACTCGCAGAGTCTAAATCAACACCGAACAGCGGTACAGAAGCAAAACGCTGGAGATTGAACGGCGACGGAACAACCGAAAACAGCAGATCGACAGGCAAAGAAAGCCAAATAACCAAAAACCAAAAAATAGTGCTCGCATCTCACAAACTTTCGAAATCCAACAAAATGAAGATCAATCCAAGTAAAAAATTGTACTGCGAAATTTCCAACACACTTCCGATCAAGAAGCCTCTGAGATTGATGAAAAATGGCGCCAGAAAAGCCAACCAGGGTCGGAACCCTAGTTTCGTTTCGGGGAAGACGACCGAGTCGGACCGAGTTGAATCACTTGACTCGTCCGAGTTGAAATCTACTGAACTTATTCAAACTGATTTAGAACCGAGTCAAACTAAGTCGGACCGAGTCGGCTCTGATACCATGATAAATAACAAAAATCGGATACAAAAAGAGTATTTCTCTTATTAACAATTGGGGTATTTATAATAGATATGCTTACAATGGCCAAAAGACCAAAATACCCTTAAAGGGTAAAAATACTGAAAGAGCCCTAATGTACATAATCTAACAGTTATAACTTTCGTTAAAGCTAGAATGATTTTGGGCAATAGAATATAAATTTCCTTGATTTTTTTCACCAGCAAATGTGAGTTATTTTGTTACGTTACCCGACAAGTCGAAAACCCAATTAGTGATATGCTCAAATTTGTACTCTTGTACCAGCTATATTCAAGTTTATTAATTATGTTTTAAGAAATTTCAAAATTCTTAAGATTCAACAAATGAATAAACGGACCTAACTAAATTAACAAAGCCAACTTGTCAATCTGGTATAAAATTGTTATAGTGATGTTTAGTACCTATAGTTAATAGTTTAATATGTTAAATTAAATCTTTGAAATGGAAAAGTTATCTTCTATCCCCCTTCTACTATGGTCAACTAATATAATTTACTTCATAAGTAATTCAAAAGGTTATTAATCCTCCAACTTGAATTGAAACTCTCTAATTTAAATTCGAATCCTGGTCTGATTCTTCACAGTCCATTTATCCTGTGATCCATTCGCCGGTTGCATAGTTCCAGGTTGGTTTGGTTGGATGGAAACCCAGACTAAGTGGCCCGCCTTTGAATAATATTCTTAAATTGACATAATCAATAAAAAAAATCAAAATCCAGTTTTAGAAATTTTATTTGTAATAAAAATAAATACTTAATTTTCAAATAAAAGTCATCAATAAATAAAAATAATCATATGGTATTATTATTGGTATAAATGTAGACTCAACAACTTATGCAATAAAGTGACTATGTCGGTGCACTTTGGTTAAGTCAACCAATTAGGTACAAGCAACATGGTCAGATTAGTCATTTGGTTGACGTTTCATAATAATGGTGTGTTAAGCCATCTGTATAAGTTGTTGTATTCTTATCTTTCTTATCTTTATGTTTCACTCTTATCTAGCTTTTTTTTTTCTCCGTTTCCTATCTTATTCTTAGGTCCTATTCTAATGGATCTCACTTGTAATACTTTATATATATACAGTATCATATAAATGGAAATCATATGAGGTTTCCCAATCTTTCATGGTAACAGAACTTAGGCAAATTCCAGATTCAACCTTATCCTCCTTCCCTCTTTTTTTCCAAATGGACACCACGAGCTCCACCACTCAAGCTTCTGCCGGCAGTCATTCTTTGCTTATCGTTAAGTCCATCTCGCAAGAAGTTTCTCAGAAGTTGATGAAGGAAAATTTCTGCATATGGAAAATTCAAAATTTTCCGGTCCTAAGACCATAATCTTCTCGGCCTCATTGACGGGAGCATACTGAGGCCCACCCCTCCACATGATATTCTCGCCAAATGGCAGTGGTTGGACGAAATGGTCCTCGGCTGGCTGATTGCCTCTCTCTCTGATGTAGTCCTGCATTAGATGGTTCATTGCACTACCGCTAGAGTATTCAAGGCTTGTTTTTGAAGAGGCGTATGGTACAGTAACCAAATCATGCATTCAACAGCTAAAGACGGAGTTGCACAACATCCAGTTTGGAACAAAGTCTGTCCTTGAATCATACGTCTAGCCAAGGCTATTTCCCTCGCTCTTGGTAATGCTGGTAAGTCCGTAGACAAGGATGATTGAATTTTATGCGTAGTTCGTAGCCTCGGATCAGAGTATGATCCAGTAGTCACTATAATTGACGCTCAACCTACCCCCATTTCCGTGGATTTCTGGGATATTGCCTGACCATGAGCATCGATTGCGATAGGCCGCTCCTGTTACTTCTCTTACTACTGCTTCCGAGTATCTCTACAAGACCACCCGTCAGAATCCATATTCATTGCGGTTCTTCCCGTCGTCCTCCATCCAACCGCGGACACTCTTCTCATTCCCATGGGCATGGCCGCACGCAGCCGTCCCCTTCCAATTCCAATTCCACCGATGGTTCATCTGTCATCTGCTGTCGTTGTGGCCTCCCCTTCCAGAAGGCCAACCACTGTTGGGCGCCAGACGATGCATTGCCCACTGCCAATGCACATTCTGCTGCTACTGCTCCAACACCTCCTCTTGATGATGATTGGTACTTAGACTCTGGTGCTACACCCAATCTTATTTCAACTGCTGCAGATATCTCTGGTAAGAGTCCGTATTCTAGTTCTGACTGCATTATTATAGGCAGCGGACGATCTCTTGCAATAATCCATTCTAGTTCTACGTCACTTCCCTTCTCATCTGGAACGGTAGCTAACAGTGATGTCTTATTGATTCCCAATATTTCGAAGAAATTATTATCTATTTCCTCTTTAGCCGCACCCATAATTGGCCATTTTTATTTACTTCTAGTGGATATCTTATTCATGATTTACAGACAAACCGGATACTCCACAGAGGACCGATTAGGGGTGGGCTCTACCCACTCTCTTCAATCAATAAAATTTGTCTTGTAGCCAATAAGACTACATCAGATTTATGGCACCAACGCTTGAGTCATCCTTCAGATCAGAAGCTATGTCAGCTCGCACCAGTTCTCAGCCACCACCTCCTTGCTCTGATTGTCAATTGGGCAAAAGTCATCGTCTGCCATTCTCCACAGCCAAAATCTGTACTACTACCCACTTCTAATAGTACATTGTGACATGTAGGGTCCAGCACTAGCAACATCTATAGATGGGTTCAGATTTTGTTTACTTATTGTAGATGATTATTCTTCATTTTCATTGATGTACCCAATGAAAATGAAATCTGATGTTTCTTCTATTATTTTTTATTTTATTCCAATGGTAGAAACACTTTGTACAAAATTACTTAGCATTTAGAGTGATGGTGGAGGTAAATTCATAAGTGCATCTTTTTTTTTTTGAGAAGTTGTGTTTTATTTCATGTAATTGAAGAATTACAAACTGAGGTTACAATGTTGGCTAAGGTGTCCAAACAACAAGATGTTTCTCATTGACTCCTTTTTTCGCCAATTCATCAGCTCTACCATTAGCACTCCTAAGTACATGATTCCAGCTTACAATAGAAGAATCTAGGGCTAAGTCACATATCTCATTAAATCTAAATATATGCCTCCATGGAGGCTTGGAGTCCCGCTTGAGCCAGGAGATAATTGTCTTGGAGTCACCTTACACATGAAGAGGGCCTAATATCTGAGAGTTACGAACACACTTTAAGCCTTGAAGGAGGCTCAATCCTTCAACCATTGTCGAATCTGCAATAAGTAATCACGGATAATTTACCCCAAACATTCCCAAGAAGTAATCACGGGTTTTTTGGCTGTAGTTACATTGGACAATTAGGTGATCAATGGACTCAGGAGCGATCCCACATAAAGGACAAAGAGCTGATATTATCGGAATTCCTCTCCTCTGGAGTATATCTCTCGTGGGAATTCTTCCTCTCAAGCAGCACCATGAGAAAAAAGCCATTTTCCTTGAGCAGGAAAGTAACCATGCAGCAGCAGCCCTATGGTTATTTGCTCCACTGTTGGTGAGGGATTTGTATCCCGAATTTGCGGTATAACAACCCTTCAGATTTGGCTTCCATAAAATTTCATCTTCTTGACTTCTATTTAGATATATTGCATTCAGCTTGTCAAGGAGACCTGATATCTCAATTGATTCAAGTCAGGCACCTTCTAAAACAGGATTCCCAATTGATGTTCTTTAGTTGCCCATTTGGTGCTAGGTCCGAAATGAAACATGATTGATTCTAAGCAACTAGGTATAGCCTTGGAAACATATCAGCTAAGGGGGCATCTCCAAGCCACACATCAGTCCAGAATCGAACATTGTTCCCTTTCCCCAGATGGAGGATTACATTTTGATTGAAAAAAGGAAACAAATTGCTGATCTTTTTCCAAACAGGGGAGAGGGTCCTAGTTCTCACGTTTTGGAGCCACCAACTCCTTTGCCTGTTGTCAAGCCTTCTAGTAACCATTCCTTTCCATACAGCACCGTGATCTGTATTCAGTTTCCAAATCCATTTCAACAGCATAGCAGCATTTATCTGTTTAATTTTTCTTATTCCAAATCTGCCTTCATCCTTGGACTTGCAAACCTCCTCCCAACTCAATAAATGCATTTTTTATTTTTCAGTTGTGCTGGACTATAAGAAGTTCCTCATAATCCTTTCGATAGTGTTTGCAACAGATAAAGGAGAATGGAGAAAGGAGAGAAAATATGTTGGGATGCCAATGAGACAAGTCTTGATTAAGGTAAGTCTACCAGCTTTTGATAAGAACCTCCCATGCCAGCTTTTGATAAGAACCTCCCATGCCAGCTTTTGATAAGAACCTCCCATGCCAGCTTTTGATAAGAACCTCCCCTGCCAAGTACTTAATCTCTTATTCAGCTTCTCTATAACCGGATCCCAAAGCTGAGCTGAGGTCCAGCCAGTGAAGAGTGGTAGTCCGAGATATGTAGTGGGGAGGGCACTTATTCTACACCCAAGCATAGCTGCCATCTCTTGGAGTAGGTTCCCCTCAACATTAAAGCCCAGCATAGATGATTTTGTCCAATTAATTTTCAGGCCTGAGGTAATCTCGAATAGTCATAGAATACACTTCACAATTCTCAGTTGCTCAATGGTACCCTTGCAGAAGATAATGGTGCCTTCACAAACTGAATTTCGAGGGCGCAGCATCCTACACCGTCTCTCCTGTCCTGGTACACCAGAACATATTGGAGTGGCAGAGCAAAAGCACAAGCATATAGTGGAGACAGAATTAACATAGCTACCCCAATCGAACATTCCAACATCTTACTGGAAATATTCTTCTCCATGGCTGTTTATTTAATCAATAGACTGCCCAAATAAGTACTTCTTAATCAGACTCCATATTATCTATTATTTGGCTCTTCTCCACATTATATACATTTACGGCCACTTGGATGCCTCTGTTATCCTTTTCTTTGGCCACTGGGTCTCATTAAACTTGAATTTCGCAGTTGCAGTTGTGGCTACCTTAGTTATAGCAACCAACACAAAGGTTATTTGTGCTTTGATCTTCAAACTTGGCCCCGTTCTTCCTCTACTTCAAAACCCCTACAACGACCTTCCAAAAGCTCGCCCTATGTCTCTTTGCTTCCACCGTTGCCGCCCCCGCAGACATACCGCTCCAATCCGTGGCTTCAAGAGCCTCTCCACTTTCTTCTGATCTTACGGATCAGTAGGGTTACTCTTCTCCCCCTTCTCCCTCTCACTTTGCATCTTCACCCCATATTTCCCACCCGACTGCCCCTCGTCTTCCGTCAGAATCAGAAACTGCCATACGAGACACTGATTATTCAATCGAAGTGGGGCCCACTTCCCCCTCCCTTAACTCTCTTCCTTCTGATGCCACTCAAACTCATCCTATTTTTACCCGTTCTAAAGGTGGCATGCGATGGCCTAAAATATTGCTTACCCCTATATATTTATTGCCCTTGTGTCTAATAAACTCATTAAATACTCTGCTGCTCTAACAGACCAGGTTTGCAACCACTATTAAAGACCCCCTATGGAAAGAAGCTATGAAGGAAGAATTTCGTTCACTAATAAAAGGTAGAACATGGACTCCAGTCCCAGCCCAAAATGATATGAACGTTGTAGGTTGTAAGTGGGTTTATCGAATCAAACAACGAGCAGATGGCACAATGGAAATTTATAAATCCCGAACTATGACTTGACCTTTACTCCTGTTGTTCGACCGTCTACAATTTGTTTGATTTTGACTATTGTGTTTTCTTTTGGCTGGCCACTTCGACAATTAGATGTCAAGAAAGCTTTTCTTCAAGGTGATCTCAAAGAAAAGGTATATATGGCCCAACCACAAGGCTTTCTTGACTCTCAATATCCATCCCACATCTGCCTATTACAAACGTCACACTATGGGCTCAAACAAGCACCACATGCTTGGTATTCAAAATTTAGCCACTTCATCCTAAAAGCTGGTTTTACAAATTCTCCTCATGATACTTCACTTTTTCTACGACGATCTCTTCATATCATTATCATCCAAATATATGTGGACGATATTGTCATTACGGGTACATCGTATTAAATACTTCAATATTTTATATTATAGTTACGGACTGTTTTTTAAATGAAGGATTTTGGCCTGTTGCATTAATTTCTTGGCCTCGAAAGAGTTCCATTTAAAGATGGTCTCTTACTTGGACAAACCAAGCATACATATGATTTATTGCGGAGCGACGGTATGGATCATGCTAAACCTATTCACACTCTTATGTCTAGGCCCCTACAACTCACAGCTGATGAACCTCTTTCAGATCCTATGTCTTATCGGCAACTTCATGGCAGTCTCCAATATTTAACAATGACTCATCCAGATGTTGCCTTTGTTGTCAACTCTCTTTGCCAATTTATGCACTCACCATTGATATTACATATACAAGCCGCATAGTGTATTTTGTGATATCTCCAATGTTCTATACACTTTGCTCTTTACATATTGCCCTCTCGGTTTACATTATTTGGGTATAGTGATGCAAATTGGGCAGGGTGTCCCATATCAAGGCGTTCGACCACTGGCTAAGCAGTATATTTCGGTATCAACCTCATTTCGTAGGTTTTTGCAAAACCAACATTCAGTTTCAAGATCGAGTTGTGAAGCTGAGTATAGAGCTTTGGCCTCTTTAAGTACGGAGATTCTACTCCACATATCCTTCAGTTTCTTCATGTTCGAGTCCTCTCCACGCCAACACTATATTGTGACAAAGTCAACTCCATTTTTTTCGCATCTAATCCGATGGTACATGGACGCAGTAAACATATCGAAATTGATGTCTATTTTATCAGAGAAAAACTGGTTGCTGGGAAGTTCGCTCTTAAACACATTGCTTCCAAGGATCAAATTGCCGATATTTTTGCTAAATCTTTGTACCGCTCAAGATTCAAGGTTATTCATATCAAACTCAATGTGCTAGACCCGACTTAAGTTTGCGAGGGAGTGTTAAGCCACCTGTATAAGTTGTTGTATTCTTATCTTTTCTTATCTTTCTGTTTCACTCTTATCTAGGTTTTATGTTTCTCTATTTTTTATCTTAGATCCTATTCTAATGGATCTCAGGCGTAATACTCTGTATATATACAGTGTCATAGAAATAGAAATCATCTGAGGTTTTCCAATCTTTCATGGTGTTCATATAGTCTTAATAGTTTTTACATATTCTACATTAATTACATTATTTCAAATGATTAAAATCATATTCGTTGTTGTATATAGGTTTCTCTTAAAAAAATTACTTTTCATAGATTAATATTCTTTTTTGATATCTATTAGCAATAAAATGTAATTTCTATCTCGATGGAAGGATGGTGGATTTCCATGTGGATGAGAGTTTCAATTCATATTTAGAGGCAAAGGCCAAGAAATCGGTGAAAAGAACCATCGATTTTATGTATTAGCCTTTTGGAAGATTCCATCAAATCTTATTGAACTGTGATAAGATAAAAACTTAAATAAATTAATAGAAAAAATATTGTATGATTTAATACTTTTTTGAAAAAATATATGAAGTTGTACTTGATTGTAAATACATTAATATGTTTTGCTTTCTATGATTATTGTATTGTATTCCACTTGTTAAGATGGAATATAGTCTATTTCAGTGACATGCAATGAGATATAAGTCAAAACTACTGGATTAATTTTTAATCATGTAGAGAGCGTGAAGCAAGAGAAGCCAATCAGTCTCCAACATTTTACAATTGTACTGAGCGTTAGTATTTCAATCGATTTATAGTCTGCTCTACAACCAGAGTTTGAAAGAAACAATTGGCAGTTTTCCGTTTGGCGCTCTTCTAAACGTCTGAGCAATACTCCTTCATATTAGAGATTAGTCCCACATAGATACATGAGTATAAAAGATCCTGGCTTAATAGATGGAAATAGGCTTCCTAACTTTGGCTAGTCATTTTGGGATCGACCTTGGCCCAACTTTACATGGTATCAGAACGGGTGCTCGTACGTGGGCCTCCACTCAAATTGTCCACGTGTTGGAGCCCAAAAGAAGGCTCACACGTGCAGGGGAGTGTTAGAGATTAGTCCCACATAGATAAACAAATATAAAAGATCATGGCATATTAATTGGAAATAGGCTTCCTAACTTTGGCTAGTCATTTTGGGATTAAACTTGGCCCAACTATACACTTCAGTGATACAGTTTCCCTGAAGAGATGCGCTTTCAAGAAGCTTTTAGATTGGCATTCTCCATCACTGACACAGTTTCCCTGAAGAGATGCGCTTTCAAGGAGCTTTTAGATTGGCATACACCTTCAATGACGCAATTTCCAATGGAAAATCTACACGGTCATTAGATTGAATTGGCAACATCACGCTCATTGAACACTACTAAATAAAATACCAAAATGAGCGTCCGGGCTACCTAAATAAAGTATTTTTTAAATGGAAGGGTTAAATGTTAAAAAATTATCCAATTTATCTAGAAAATGTATAATGAAGAGGGTGGTATAATATCACATACAATAGGTGATAAGTTTCCTATCTATATAGCAATGGGAGCGGTATAATATGATACACAATAGGGGATAGCTGTTTAACTAATATAGCGATGCGAGCAATATAATATCATGTACAGCAGAGGATAGGTTTTTCTAACTAACATAGCAATGAGAGTGGTATAATATCATGTGAAGTAGAGGATAACTATCTTACCAATATAGCGATGCATGCCGTATTATATCATGTATGGTTGAGGATAGCTTTCTATTTAATATAGTGATGACAATGTGTATATCATGTACAATAGGAGATAGGTTTCTATAATATAACGGAGAGAGCAGTATAATATAATATATAGTAGGAAATAGGTTTCTAACCAATATACTAAAGAAAGTGGTATAATTTTGTATAGTAATGGAGGGTTAGTCGTAATTAAAATCAGAGTAATGCTAGACGCACCTATCCAACGTAAATGTTAATCTAAGCCCTTAAAATATCAAACCCTAGGCATCAATGGTTTAGATTAACAAGTGCGTGGGATAGGTGAGTAGGTTAAGTGCAACTAGCATTATTCTTAAAATCAGTTTCAGGGACACTAATGTCCAAGAAAAAGACACTTTGTCCCCATAGTCGATCTTCAAGCCCCCATGACTTTAAACTTTCCCTAAAAGTCAGGGAGACTTCAAAATCCCCAACCATGTGTAAATTAGTCGACCTGTTGAGAATTCCATGTCTCGCTCCAGGAGGTTGAGTTTTCAAGTCCCTCCAATTCTCCCTGTCGAAAGAACGGTTCAACACTTATGTTACAGCTTTGCAGCTCGTCTTTCTCTCTTTGCTCCTCTGTCACTCATTGCTTCTCTTTGTCTCTCTTCGCTTCTTTCTGTCTCAGAGCTTCTTTCTCTCTTTGCTTATCTACTTCTCTCATCATTTCTCTCTCTCGCTCTCTTCGCTTCTCTCTTTCTCTCTTCACTTCTCTCTTCGATTCTCTCTCTCTTTCCTTCTCTTTTCGATTATCCTTCTCTCTTCCCTTCTCTCTTTCCCTCTTTGCTTCTCTCTTTTTCTCTTTGCTTCTCACGTTTTGGAGATTTTACTACTCTTCCTTGATGATACTTAGACTCATTTATCATTGTTGCATCTATTGGGATAAAAGGTATGTTTTCTAACAGAAATCTTTGAATCGTTACTGTAATTTTATCTCTGTTTTTTGAACTCTGTTTTTCAAATTCTTTCCCGATAGCCCTTGTTTCTGATATTCTTTTTCAAAATCTATGTTTCTGAAATTCTGTTCCGATATTTCCTTTCCTGAAATTTTGTTCTAAAAATATTTTCCTGAAATGCTATCGTAGCATAAACTTAGCTCAAGGGAGGCATGTGGAATTGTACCAAAAGAGAGGATAGTTTGTGTAGGCAGTTTGTAAGTAGAACAATAAGCAGATACACAATTAAGCAAATGCTTTTTTCATATTTCTTGCAAGATAAAGATAAGAACATCAAGAATGCTCTTTTCGTCTGTGGTATATATCCACTATCTTGGTTGTGATTTATGTCACTTGTGCAATGTGTTAGTTTTATATAGGCAGAAGAGGCTATAGACATTCACTTCTAACTTGCCGTCTTTTTTAAGTTATCCAGCAAATAAAGGATGACTCCAGTAGCTTTCATGAATTTAGGCAGGATATTATGATCAAAATCATTACTGAATGATACAAGATTTGTTCTTGTGGAAGAACAACTAGGAATGTTTTTATTAATAGTTTGTCAAAATCAAATATATTGTGTGAGACGAGCAATTTTGTCGATCAGTTTGGATAATTAGTTTACATTTTAACTAAGTTTTGAATGCTATAGTGAAGTTGTATGATGAATAAATGTCATCTATCTCTATTGCTACCCCTTGCAATATTCTATCTAGTCATCGGTATAGTCCCTATTTTGTAGCGAGATACCTATTCTTTATTTTTAAATACATTTTTTCTTTTTATTTAGATCTTACTTTTATGTGCAACTAATTGGACTGCATTGAAGCTATTGATGGAACATATAATTCGGATTTTGTGTATACTAACGATTCGACCACGTTTAGAAATCGTCATGGTAAACTATCACAGAATGTTTTAGCGGCATGCACTTTTAATTTAAAGTTTATTTTATGTACTTGCTGGTTGGGAAGGGTGATGCATTGCAAAAGCTCGTAAGGTAAATTTTAATTTATTAATTTCTTTTGAGTAGATAAATAATAGTTTGTAGATTTTGTGGAGGAAATTATTAATTAGTTGTTGCTGGTTATCCAAATAGGCTAGGATTTTTAGCTCCATATTGTGGAAAACAATATCATCTACAAAAGTATGACATTAATCTTCCACAAAATCCAAAAGAGCTATTTAATCTCCGTCAAGCATCGTAGTGGAAATTGATTGAGAGGATATTTCATGCTCTAAAATATTGATTTGTTATAGTACAAACATCGCCACCATTTCCATATCCTGATCAAGTGAAGATAGTGCTAGTGTATTGTATTCTACATAACTATTTTTGTAAAGAATGTGAAAGCTTTGAATTTACTCCTAAAGAACAAAGTTAACAACCATATGACTTTAATGAAGATGAATTTGATGGTGATGGGAAATTTGGAATAGCCCAATCTCAAGTGGAACAAAGTATTAAAGCTGACCACTTTTGTGATGAGATGGCTAATCAAATGTTGGAAGACTCTCGTAATAATATTTGAAATGTATATTCCTATTTAATGTTTCATAAATTTTTATATGGATACATTTTTATTTGATTTGGTATTTTTTACAAAATATTTAGTTTCACTCTTTAAAAATAATACAACTTTTATACATTTAATTTAACCTTAATTTAATTAATAAAATTTGTTCTCTTTTATTTTAAATGTGTCAAAACAAATAATAGAAATAAAATAATTATTTATGAATGACTGAAATTGGTTAAGTCTTTTTCCATATAACAATGTCTCCTAAATTCTCAATGCTTTAAACTAATATTATAATTTAAATTCTTAATATCTACTACTAACAAGAGAAAATTTTCTCGGACTTCCAGATACTTCATTGTATAAGACTATGAATTCCCTATGAACATCATTTTCTCTATGCACTAACCCCGTAAGTAATAAGTTATTAACCACTGTGCAAAACCTGACCATTTCTTTGACCCAAAAAGGTAAGTGGAATGATCCAAAACAGAGCAAGCCCATCCCCGTAGCACAATATTAGGTAATTTATCATCTATAACATTAATTCAATTTTTTACACCCTAATTTGAAAGTATTAAAGTATAATTAGTTTGTAATTCTTTTTTTTTTTTCTTTTCAGGTTATAATATCTTGTTATCAACCAAGTGTTTACTCTTTAAAGTTTTTTTTTATAAACTTTAATTAATTTATAAAGGCTACGCACCTTATTGCAAAAGGGACAGATCGCTCTCTTGCTTACAGGTAGAAAGCCTCAAGCCTACCAATGCCTCAAGCCTACAATCGCAATAGGAGCTCACCATTGCAACTAAACTCTCGGGCACACACTTGGGCTCTGTTCCTCGCTCCTATCAACTCATGCTTCTGTCAAGGAAAGCACGAGTAGAGTGGGCACCGCATGAATTGGAATCAACTTAACTTTTTAAATAAATAATTTTTTATGCCATTCATTTACCGATACCTGGGAGTCCCTATATTATTTATGCAGTACATCAAATAGTAGTCCATAAATAATTGGATTGAAATACGAAATATTCAAAATGATCCTAATCCATTCTACTTTTAACCATCATATGCATGCCCAGACTTAACTACCCGATACAACACATATACACAAAGCAACTGTGTAATTGACCTCATTACAAAATATACAAAACTAAGTCTTTTTTTTCTTCGTTTTTCTTTTGGGAAGATGAGAATAAAGTTAAAACATATGAGAAGCCATCCAAAAAAAACATCTCAAGAGCAATAACTTGCAATTCACCGCTTTCCTTGGTTCTAGAATGCCCAAGGCGGCGACAAGGAGGCGCTTCCCAATCTCATGTCTACCAATTGTGTTAAAACCATTTATATTTGGCAGTTTGGGGGGCACCAGAACAGAAGTGTTTAGATGGATCAGTTGCCTGTTTTGTTAATTCAACAGCCAAACTGTCTAGCTTATTACTGATCAATTTGGTCTTAAGAACCATGGTAGAATTTTTCATCCTCTTAAATCTCGTACTTTTCTTGCAGAAGTTTTATTTCAAATCTCGAGCTTGCCCACTTGGCAGCACCATCTGGGTTTTCACCGGGCTATTCACTTCATCCAAGTTTGAAAAGTACTGTTCTAGTATACCTGTCACTGAAACTGCATCCGATAAGCCAACTCCAGAAATTCTGTCACTGGAACAAGTTCCCTTTTCTTCCTGAGGAATAGTTTTACCAGTATTACCATCTTCATGTAGCCAATTGTTTACATCAATACCACTTGTGAATACAGATTCATGCAGAGAGATTGCGTCACCACACACAGAATCCCTCTTTGACTTTTCTCCATTCACACCACCTATCTTATCTTTTCTGCTATCAAATTTATGTACTGCTTGAGAAAGTCCTTCCGTAGCCTTGGCAGGCCGAAGTTGACTATCAGAAGAATGTTGACATAGTGAAGTTCTAACAACTGGTTCAACTATCAAATTTTCAATTTGAGCAACATGAAACGGGGCGCGACTTCCCTATACCAAAATGTGCGATATGCATGGAACACGGACATGCAACAAGGGCGGACGCGCACACTAATGCGCATGGACAACCAACCGACAAAGAGGCACAAGACCAACTATCAACGGATGACGAGGCGGATGACATGGCACATGTATGACGTGGCACATGAGGTGGCTAGTGACTAGACAAATGAGGTGGCATACATGAGTTGGCTATGAGTTGGCAAGCACAAGGAGGGAGTGCTTGCTAGTTGGCAACAACTCATAGAGTTAGTGGGAATCTATGGGTTGGCATTAGTTGGCATTGGTTGGCAAGCACTTAGAGAAGTGTTTGATAGGTGTTACCAACCATGGGAGGTGTTGTAATCTATAAATAGCCATGTACAAAGGCTTGTAAGTCATTCATTCAATAGAAGAGTTCTTTCTTCCCAAATTCGGAGTCTCCCTTGTGCTTGAGTTTTGAGAGAGTTCTAGCACCAAGAACAAGAGTGTTCTTGTGCTAAACTTCTTCCAAGAGGCTGACTAGCATCCAGACGGGCTTGGAGGCTAGGCCGCACGCCACTAAGGAGCAAGATTGTGCTTCGCATACTTTAGCGGCGTGACAACTGGTATCAGAGCAGGAAGCAATCCTATGGCAACTTCGGAGGCGGAAGTTCAACTCAAAGGTAAGGAACGAATGTCTAAATCTGAGCTTCGTTTTTCTTCAATTGAGGATAGGATCGAGAAGGTGGAGGCTTGTTATTCCGAATTGGAAGAACAAGTTCGTGAGAACCTTAGTTCTGGAAATGGAAGCCCAGAAGTGGTTCATTCGTTGGAGGAGAATGTCTATAGTGCTATGGCGGTTTTCCGAGGAAACCTTGAGGAGGTGAAGAACGATGTGAAGAACGAGATGGATGAACTTCGGACTAGACTTGCTTTGTTGGAGCGTGTTATAGCAAACGGAGGTGCAAACACGAATGGAGCAACAAACAAGATCAAAGTGCCGGAACCAAAACCTTTCAATGGGGTAAGAGATCCTAAAGTCATTGACAACTTTCTTTACCAAGTAGAAAAGTACTTCTTCAATGCTAATCTCAACGAGGCGCAAAAGGTTAGTACTGTTTCTATGTTCCTTGTTGAGGATGCACTTCTATGGTGGAGGAGAAGAGAAACGGATGTGGAATTAGGCACTTCTACCATAAATACATGGGAAAATTTCAAGAAAGAATTGAAGGCTCAATTCTTCCCTGAAGATGTGGAATATCAAGCTCGAAAGGAGTTGAGAGCTTTGAAACAAGAGGGCACAATTAGAGTACGTACAAAAGTTTATTTCTCTAATGTTATGCATTTCTAATATGTCCGATCAGGACAAACTTTTCTCTTTCCTTGCTGGTTTAAAACCTTGGGCGGAGCAAGAACTAAGGAGGCGGGAAGTCAAGACTTTGGCCTCAGCTTTGTCCACGGCGGAGAGGCTTACGGAGTATGAACGGAAGACCAAGGAGGTGGTTTCTAAAAACTCCTATAGCACGAAAGACCACAAGGATGAAGAAAAGAAAAAGAGGTTTGAAAAGAGACCTGAGAAGAAGGACTCAAGCTTCAAGTTTGAAGATAAGAAGAAAGGCGAGAAGGGTAAGTCCTATAGAAAAGTAAGATGTTTTGTTTGTGAAGGCGAACATTTTGCTAAGGATTGCCCAAAGGTGAAAGTGTTGAACTCTCTTTCTGGAGAATGAGATCTAAAGCACAATGGGGGAGAGCCGCGCATGAGTTCTATGGCATTGCTCAACTCGGTATGGACATGTAGTGAAAAGACTACCCAATCGGTAAGGCCTAAACAAAATCTACTTTTCTTGGACTTAATTTTGAATGGAAGTAAGACCAAGGCAATGGTAGACACCAGGGCAACCCACAACTTCATCTCCGAGGAGGAGGCAAATCGCCTTAAATTGAAGTTGGAAGCGGACAACAGTCGAATCAAGGCTGTGAATTCGGCGGCAAAGGCCGTAATTGGTGTTGCTAGAAATGTTGGCGTTACCTTGGACAAATGGGTGGGTACTCTTGATTTCACCATTGTTCCCATGGACGATTTTAGTGTTATTTTGGGGATGGATTTCTTGAACAATTGTAAGGCATTTGTAATGCCATATTTGGGAGTAGTAGGAATCCTTGATGAGGGTGGCCCTTGTACTCTTTCCGAATCACAAGTACATGATGTAAAGAGAAAGGATGCAATGTTAACGGCCCTGCAGCTTAAGCGTGGTCTTAAGCAAGGGGATCTTACCTATGTTGCAGCTCTTGTAGAGGACAATGAAGGAAACTCAACTCCAGCACCGAAAGAGGTCACCAAAGTCCTGGAGGAGTTCAAAGATGTCATGCCTAAGGAGTTGCCGCCCCACCTCCCCCCTAGAAGAGGTGTTGATCATACCATCGAGTTGGAACCGGGAACCAAACCCCAAGCAAAGGCACCGTACCGCATGGCGCCTAAGGAGTTGGAGGAACTCAAGAAACAATTGGGTGAACTACTAGAAGCTGGGTTCATTCAGCCCTCCAAAGCACCGTATGGAGCGCCGGTGCTATTTCAAAGAAAGAAGGATGGTTCTATGCGACTTTGCATCGATTACCGAGCACTAAACAAGGTAACCGTCAAGAACAAGTATCCTATTCCTTTGATCGCTGATCTCTTTGATCAATTGAAGCATGCAAGAGTATTTTCTAAGCTGGACTTGAGATCCGGATATTACCAAGTTCGGATCGCGGAAGGAGATGAGGCGAAGACCACTTGTGTAACCAGGTATGGGTCATACGAATTTCTTGTTATGCCTTTTGGCTTAACAAACGCCCCAGCTACATTTTGTACTCTTATGAATCAAGTGTTTTCACCCTTCCTTGATAAATTTGTAGTCGCTCACTTAGATGACATTGTGGTGTATAGCCCAAATTTAGAAGATCATG